>CM066987.1:31517210-31847210 GCA_033977485.1 Hydrangea macrophylla
CATGACTATTTGTTTAAATATTTGCATATTATATGATGATATATGCGTTAACCATTGGTATTAGTTTGGACACCCAAATAAGGGTATAACTGAAAAAGATCATAATCAGTAGGTGCGATAACAATTTCACTAAATAAATGGGACCCACGTTGGGACCCATACGAAACTTAGACAAACACCCATTAAATAATTGGGTAGTTAATGGAATGTTTGGGGGATTTCATAATAGGACTTAATAAATTTTGGGGGTGTAAATGCAAAGTGAGAAAATTGAGGCTTAGACACCTCGTGTAAAGTTGCATGGGTGTGTGTTGTGTCAAGGAAGAGAGTTTAGACTCTCATTGCTGAAAATTAGAACAAGAAGAGAAGAAGAGAGCTCGGGATAGAAGACGGAACCGTCACCGACGCCGTAATTCTGCCGTTTCATCGCCACCGTTCGCCGGATTTACGATCCGAGACCATTTTTGGACTCGTGGAGGTGAGACGATCGTTTCTATGCCTTTAATTTATGTTTTAATTGTCAGATTTTAGTAGCTCACACTAATCGGTGAGACGTCGTCTACCAAAATCTTGTAGGATTCACCTTAGAGAGAAATTGGGATAGGAATTGGTAAATTCAACACTTCTCTAGCTTGAATTTGGGTAGATCTTGCTAAGGTGAGTTTTCTACACTAAAGAATGATTGTTTTTAACTATGTTCAAGGCTTCAATAATGTTAGAGATAACAATTTATGCTTACGAGCTATGAGAGTGTCATGTTGTATTGATTATTTGTGCTTAGAAGTCATGGAGATGTTTGAAATTGTGAGTTGCATGTTAGTTATATGAAAATTGTTGTGCTTATATGTTTATATGATTATGTGGTAATCAATGTACACCGGAGAAATGATTCATTAGTTGGGAGTAATAAGGGAGACGAAGAAGAGGAATCCGATAAAGACAGATGTCCAAGGAATATAAGTGACCACGGGACCAAGGAAGGTCTTCGGGTCTGAATGAATCATTGAACCGGTGACTCGGAAATTACAAATATGATTTGTGTGTTCATTTTTGCATTGCACATGTTAAACATTCAGTCATGTATAGAATTCTCACTAAGCGTGATGCTTAAGAAAACCGTTTTCTGTTTCTGTTGTGGTATATAACAACCACCGCAGGTATGGAGCAATATCCAGAGAGGAAGTGACGTGCTCGGGAAGAGGGGGAAAGGGCTGTGGAACTTGTAGTTATGTTTTAAACCTATATTACAGTGTAACTAGTGGCTTGAGGTCCTTAACTTGAGGCTTGAAGTCTTGACTTGTGGATGGGAGAGATGGGAGAGACGGGAGAGATGAGAGAGATGGGGGAGATTTGGGACACTTGTATATTATCTCTCTTGAACTTGTGATATGTTGTAAATTATATCTCTTATGATGACAATGTTAATACTTTTGTTGTAACCATGAAGGTTGTCTTTAACTTGTAATTTGGTGGTTTTGGAGCTAGCTTGGGAAAACTTATAAAATTTTGATGTTGCAAGTTGAAGTTTGAATATGTAAGGATTAATTGAGTCCTTTCTAACAAGTTTGAGTTAATGTCGTAAACACTTTGAAAGAGGTTTGGTTATAATCAAGTTGGTTATTAGGTTTATGAGTTGCTTCATAGCAAATTTTGTATGTTTGAGCAAGCTTGGCAATGTTTAGGGTTTAATAGTTTGCCAAGGACCAATTGTTGCTATAACAAGGTTTTGTTCATGTTTGAATGTTTGGCAAACTTGAGTTTGTGATTAGGAATGCTTAAAGTGTGGTTGGTAATGAGGTTGAAATGTTTTTCTAATGTTCCTTGAAGTTGATTGAGGTTTGGATATGTTTTGGGGCTTGAAAAACAGAGTTTTTAGCAGTTGGGGGTTGTTATGCAGAACCCGGATCGATCTGGGTTAATGAAGGGATCGATCCAGCCTTTTTAAGGAACATTCTGCGAGAAAATTTCTAAGATGGATCGATCCGGGCTTTAGAGCGGATCAATTCGCTTGTATTTTTCACAGCACGTCCACTTTTACGGAAACGTGCATAACTCTTTCTAGAAAAGTCGGATTCACGCGCCGTTTTTTTTTTTTTTTTTTTTTTTTTTTTTTTTTTTTTGCGTTAGAACCGGGACTCATAAATCTATATCTTTTGGTATAAAATTTGATATACTTTATTAATGACCACTTTACCCTTGGATTTGTTTTTGTCACATCAAGCTCTTTTCTGATGGTTTAATTCATGTTTTCCTTAATAAATAACAAGGTTTAATGTTTATTAGTGTATCTTGGGTGCGTATATTCTTGTTACATGTGTGCTAATCCGCGGGGGAGGGTTGGAGTGTGACATAGGACGACTCACCTTGATGCAGTTGCGTAAGCGTAACTGCGGTTCCTACAAAGTATATAAGTTCATAGAACATTGATTAATATGTGCACTAATATCAAGGGCATAATGGTAATTGTGCCAGTGGGTTCCTAAGCCTCAACATGATGATCTGGGCATCATTCTGAGTCTAACGCCATTGACTAGACTCAAATCGGAGTCCGTCGCATAAAAGGCTGGGTTTTGTATACCAGTATGGGCCCTAGAGATAAGCTGTATTTTTTACCCCGTCGAAAGGTCACCAAACTTTACGGGAATGTTCTAGACATTATTCTAACACTTTAGGAACTGACCGCGTATTTTTTTGAGTTACAGTTTATTTTCTGTGAATTATTGAAATTCTAATTGTCTAATAATAAACTGTGAGGTCTCGCATTTATAAATATAATTTAGGGAGACATTGAGCCCTCCTAGATATTTTTATTAAATACTGGGCCTCAAAATAGGCTAGTGGTATTTTTCTCGTAATTTTCAGAGTTCGTTTGTTATTTGAATAATTTAAATACAACCAAACGGGTACTTTATAAGTAATTAATAATTATTAAAAATACTAAAATTTGGGTTTTATAATTAAGAATTTATAAAACAAAGGCATTAGGCCTTAGGGAAAGTTAATATAAATTTCCCATATTTGAAATTGGTCATTAGGTGTTTATTACCTAACTATTTTAATTTAAACAATTACTTATAATTTATAATAAACTAAATAAATAATAAGTACATTATATAAGAATTTTGATATTATTTTACAATATAAGGTTATTACTAAAAATAATATTTCAGATTCTTTAAAATATAATTTTGGGTATTTAAAACTATTTTAAAAATAATTTAACTATTTAAAATCATTTATATTCTATTTATAACTATTTATTAATACATAATATATCATAAATAATACATTTATATACTAATCTTAGTTAACAGATTAAATAAATGCTAATTACTACTAAAACAGATTATTAAAACCTTAATCAAGATTAACAGGTTAAATAAATAATATAAAAACACTAATTATAATAAAGACAAAGACCTGCCGGTCAAACTTGACCCGACCTGTACCCATGGGTTATCCATTTATACTCTAAGCATAATCCAACTTAAAATATCCGACCCAATGCCCATTTCATTAATATAACGCAATCCACTATTTGTTTATACATACAAACTAACCCATACCCAAACCCATGACCCGACCCGTTTTATTTAATATGGGTAAATGATATAACCCGGTTTCTTTATCTTCTCCGGCGAAGCTACCCGCCGCCGGCGAGCTCGTTTTCGTCGAAAAATCTCTCTCTCTCTCTCTCTCTCTCTCTCTCTCTCTCTCTCTCTTCATATCTCAATCTTCTCTCCATGTAAATTGTTCTATTTAATACCAAAATGATCGGTTTGAAGCCCTCTACCACATAGTGTGAGCCCAAGTCGTGGTTTATTCGTTTGCTGGACCTACTGGTCCATTATTCTTTTTCGGTTTTTTGGAGAATAATTCTATGCATGGTGGACCTAACGTGGTCCAGCTTCTAGGTCATTCATGGGGAGTCTATCTGGTACATGCATTTAAAGCTGGTGTGTCATTTTGTGTGTCGTTTGGTGTGTATCCCTATCATTTTTGTACAATTATATATAACTTGAATAGGAATACACAAACAATATTTTATTTATTATAACAACTCTTAAAATCTCCCAAAAGTTTGCTCATCACAATATTATAAGAAAAAGGCAACAATGGATCCCCACAATTTACAAGCTTACAACCAAAAACCCCATAACAATTCAACAAAAAAAAAATAAAAAATCTCTCACAGACAAAAAACCAAACACCTTATGCTCCAACTTACATAACCAGGACAAAACTGCCCACAAGAGCACCAGAAATCTAACCCTTCGCCATCTCAGACCAAAAGAGCAAGAGAAATGGAGAGATCTTATCCTTAGAAATCTCAGCAAATTGAAGTAGACCCATTTCTTATATTCACAGATCTCTTCAAAATTTTGGTTTTCTCAGCCAATCACAAAAGTGTTTTCCTTTTCTTTGTCGTGTTCTTGATCTGATATGGAGAGAGAGAGAGAGAGAGAGAGAGAGAGAGAGAGAGAGAGAGTCTGATCTAGAGAGAGAGAGAGAGTCTGATCTGATATGGAGTGAAAGAATCTAATTTGAGCCTTTTGAGGTGAAGTTTCCTTTTGAAATTAACCTCAAACGTGGTTAGGAGTGAAGACCCACCGTTTGCTCACGTGATTAGGAGAGAGATGGAATCTGCAATTTATAGATATGCACACATGTCAAATTTTGGTTAGTAAGTCACACCACGTCAGTATAGTGACGTGGTGTGACAGACTCTCAGGATAATTTCTCCATTTTTTAAATGAACAAAAGTATTTTCTAAAATCAAATGTTCCAACTATATATTAGACACTTTGGGCTCGTTTGGTTGCCGGATAGGATAAAGGGGTATAGTATAAAGTGTAGTTAGTTATCCTGGGATAACTAACCACAGGATAAAAATAATGCAGTATTAATTTTATACTGTGTTTGGTTTGTGCTGGATTATACTGGGGATAAAATGCAATTAGTACAATACTGTATTTGGATGACCATGGTATAAGCCTGAATTAATCTGTAACTTTCCATAAATACCCGTTTTGTTAAAAAATTACCAAATTACCATAAACATACCTAAATACCTTTACAATAAAGTATTTTTTTTCATAACATTAACTACAATAATGATGTCATTAGAATAAAATCAACATGTTCCATCAAAACATAATTTTTTTTTTGAACAGCAAGATTGAGATTTTCATTGATAATAAAGGATACAAAATACAAAACATAATTTATTTATCCCATATGCTAACAATCAATGGAACCAACAAACCAATCAACCAAAAGAAAAATAAATCAGTAATTCTCCCATATGTCTTGGGTCCTTGAAATTATGAAGAAAAATAAACCCAAATATTCTTACATTGAAAAGAAAATCAAAATTCTCATAAATGGGTTAGTAACAAAATAACGGTGAGAAAAAAATCATACAAGGGGATGAAGGAAGAAATTACATTTTATGAACATACCCATAGCTATTTGAATCATCAACATTTCAAAGCATAAATAAATAACAAATTTCAGAAAAACCCAAACCACAAAAAAGGAGATCTGTACATTTCCAACAATATCAAGTTAAGAACTTGTAGATCTAGAGGAGAAGAGGCAAAAAATGATTAGATCTACTATTTTTTGACGAATCTGCAAAACCCTAACTACAAAAAATGAGATCTAATGTTAACAAACCTCAAATTCGTGACGGTGTCAAAGGTCGGTGATGGGATGAACGAAGCTCAGCTTCTTCATCATATCTCTATCTTCGTCGTCTCTTTCCTCCTCTCCTTCGTTTGTGTTGCTTGATCGCCTCTCCTACTCTCTCTCTGTCTATCGCTGCAAAATGAGGGAAAAACACGAAGGAGCCGAACTTTTTTCCTTTTATATGGCATGGGTAGGTTAGTCATTTTACATCACAATACCACTAACCCATATCCCCGTGTTTTTTTAATACATCCCCCCCCCCCCCCCCCCCCCCCCCAAGGTATTGTATAATACCTCTTACAAGGCATTATTTTTAACCACAGACTACTATACCTGGGGTTAACTTATACCGAAGATGACCAACCAAACATAGTATAAAGCTGGATTGGACTAAAATAGTCCAATCCTCCTGATTTATCCGCCAAACAAACGAGCCCTTTATCTAAAATTCACAACTACAATGTGCGAAGAATGTGTCTTGATATGCTAGGATGTCATGGGTAGAATGCTGACAAGTCAGTTGACACGTAGCGCAATGGCTTGGTATTTAGAGCACCAACCGTGTCAAATAAATTTGAGGCTTATTTAGAGCATCTCCAGGAGATGCCATTTTCAAAATGGCATATCAAATGTTAAAATTTAACATTTTATTTTCCTTTAACTAAAATGTCAAAAACACATGTGGCAAATGGCAGACTTGTTCATATATAAAAAAAATGACATACTAAAAGTTGACATGCCATTTCCACTTTTTCATTAAAAAATTATTACATTTATTTATTAAACCAATCACTTAATTTCTTAAATGATTAAAAAATATATAAAAATTATAAAATAATAAATTTGACATATTGGGTATCATTTACTCCAACCGAAATGCCAAATTGTGATATGCCAAATAAACTTGAGGGCTTATGTGGCAAGTTTATTTGGCATACCAAAATTTGATATATCTCTTGGAGATGCTTATGTGACAATTTGGCATATTAAAAATTTGGCATTTCGGTTGGAGATAAATGCTACCCAATATTTCAAATTTATTATTTTAAATTTTTTACTCATTTAATAAAATAAGTGATTGACTTAATTAACAAATCAATGTAATACTTTTTTAATAGAAAAGTACAAATGGTATGGCAACTTTTGGTATGTCATTTTTGACATATGAGTAAGGATGCATGCCATTTACCACGTAGGAGTTTAGCATATCGGTTGAAAAGGTAAAAACAGTCAAATATTACAATTTAACATACCACATTAAAAATAGCATTTCAGTTGGAGATGCTCTTAGTCTTACACGGCCCTGCTGTGTTTTGGAAAAGTTATGTCTTAGCACTACAAATCGTTTACCCACCACAGCTGCAACCACACACAGAAGGAAGATTTAGTATCAGAATGTCATAAATGATAAATTGATCAAAGTTTATGCTCGGGACACACAGAAGGAAGATTTAGTGTCAATATGTCATAAACTAATCAACGATGATGCACACAACAATATTAACGTAAATTATAGTTTGTAACCTTGTAATTTAGGGTCACTACTTGGGTGTATCTATATTTTCAATTTATTTTGGACACATTGAACCATATATTTTCAAAGGGTAATGTTATACTTCTAAATTTAAATCACAAATTTGGTTATTAAATTGTTAGTTGTACCACATAAAGTGGTACGATACTAACGAAGTAACAATTATTGACACAATATGTGATACAACTGTTAAAGCACCTAAGAGCTCAGTTTGAAATTTGAATTTAGGAATCATGACATCATCCATTTTAGATTAGGATTCAATACATCAAATCTGCTAAAATTCTTACAATTTCTTGGGGAAGTGTCAAGTGAATAGGAGTGCCTCTTTTAGGTGAGATTCATCCCTCACATTGTCACACACTGGGGTCTCACTTTTGAGTTAGGATTTCACCTAAAGAAATCCATTGAATTGGTTGCGGGGTACCATATAGGCATGCTAAGTGCCTCAATGTACCAAAAAAATTCCTCCATGCTGACAAATCCACATGGCATACACGAGTTTATTAACTTTCATATTGTGCACACATATCTGATTTAAAATTACAGTTTATGATCTTACATAGTGCATTGAGATTTTTTTATAACAAAAATAGCAATTCCACAGTAGACATATGATTTTGTGGCATATATTAAAGGGAGAGAATGTCATTTCAAAGACAATTGTTTAAGACTCTATTTGGTTTATGAATTTTGTGAGGGATAAGGAAGGAAACTACTTTCCTTTTTTTGGTTACCATAAAGAAAAATAGGAAGGAAAAGAAAATAGTAAGAAAATAAATAAAAAAATTTTTGGATTTTGTAAGGCACTTTCTCCCTTATTTCTTAAGTTATAACAATAGTTTGAAAATTTTTAGCTTGTAATGTTACTTGCATGGAGAAAAACACTTTCTTTATTGTTTTCTTTACTCAATTTTTTTTTTCTTCTATGAATTTGCAAACCAAACAAAGTCTAAGGAAATAAATCATATGTCCACAACCTGCTTGCTTTATTGCTATCACATTTAAAAGCATACTTAAAAAAAAAAGTAGAATCATATTAGAGTTAACTGAACAATGATAGAACTAGAAAGGACTATCTTACTCTATCAAAAAAAAAAAAGGGGCAAATACACTTTAGTACTCTATATTTTCACCGAAATTTCATTTTGGGCCCTGTACTTCCAATGGTAACACTTAAGGCCCTGTAGTTTCAATTTCGTTGCAATGTCGGCCCTGCCACTAACACCGTTAGTGCACTTGGACGGAAAAATCACGTGCAATGCACATGTCTACTTATTAATTCCATATTGGTACCCTATAGTTTGGGCGAAGTTTCACTTTGGGCCCTAGATTATTATTTCATACACTTTGGTCCCTGTAATTTAGATTTGTTGCAATGTGGGACCTACCTCTTACCAAATGATTGCTTTTATTTATTAAGAGATATTTAAAAAGTTGTTGGGTGTTTGATAATGCACTACTTAATTAAAAAACAGTAAAAAAATTCACTAAAAACTGTAAGTGAATTTTTTTTTTTTTACTGAAAAGTAGTTTATTTCATTACTTGAAATACTGTTTTTGGTATTGCGAATTCAATCTCTTAAAATTTTCCTTAAAATTTAACACTTGAAGTGATTGTTTGTTTCAAACAATCTACTTTTTCTATTTTACAAAATAGTCACTTTTATTTCTTAAAATCCGCAAATCGCTTAACAATTAAGCTAACCAAACACTTGCATTTTACAAAATAATCACTTTTATCTGTTAAATTTTGCAATTCATTACTTAATTTGCGAAATTCAACTAACCCAGGTAGGCTTTTAATAATCTTTGGTCCATGTGAGAATCCTCACCCACACATACACATATGGATCACATGATACAAGAAAACATAAAAAATAAATAAATAAATAAAAGAAAAACAGATTAATATCACAATTACACTCCACATGAAACCACATATGAAAATTATATATCTATATATATAACATGAACCTCAACACAAGTAAGAAAAAGGATGACGAATCTTAAGAAGCCAGTTCTTGCGAAGCATCGCTTTTAACTGGCGGCGTGAACTTCCCATCTTATTCTTCTTCTTCCTTTCTCTCATCAAAGCCCCAAACTTCTCACAGAGGACGGAGAGAGAGAGAGAGAGAGAGAGAGAGAGAGAGAGAGAGAGAGGGGAATTAAGAGTGAGAGAGTTTTAGAGAGAGAAAGAGAGTGAGAGGAGTTCCGAAAAAGGTACCTATCTAAGGTTGAGGAATATGTTGGTGACTATTTCTCTCGATATTCATCCTCAATTTCGCCATTTTGTCTTCTGAGTTGGGAGTTTTCACCATGACAAGCCCTAATTTTAGGTTAAAAAGTGAAAGTGATGAAGAAGCTGAGGTGATTTGGCGCCTAAATGGGCTCACGTGGTCCCCACGTGGGGTTTTCAGTCCATTTGGGCTAATGGTGTTAGTAATCGTCCTTGATTGAAACAAAAGTGAAACTATAGGGCCCTAAGTGTTACAATTGGCGCCTAAATGGGCTCACGTGGTCCCCACGTGGGGTTTTCCGTCCATTTGGGCTAACGGTGTTAGTAATCGTCCTTGATTGAAACAAAAGTGAAACTAGAGGGCCCTAAGTGTTACAATTGGAAGTACAGGGCCCAAAATAAAATTTCGGTGAAAGTATAGGGTACCAAAGTGTATTTGCCCCAAAAAAAAAAAGAAAAAAAAGTTAGGACTATCTTACCATATTAATCAACTGAAAAGAAGAAAATTAGTACAAAGTCAAGAGGACAATTAAAAACCAACATAGATAAGAGAGAGTGAAACTCAACCTTAAGCACCTATTTGTGGAAAACATATAGAAGAGAAGACGAGAATTTTTTTTATTGATCTTATGGCAATGAATGGTAATGTTATTGATCTTTATTACTATTACTATAGTTCAATAATGTTGACCTATTCTCAGTTACTAATAGATCTAGATTTGTGTGTGTGTGTGTGTGTGTAGGGGGGGGGGTTATGATCATTTTCTTCTATTATTTACTATTTTCATCTTCGATTTTTATTTTTTAATGCGATATATGTTTGGAAAGAAGCTAGTGTTTTTTTTTTTGGAAAAATTGGGGAAAGGGTCATTAAATAATCGAAAATGGGAGCTTAGTCCAAATAACAAAACAAATTGGGATTAAGGACATGCGCTTGTTTTGTGTGTCCAAAAGTCATAAATGCCCTTCGCACGATGAATAATTTCTGAGATGGCATTTGTGACTCAAAGCTGCTCTGATACAATTTTGGATTCGAAGCATTTGGAAACACGCTCAATCTGTGAGTGTTTACTGAAACTAGAATCGAAGTCCTAAATCGAAGCCCTAAAACAACTACTGATCGTTTACTGAAACTAAAAGCATTTGCGGAGAAGGATTTTTCTGTACTGGAAAAGTAAGTTTTTGGTTTTAGGGTTGAGTTCAGAAGTATGAACTATCATAGCCTAATTTTCCACGATTTCGACAAATTTTATTGATGTTTCCGAGTCTCTGAGTTTCATATTGATATTGTTAGTGTATGCCATGCATGTGTTGTACATACTGGTACTGTTAAGTTTTGATATTTGTCATTTTCCAGCCTATAATGTTCTACTTATAAGTATAGCTGCAATACTTGTGCTATACAAATTACATATTAAGAGAAATTTCACTTATCATTGCTACTGTTCAAAGTATGCTCTATCGTATGACATAAGCTTTGAGCTGATTATAAAGTATGCCTAGTTGTCTTCAACTTTAATGATGTACATAATGTATATTATTTTCCAAAAACCCTACAGATTTTATTACATTGGCCTATAGATGGAAATTCATAGAGTAATAATCTTAAGTAGAAGTTTCAATTATTACTATTAGTCTTCAAAGCAGGCTTTATCCTGCAACATATGCGTTTGAGGTGCTGTTAGACAACAGTAGTTATTTTAGTGTTTATGATACATAAATTGTAATAGAAAAGTGTATTAATTTTTAGAGGAATTTTACTTATGATTGTTAGTGGACAGTTTCCTGTAGTATGAAACATAAGTATTGGGATGATTTTTACTATTTTTAGTTTTGTTATGGTATTAAGACACATAATATAATCGGCTGTTAGAGTAACGATTGAATTCAACAAGATTTTCATAGACTAGTATTTAGAGAAATTCACTTATTATTTACATGATATTGTTAGTGTACGCCTTGTACTATACATATTGCTACTATTGAGCTTTGATATTTGTCATTTTCCAGCCTATGATGGTCTGCTTATAAGTATAGCTGTTATACTTGTGCTATACAAATTACATATTAAGAGAAATTTCACTTATCATTGAAATGTGAATTTTACTTATGATTGTTTGTGGACAACCTCATATAGTCTGCAACATAAGTATTGGGATGATTTTCATTATTTTTAGTTTTGTTAGGGTGTTAAGATATAGAATATAATCAATTGTTGGAGTAACAATTGAATTCAACAAGATTTTCATAGTCAAGTATTTAAATAAATTTCACTTATTAATTACATGATACAATATATGTTGTTACAGGAAAAGCAAACAGACAGTTAACTCCCAACAATCCTACAAAAAAAAAAAAAAAAAGCAAAAGTAAATAGACAATTAGCTCCTAGGAAAAGCAAATAGATAATTATTAGTCCTAGAAAACAAGGAAGGCGAAAAAGAGTCAATCAAATTCCAAAAAGCCTATAAAACAAGGAAGGAAGCGCAATGGGCTGTATACGGGAAATTATTATTTGCAATATAGGTCAACGTTGTATAGTACCTCCAC
This sequence comes from Hydrangea macrophylla, assembly GCA_033977485.1. NCBI lineage: Eukaryota > Viridiplantae > Streptophyta > Magnoliopsida > Cornales > Hydrangeaceae > Hydrangea > Hydrangea macrophylla. The sequence continues at coordinate 31,529,225 of CM066987.1, forward strand.
TCTTATAGCAGAGTTGAAACTAAAGGAAAAGCATATTAAATTGTTGAGAAAAACTCCTTTCTGTAACTTTTATAAATAGTTCATTGACAAGAAAGTCGAGTATGACAAAAGTCATGATGAGATATCGCTGCTAGTATCATAAGCGCATAGGAGAGAGAGTAGAAAGTTCAAGATAGGTGCAAAGCTAATGACCATTGATGAATTTGACATTGGACTGATTTTTGGGATTCAGTTGGGGTTGATAAGAATGCCTTTTACTTATGGCTGAAAATCGACAACTCATTTTGTTGAGAGAAGGTTTCCTGATGATAGAAGGATAAATTTGAATTACATAAAAGATGTTTGTAAGGTTGCATTAGCCGGCAAGATGAAGGATGATGTTGAAGATGTTGTAAGGTTACTATGCCTTCACTTAGTACTGTCTCTTTTGTTTGCAACTTCCGGCACACTGTGAAATGGGAGTTATTTGAATACATTGAGGACATTGAGAGAATGAATATGTATTCATGGACATCAGCAATTAAGGATGAGCTGATGGCAGGAATAAAGCGGTCAAGGGATCACACGAAATTCAGCGATGTGTACTTGCATTACATGTATTAGCTGTTTACAATGCAATTATTTGCTTTTTGGTTTTTCTAATTATTGTTTAATATTAGACTGACAAGTATTAAAATTTCAATCCTAGTACTAGCTTTTAGAACACACCAATTTAATAGATCCATCAGTCGACAAGTTAGATGGGGAGCACGTATCAGTCAATATGTGTTGAAAAAGAGACGAGGCAGTGATGATGGAGTGAAGTATGAAAAGATTGAGTAAGGGACCATGATTACTACTCAGATGGTACTTGCAAAAAAATTGAGACTGATTTTGTACAAGAGTCGTGTGCTCAGAAACAAATGGACAGCAGTGCCAATGAAGTTTTCGGTACTGCAGAGAACAACATAAATGTAAAAGGAAGTGAGAGTCCACAAAGAACTTGTGATCTTGGAGCTGATATTGATGATAGTGAAAGAACGGACTTCGATGAGAAAAGCAAGAATATGAAACAGAAACTTCAAGATGCAAAGTATGAGATTACGAGGTTGAATAAAAAGAACAAAGGACTGCAAGAATCCATGGAATGTGAAGTAGGAGATTTGAGAGCTAAAAACATCGAATGCATCTAGAAAGTTGAAGACCCATTTCCGTTAGTTTTATATGGATGGCGTTATCGTTTGGAGCCAATTGCAACGATATTGGTAGTTCATGTACCCAGTTGCAATATATATAGATATATATAAATGTTCATGTACCTAATTGAAAACACGGGTATAGTTCAAGGGTGTAAAGTGCAATTAGGTTTTATGAAGACTGACATCTATAGCTTTCACAAAGGACCTTTTTTAAGGGTAATTTTAGATCACTCCTACACTTATCAAACACTTGACCATGTGCAAAAGATTTTGATTTGCATGTGCAATTACTATAAATATGCGGGACATTACATGAACTAGACCAAGCAAAGTGATATGTGACAAGAAAACATACCGAATTGCTGCACTTGTTCTTGAAAAACCTTCTAACTAGGATTTTGCAAATTTGGTGAAAAAAGGGAGTTAATGAGAGTTGCTCTTCCTATTAGCTATTATCCTTATAACGAAAAATTACTGTACGTTCCTGAACCATACAACACATGGTGATCTCAGTTAGTAAGAGATTGTTATGTGATCAAGTGAAAATTTCAATTCTCACCACTCATCAGACCACTTAGCCATGCCGAGCCACCACACAGTAATGGTCCTTGACCATCATATAACTTCTCCCTTACAAAAGTGAGAAAAGGAAACTTAGCAAGGCAACTCTGATAGATAAATAGGCAATAAGAGCATCTCCAATAGTTCCCATTTTGAGCACCTAAAATGGTATTTGATTACTTGAATAATGAATAATATTTTAGCTACTAAAGACTCTCATATACTTCAATCAATACCAATGTATTAAAAAAGTGCAGACGTTTCAGGTAATGGTAAGGTACAATTATTTTTTAAAATTCATTTACAACCATCTCTAGCTCTCTTATAAGTGGCATCGGGTCATTGAAATGGGGTTATAGCTTTGACTCAAGTTGTATGTTGAACATCAAGCTAGCCCAAGAACTTTTAATTGCCGATAGTATGGGCTAGATGGGCGGCTTCACGAATAGATACGAAAAGCGGTGTAAGAGCTCCGACTGGGTTTACCGGTTTTTTTTTTTCAAATATAGTTCGTGTTTGCTCAGTGAGTGTCCTCTCTCTCTCTCAAAAGAATTATCACTGCTTACTTGATTGTTTTACACATGTTTGTATATATCTATATATCTATCTATATATATATGTGTATTACCCTTGTGTTAATTTTTATTTTTGTATCCAGAATTGTTGTGAAGGAGATATTATACACTTGTATTTACCATATACTTGTATTCAAGTACCTGACGCATTCTTTTTAGGGTTAATTACAGAAACACCCCTGTGATTAGGTCTTTTATTAATTACCCCCTTATACTTTAAATTTTATCACTAATACCACTGTGGTCTGGACTAAAGTGAGATAGTCATCTTTTCAGTTAAAGTTAACGGAAAATGGGTAAAAATACAAAATTACCCCTATTACATGCTAATAAGAACACCCTTATATGCTTAAATGTTTATTTAGGCATATGTTGTATACTATTATATTGTTTTGATATTATATTTGTTGTTAGAGACCATTCTGTAGTCACTTTGAGGTACATTCATAATAGCAAATTTATTTAATTTTTTATTTTATTTTTGAACTACCCTTGGACACACACACACACAGACACACACCACACCACACACAGTCTTGGCGATATATTATTTTTATTTATTTATTTTTATCTACTCTTAGACACACACAATCTTGGTGATATGTTAGTTTTTATTATTATTATTGTTATTATTATTTTTGATTTTTTTTATCTACTCTTGACCATACACACAGTGAAATCCAGTGTAGTGATATACTAAGATCTAAAAAAAAATTATCCCCAATTTTTTTTTTGTGTGTATCAAATTTGCTCTCACAAAGGTACCCCTAAGTGACCACACAATGGTCTTTAACAACAAATGTAATGCCAAAATAATATAATAATGTAACACTTATGCCTAAATAAACATTTAAGCATATAAGAGTGTTATTATTAGCATGTAATAGGGGTAATTTTGTACTTTTATCAATTTTCCGTTAACTTTAACGGAAAAAGTGACTGTTTCACTTTAGTCCAAACCACAGGGAGTATTAGTGATAAAGTTTAAAGTACAGGGGGTATTTGATAAAAGGCCTAACCACAGGGGTGTTTCTGTAATTAACCCTTCCTTTTAACACTATTTGTTCGTAGTTTTATGTCCTGGGTAATACTATGTGCACATAAAATGTGCACATAAAGTGTACACATAAAGATCTGAGCCATTTATTATGGTGGGATCCATCACTGCACACATGGAATCCACCAAAATGAATGACCTAAGATCTTTATGTGCATATTTTATGTGCACGAATCATTACTCTTATGTCCTATTTAACACTAGGGTTTAGAAAATTATTTACATAGCCATGGGCGGAGCCAGAATTTCATCTTGGTAGGGGCACAAACTTAATGTAACTCTGGCAAGGTCTAGCTATTTTTCGCATAGTGCAGACTCTCGATTTTAGTTGTTTCTCACTTCTCTTGTAGAAAAAAATTCTAGTATAAAATAATATATGTACACAACTTTTTGACTTATCTATGTTCTCTATGTGCTTCGTTCTTCTTCTTTTTTAGTAAAACATTTGTGTGCTTTTATGTGCTGTATGCAAATGAAGCCTACCTTTTTTACAGACATCATATCTATAGTGGATGGTTAGGATACACTTAATCTAACGAAGGCCAAAGAGCTTCCAGAAAACTATTGAAACTCTAGAGTTTTCCACACTCATCTACTTATAGTATCTATGTAGAGAGTAATGCTAGAAATCATTACACAATGCACCACATGACACGTTGTGGAAAAAGTTTAAGTTTTTTTTTTTGGTTATTTTACTTTATATTGAGACTTTTTAATAAATCAATAGTCATAAAAGCATAAGTGGAGAAACAAAAATCCTTCTATAAGTAATAATTAATTAAATTCTATTTCAAATAATAACGAAAGAGTAAAAGAGGGTTATCGCAATGGTTGTGTAAGGTTATAGGGTAGTTTGGTACGTTTTGCAGAGAGAGAGAGTAATGCATGTTTGGTTGAGTTTTTGGGTAGGGATGTCAAGTATGTATTTGGGTGAGAGAACTTTTTTTTTTTGTATACATGGGCAAGCTGATGATTTGACAACTAACATCTACGGTGTTACTTAGCAGTTAAGAGTAATTGATTTTGATTGAGATGAGGGGTCATTTGTTCAATTTTTTTTTTGTGTTTAGGGGTGATAGTGAAAACAGGTTAGAGTTTAGGGGTGTTCGTGTAATTTACCCTAAACAATACCTCACAAATTATTCACTTCTTACCTTGAAGACCAAACCTAAAATTCACTTATCCACGAGCGAGGGAGAGCGTGCCCCTTCGAATTGGCTCCCACTCCGGCGGCAACAACAACGACGACAAATTCGGCAACTCCATTCCTCCAGGTGAGTTTCCTGTTGTCCCGTTTTGAGTTTTGTCTTCCTCTTCAGCGCTAGCTAGCGAGTCATTTAGGACCTCACGAGAGAGAGAGAGAGAGAGAGAGAGAGAGAGAGAGAGAGAGAGAGAATCGCCAGCGCTAGCTATCAAGTCATTTAGGGCCTCACATTCACTCACAGACTCACTGTTCTGGCTTCTAGGGATTTAAAAATTGTAATATGGTTGATATGTGGATTTCACATGTGGTATTAGTCGGTTAAGTGCTGAAATAGTACTATTATCCAACAAAGGTTAACTCTTCATGCTTAATTTTTTCTTCTAATTTATTATTATTATTATTATTATTATTATTATTATTATTATTATTATTATTATTATTATTATTATTTATTTTTAGTTAAATACTGAGATTTAATTTTAAGTACCAAAGTGAGATAGATTACTTAGTTTAAAAGGGGCAAATTGAAAAATTAAGTGGGGGCACAAATGCTTTTAAGTATAGATTAGATAACGTAGATAAACGATTTTTAAAAAGTTGAGTGGGGGGCAAGTGCTCCCCCTGAACTAGCTGTAGCTCCGCCTGTACACAGCTGTATGCTTTTGAAAATTGCATTTTTCGAATTTGAAAATCAAGGGAAAAAAAATGAATGAGGGTAGTAATATTTGTAATATGATGAGGTTCAGACAGCCCATAACAGGTAATAATTGATTCACGTGTTTAACCAGATAGGTAATCGATGGATGATTGATTGTTTCATTACATACATTGTGAAAGATTTGATGTCATAGGCAATATGAGCCTATATTTAATGCAGCATTTCTAGAATATGAACCGAACCAAACCAAACTAAACCAAGCCTTGTGTCCCAATCAATTGGGGTTGGCTGTATGAATCCTTTTTCTCCATTATGCACGATCAAGAGCTATATGCTCATTTAAATTATATATATTCATATCTTGTTGCACTACATATTCCCAAGTCAGTCTAGGTCTGCCTCTCCCTTTAACCATTCCAGGCACTACGATCTTATCACTCTTTCGCACAGGTGCATCTACATGTCTTCGTTGCACATGGCCAAACCATCTAAGTCTATTCTTCCTCAACTTATCCTCAATATGTGTCACTCCTACAGTCTCTCAGATGTACTCATTTCTAATTCTATCTTTCCTAATCTTACCACACATCCATCTTAGCATCCTCATCTCCGCTACACTCACTTTGCTAATGTGTTGTTTCTTAGTTGCCCAACACTCTGTCCCGTAGAGCATAGTTGGCCTAATAGTTGTCCTATAAAATTTTCCTTTCAATTTTGCTGGTATTCTCCGGTCACATAATACTCCAGAAGCACTCTTCCACTTAAGCCAGCCCACTTTAATTCTATGGGTCACGTTATCACCAATCTCTCTGTCTCGATCATTGAACCTAGATAGCGAAAGTGTTCCCTCTTTGGGATCTTCGATCTTTACTACTTCGTTGTCTTTACTTCCACTGGTGCTAAAACTGCATTCCATGTATTCTGTTTTCGTTCTACTTATCATTAGCCCCTTAGTCTCCAGTGCTTCTCGCCAAGCTTCCAGTTTAATGTTGAGTCCCCCTTTAGTCTCATCAACCAAGACAATATCATCTGCGAACAATATACACCACGGGACCTCATCTTCAATGTGTCTAGTCAATTCATCCATAATTAGGGCGAATAAATAAGGGCTCAAGGCCGACCCTTGGTGCAGGCCTACGGTAATTGGGAATTCGCTTGTTTTTCCGGTTGGTGATCTAATTGTAGTAACCGCTTCATCATACATATCCTTCACCACGTCAATATAACCCTTGGTCACTCATTTCTTCTCTAGCACCCACCAAATTAAATCTCTAGGCACTCTATCATAAGCTTTCTCTAAATCAATAAAAACCATATGTAGATCTTTTTTCTTCTCTCTATACTTTTCCATTAGTTTTCTAAGTAAATAAATTGCTTCCATAGTTGATCTCCCAAGCATAAATCCAAACTGATTTTCTGACACTGATGTTGCGCCTCTTAAGCGATGCTCCATCACTCTCTCCCATAGCTTCATAGTATGGCTCATCAGCTTAATACCTCTATAGTTGTTGCATTGTTGTACATCTCCTTTACTCTTATATATAGGCACTATGATGCTCTTCCTCTACTCATCAGGCATTTTTCTAGTCATTAAAATCCTATTAAAAACTTTTGTAAGCCAAGATGCCTCCACATCTCCCAAGCATTTCCAAACCTCAATGGGGATCCCATTTGGTTCTAAGGCCTTGTTGGGTTTCATTTTCTTCAAAGCAAATTCCACCTCAAACTTCCTTATTCTCCGATAGAATATGTATTCTCTAGTTTCATCGTAACGTCTAGTTTCTTCTTCCATTGTGTTATCCATATGTTTTTCATTTAGCAATTTCTCAAAATAGCTCTTCCACCTTTCCTTAATCCCTTCGTCGTTCACTAATACCATAGAGTCATCGCTTTTTATACACTTAACCTGATTAATGTCTCTTGTTTTCCTTTCTCTCGACGTAGCAAGCTTATAAATACATTTTTTTCCCTCTCTAGTGTCTAGTTTGGTGTAGAAGGCGTCATAGGCTTCCATTTTAGCAACTCTAACTGTCCTTTTAACCTCCTTATTTGCACATTTATAGCTTTTGAAGTGTTCCTCATTTCTATCATTTTGCCACTTCTTAAAGCAATCCTTCTTGGTTTTTACTGCAACTTGTACCTCTTCATTCCACCACCAAGTATCCTTAGAAGCTAACCCTCTTCCCATCGACTCTCCGAGCCTTGCCATTCTATCCCACATAGTATTGCTTCCATCTTCCAAATTCCAAGGTGCTTCTGTATACATTCTCTCTTGGAATATTGCTAGTTTCTCGCTTTTAAGGTTCCACCACCTAGTTCGCGGGTTTATAGGGTCTTTTCTAGTACGACGTTGTCCTTTTATATGGATATCTAAAATAGTAAGTCTATGTTGAGATGTTAAACTCTCTCCTGGGATGACCTTACAGTCTTTACATGCTAAGCGGTCTGCCTTTCTCACAAGGAACAAATTAATCTGGCTTCTATTAGATCCACTCTTAAAGGTTATCAAGTGTTCTTCCCTCTTTTTGAAAAAGGGGTTTGCTACTACAAGATCATATGCTACTGCGAAATCTAAAATACTCACCCCTACCTCATTCTGATCTCCAAAACCATACCCCCCATGCACCCTCTCATATCCAGTTCTATCTTTGCCTACATGGCCATTAAAATCTCCACCTACAATTATCTTCTCTCCTTTCTTGCATTAAAGCATCCAACTCATCCCAGAATTGTCTTTTAGTGTGATCATCCAATCCTACTTGGGGCGCGTATGCACTAATCACATTAGTTATATCCACACGAACTACTAGTTTGATAAGCAATATTCTGTCTCTTTTCCTCGTGATTGTCACAACTTTACCCTTGAGGTTCTTGTCAACCACGATTCCGACACCATTTCTATGCCTATCTTTCCCTGTATAGAATATCTTATACCCGGTCTTTTCTACCTCCTTAGCTTTCTCTCCAACCCATTTTGTTTTTTGTAAACATACTACATTAACCTTCCTTCTAATCATAGTGTCTACTAGTTCCATAGCTTTACCTGTTAAGGTTCCTATATTCCAAGTTGCTAACCTAAGCCTATAGTTCTGAACTAGCTTCTTTACCCGCGGTGGCCCTGATGAGCGCGGGAACCCTTGCTTATTTAACACCGCACCTGGGCGTCGATGCGGTTCCCCTTGCACATTTTTCGAAACACCCGAAGGCAGGCGCAACGCGTCGCTTAAAGGGAATGCCCCAACATTTACACGAGTATTCATATTTGGATTCATATCATAAGGATCCGACGGTTTTTTTTTATGTGCTGGCTGTCGGGCAACCTAACGCACTAACCCTCCTCTTTTTTTCTAGAAAATGAACAATGGTCGAAAATAATTTGAAAGGTATCTTTTAGTCATTGGAGCATTTTGAAGTAATGATTTTATAGTAGGCAAGTTTCATTTCTTTTATTTATAATTTTTAGATTTGGAAAAGATAAAAAAATGTTAATTTTGTTGGAAGAAAATAGAAAGGCCAATGGGCTTGATTCACCAAAAAGACGTCTTGTGAGGGGAGGATTACCCAGGCTTAAACAAAGCACAGACGGGCGCTTTGCCTGGGGCATCTGGGACAATCCAACAGTGGACACACCCCCTGGATCACATCAGCGCTCCCCCTGTTGAGGGCAGAGGGCCAACCCAACAACCTGTATGTTTTTAATGTAGTGTGAAGTTGTTGGATGTCACTAAAAAAAAATTATGTCTATGCCACTGCTTGTGCTGTTGCATATATATATATATATCTATAGATGTGTTAATTTTTGTTCGTTTTTGCTTTTCAGTATCTTTTTACTGATAATAACACCCCCCCCCCCCCCCTGCTGTTATTGGGTGTAGTTTAGGGAAGAAGCATTTTTGGGGACTCGCTTATGGTTTCAATTGGTTCCAAAGCTTTACCTTTGAGAAAACACAAAACCAGTAATTTAAGTGAAGGGAGCTTCATGGCTGGGGAAGATAATCCATATGGAAAGCGTGGTCGGAAAGGAAGCATGAGCCGAAAACCAATGCAAAAACGCACTGGTTTTGATGGGAGTCATTCTGGTAAATATTCATCTGGTGGTGTGCCCGATAAGTCTATGAACTCCCGGAAATCATCAGAGCAGCCACTAACACAATTTATCAGGTTTGACAATTGGTTTACCTGCTTGATTTTTTTTTTCTCTGTGTCCCTTTTGGGTCGAAATTCAGCGTCCCTTAACTCAGAAATCTTCCTTATAGGAAGCAGGCCGATCCTGAAACAGTAAAATACTTCTCAGAAATTGCAAATGTTATTGAGGGCACTGAGGTTGATTTGGAAGAGCGTTCAGTTATATGTGGTAATGCTTTGGAAGAGACTCGAGGGAAAGAACTAGAACTCGCGACTGATTATATCATAAGCCACACATTGCAAACCCTCCTTGAAGGCTGTTCTGTGGACCATCTTTGCAGTTTCCTGCAAAGCTGCGTGAAGGACTTCACTTCCATTGCGATGGATAGATCCGGTTCTCATGTGGCTGAAACAGCTCTGAAGGCCTTAGGCATGCATCTTCAGGATAATGGGTCCCTGTCTCTTATTGAAGAAACTCTAACTATGGTATGCCAGGTAAGAAGTTCTCAATGCTTGTTAATTAGATGACTTGATGGTCAGTTTCTTTAGTCTTTTTGGATATAATTATTGATGTGATCTTTGCATATGAGTGAGCGGTTTCTTTTGTGAGGATGTTATTAACTGAATTGATCATGGAGCATGTTTGTTTGCTGGATACTGAAGGGGTTATTGGTGTTAAAAGTCCTGGACCCAATTATCCCGATGTTTAGCTGACATTTGAGACCAGTGCAGTTAGTCCACACAGTATGAATTACCACATTTGTGGTACTCTACCAGGTGGATGTGGTATTAGTAGTACGGGTACAAAATCTACTCCCACAGAATCGGACATAATCCAGCCCAACGGACTGATAGTGAATAATATATATAGCTAAGTAGCAAAAGATAAATACTATGCATTTGTGCAATAAAAAAGGAAAAAACAAAGAGCAGATTGTGTTTCTGGAAAGTTGTAAAACAGATGAGTGTGTCTTACAATCAAGTATCTAACGGACTTTGTTTTGTCATCGCCAGGAAGTTGTGGTCAATCCTGTTGATGTCATGTGTAACTGTTATGGATCTCATGTTCTTCGGAGTCTTCTTTGCCTTTGTAAAGGAGTGACTTTAGACTCTTCAGAGTTCCATGTCACGAAGTCATCAACCATACTTGCAGCACGGTTGAATTTCACATCTCCTTCTCTGGATGAAAATGATACACAATTTATGGAGCAGGGATTTCCCGATTTACTTAAATTTCTTGTATCAGAGATGTTAAACAAAGCCAGAAAAGACATCAGGGCCATGCAAGTTAATCAGTACAGCAGTTTGGTTCTGCAGGCATGTTTCAACTGCACTTTTTAGCTTTTAAATTCATTTCATCTACTTCTGATGTTTATTTTATTCTCTGCTTATTATCCAGTTTTTTATTTCATTTTTCTATTGAAACCATCAAGCTAGGTGCTCCCCCCCCACCTTTATTTATTTTTTTTTTTCAGACTTCTGTTTCTAACTATTGATTGTCATGGTCATTTGAGTTTGAGCTTTTTTAATTTAGATATGAATGCCTTATAAACCATGTTGTGATTAGCAAGAGCCAAGACTCTTGAAACAAGAAAGCCAAGATAGATGGGGTGAGGTAGGTTAGGCATATCAAGTTCATGTACTTGTCCACATCGCTTGAGGAGGGGAAAGTGAAGGTGCTTTAAGTACGAACCTCTATTGTACAGGTGGCCCTTTTGGGTGAACGCCCAAGTGAAAAAACTGTCCGGGCCAGTGGGTCCAAAACGGACAATACTGTACAATGTTGGCAGGACGGTTACAGATGTTCTTGTATATTGTTGCCTCTTTGCTTGACAGCTTGAGTCGAGTCTTTTTATTCTTTCTTAACAGTTTAGACATCCTTTTGACAAGTCATGTTGAGATATATCATATTTGACAGATTCTATTTATTAATAACAGACTGCTTTGAAGTTATTAGTGGAACATGAACAACAGTTATTGCACATAATTCCAATTCTTCTTGGCTGCAACATGGAAAATGCAGTGGAGGGGAATGTAATAGAAATTACCGCAGTGCGAAACCTTTCAAATCTAATGAAAGAAACAGCATACAGCCATTTAATGGAGGTGAGATCCATTCATATAATAAAAACTTTTCTGTTTCTGGTTCCAGTATTTGATTTTTGATTGCCATTTCTTCTGCCACTGGTCTGTAGATTCTATGAGCACATTTATCAAGTGTTGTGTTTGCGTGTTATTTTATGTGGAAAAAATAAAAAATTGGGATGGGGATCACCGATCTTTTCGTCTTTTTTTAATTCATTTTTTGTTGAATCTTTTGAGTGCATAGGTTTTTTTGTTGGGAGGGTGGACATTGAAATTCGGCTTTTTACAATTTTTTGCCACTGCCAACTTTCATAACAGTATTGAGTTCTGCTTCAAATTTGGAATTCCAATCAATTTCCCAATTTTAAAAACTCTTCAAGTCTCAACACATTGAAATTTTCATATGTAGACTTTGTAGTCCTCCAACAATTTCAAGCTTGTAGAATAGGTGTTTGTTTAGCCTCAATTTTTTTTTCCTGTTTGTAATTTTTTCTTTTTGGTCACGCTGAATTGGCGAACTATAAAAATTTGCATCATGGCTATTCTCTATCAAAGTATCAATGCAAATATTCCCAACACTACAATTGGCCACTTTAAACCTTCCAACATTTGTTCCAATGTTTCAATTTGCACGGATTAGTCTTGCTTTGATGACCCATCAGGTGTTACAGAAGGAAAGCTGAGGAACTGCTTGATGGAATCAAACCCCACAAACCAGTCAGTCTTTATCACTTTACATGACACTAGCAGCCAGGCACACATGTTGCGTGAGCAAAGCATTACATTTGTGATGTATTTATAAACTTAACGAATTATGAATTTATTGCTGAGAGTAATCTTGATCAATGTTTTGAAAATCGGACCGTTCGTCGAATTAGAAAATTGACCGGGTCACGGGTTAGAAGTTCAACCGTCGAATGAACCGTAATCAACCTGTGATGTCATAATTATGTAATATTTAATTATTTATATTTATACATAAGTTTTAATAAGTAAGTGAACAAAAAAAAAATACAAAAACTCAAATTTTATTTTCACACTTTCCTATCATAAGTATAAATTATTAAGAGATTCATAGTATCAAAAAAATGTAGAGAGAAAAAAAAACTTCGTAGGTATAAAAACGGTTCTGAGCGGTTTTGGTCAAAAAGCAGTTTTAGCGGTTTTGAACGGTTTCCGAATGGTTTCCACCGGTTTTGGGCGAAAACCAACCGGTCGACGGTCCAACTGGTCGAACCGGCCGATCAAGTCCGGTTTTCAAAACCATGATCTTGATACTAATTGTGGAGAACAACGAAAAACAGAAATCACAATTACTCATAGTAGGAAACTCATAAATTTGCAATACACATTACAATATAGTATTAGAACAATAACAAACAGTACATTTTACACAAAATATGTTCCCAATTACTAAACCAAATCGATATTCATAGTCACTGAACCACGTGACCGTACATTGGTCACAGTTGAAGCACCTACATCTGTTTGTTTTCAATAACATCAACTACATACTTGAATAACTATTTCACATAAGTAAGTAATTGTATATAGGTAACCAAACCAAACCAAACCAAACCAAACCAAACCAAACCAAACCAAGCCTTGTGTGTCCCAATCAGTTGGGGTCGGCTGTATGAATCCTTTTTTTCCATTTTGCACGATCAAGAGCTATATGCTCACTCAAATTATATATATTCATATCTTGTTGCACTACATGCTCCCATGTCAGTCTAGGTCTGCCCCTCCCTCTAACCATTCCAGACACTACAATCTTATCACTCTTTCGCACAAGTGCATCTACAGGTCTTCGTAGCACATGCCCGAACCATTCAACTATCTTAGTCTATTTTCCTTCAACTTATCCTCAATCTGTGCCACTCCTACAGTCTCTTTAATGTACTCATTTCTAATTCTATCTTTCCTAGTCTTACCACACATCCACCTTAGCATCCTCATCTCAGCTACGCTCACTTTGCTAATGTGTTGTTTCTTAGTTGCCCAACATTTTGTCCCATAGAGCATAGCTGGCCTAATTGCTGTCCTATAAAATTTTCCTTTCAATTTTGTTGGTATTCTCTGGAAGCACTCTTCCACTTAAGTCAGCCTACTTTAATTCTATGGGTCATGTCATCACCAATCTTTCCATCTCTACTGATTATTGAACCTAGATAGCGAATGTGTTTCTCTCTTTGGGATCTCCTGGTCTTCGATCTTTACTACTTCGTTGTCTTTACTTCCACTGGTGCTAAAACTGCATTCCATGTATTCTGTTTTCGTTCTACTTATCATTAGCCCCTTAGTCTCCAGTGCTTCTCGCCAAGCTTCCAGTTTAATGTTGAGTCCCCCTTTAGTCTCATCAACCAAGACAATATCATTTGCGAACAATATACACCACGGGACCTCATCTTCAATGTGTCTAGTCAATTCATCCATAATTAGGGCGAATAAATAAGGGCTCAAGGCCGACCCTTGGTGCAGGCCTACGGTAATTGGGAATTCGCTTGTTTTTCCGGTTGGTGATCTAATTGTAGTAACCGCTTCATCATACATATCCTTCACCACGTCAATATAACCCTTGGTCACTCCCTTCTTCTCTACCACTCACCAAATTAAATCTCTAGGCACCCTATCATAAGTTTTTTCTAAATCAATAAAAACCAAATGTAGATCTTTTTTCTTCTCTCTATACTTTTCAACTAGTCTCCTAAGTAAATAAATTGCTTCCATAGTTGATCTCCCAAGCATAAATCCAAACTGATTTTCTGACACTGATGTTGCGCCTCTTAAGCGATGCTCCATCACTCTCACCCACAGCTTCATAGTATGTCTCATCAACTTAATACCTCTATAGTTGTTGCATTGTTGTACATCTCCTTTATTCTTATATATAGGCACTCAAATGCTCTTTCTCCATTCGTCAGGCATTTTTCTAGTCATTAAAATTTTATTAAAAACTTTTGTAAGCCAAGATGCCCCCACATCTCCTAAGCATTTCCAAACCTCAATGGGAATCCCATCTGGTTCTAAGGTCTTGTTGGGTTTCATCTTCTTCAAAGCAAATTCCAACTCAGACTTCCTTATTCTCCGATAGAATCTGTATTCTCTAGTTTCATCGCAACTTCCAGTTTCTTCTTCAATTGTGTTATCCATATGTTTTTCGTTCAACAACTTCTCAAAATAGCTCTTCCACCTTTCCTTAATCTCTTCGTCGTTCACAAATACCCTAGAGTCATTTCTTTTTATACACTTAACCTGATTAATGTCTCTTGTTTTCCTTTCGCTCGACTTAGCAAGCTTATAAATACATTTTTTCTCCCTCTCTGGTGTCTAGCTTGGTGTAGAAGTCGTCATAGGCTTTCAGTTTAGCAACTCTAAGTGTCCTTTTAACCTCCTTATTTGCACATTTATAGTTCTTGAAGTTTTCCTCACTTCAATCATTTTGCCACTTCTTAAAGTAATCCTTTTTTGTTTTTACTGCAGCTTGTATCTCTTCATTCCACCATTAAGTATCTTTAGATGCTAACCCTCTTCCCTTCGACTCTCCAAGGACTTCCTTCGATATTCTCGTGATGCACCCTGCCATTCTATCCCACATAGTATTGCTTCCATCTTCCAAATTCCAAGGTGCTTCTGTATACATTCTATCTTGAAATATTGTTAGTTTCTCGCCTTTAAGGTTCCACCACCTAGTTCGCGGGTTTATAGGGTCTTTTCTAGTACGATGTTGTCTTTTTATATGGATATCTAAAATAGTAAGTCTATGTAAACTATTCCCTGGGATGACCTTATAGTCTTTACATGCTAGGCAGTCTACCGTTCTCACAAATAACAAATCGATTTGGCTTCTATTAGATCCACTCTTAAAGGTTATCAAGTGTTCTTCCCTCTTTTTGAAAAATGTGTTTGCTACTACAAGATCATATGCTACTGCGAATTCTAAAATACTCACCCCTACCTCATTCTGATCTCCAAAACCATACCCTCCATGCACCCTCTTAGTGAAGCAAATCTTGTAAATTCGTTACAGTTGCGAACATAAACCTGTGATTTTTTTTTTTCCCATAAATCTTAGTAAAGTACCAACCTCGTGTGTAGACTTGTACACCACTGTATGTAGTATAACTTTTGTACCCTATGTCGTATCAGTAGTTGGTAGTACTACGCACCATTGCATGTGTTACAACTGACAATATTTGGGAACCAAATTTGGGATTTAAAATTGGGGATTATAGCTAGGGGTGAAAACGGTTCGGTTCAATTTTTAGTCACCGATCATTCGGTTCGGTTTAGTGTAAATTTCCGGTTCGGTTCGGATCGGTTTTTACACTGCATGAAATTTTTGAAAACCGAACCGACATTACGCCCCTAATTATAGCTTTATTCTTTGTATAATTTCCCTTGTATTAAAGTATCCAGTTCAGCCCCAACACATGCAATTACCAGAAGTAAAACGAAAAAGTACGAAACAAAGTGTAAAACAATAAAGTAATACGTAGATGAAGAAGTATCAAACAGAAGATCTTTTCCCAAGGGCTGAAAGGAAAACATCCAGAGAAACCTTGGCATGCCATGCCCTTGACTTCAAAACCCAAATTGTTGTCAACTTCTACCAAAAGAAGAAGAGTAATTTTCTTGCCTATTTATCACTTACTGCTTTCCAAATCTTCCCTGAAACTACCTCTCACATTCAGTTTGTGGAAGTTTTGAACCTTTTAGTTGAAAGGGGAGAGAGATGACGTGGAGAGTTGATTGAGATTTGTTTTGAGTTTGGCAATTACGAATTTGGACTTCTGTATATTCATTTTTGGATAGAAAAGTTTAATGGTTTGTAAGTAAATATGGGTGATAATAAAAAGAAAGTAGGAACCCCTCCTCTCCCTTTATATAATAGAATAGATTCCTTCAAAATTAACTTCCTTGCACATGCCCAGTAAAGAAGAGAACAATTCATGTTCACTTGTGCAATTTCATTGACCATTCTCACTCATACTCGGAAACTTGTTCCATTTCTTTGGAATAAAATAGTTGTTGGTAATGTCCAATTGCTATAACGGCAACGTTAATTTCATTGGCAACATTTCCTTATTAACATATTAATTTATTCAGTTGTATTAACAATACATATTAACTTGTGGAATTTCATCGATAACATTTCCTTGTAACATATTAATTTATTCAGTTGTATTAACAATACTTATTAACTTGTTCACTTGTGCAATTTCATTGACCATTCTCACTCAATACTCGGAAACTTGTTCCATTTCTTTGGAATAAAATAGTTGTTGGTAATGTCCAATTGCTATAACGGCAACGCCAATTTCATTGGTAACATTTCCTTAAAACATATTAACAGCAACGCCAAGAAGAGAACAATACTTTCATTGACCATTCTCACTCATACTTGGAAACTTGTTCCATTTCATTGGAATAAAATAGTTGTTGGTAATGTCCAATTGCTATAACTTGCTATAACGGCAACATCAATTTCATTGGTAACATTTCCTTATAACATATTCATTTATTCAGTTATATTGTTCATTTACACCCTTAATCTCCATACGATGACAAGGAATTACTTCCTTAAGAACCCATACTTAATCTTGCGGTGTTCTGTATTGTCTTCTTCAAGTTCTGATTTCTTTGAATTCACTGCAAATTTGCAGGTCATCTTGGAAGTTGCTCCAGAGATCTTATACAATGAACTGTTCACAAAAGTTTTTAGGAATTCCCTGTTTAAGATGTCATCTCATCCCTGTGGGAACTTTGTTGTCCAAGCATTATTATCTCATGCCAGATCTCAAGATCATGTACGTGACGTAAAACCTTATTGTTAATGAGCTCTTCTACACAAGTAGTTGTACTCCTTTCCAGGGTAATACTAAATATTGCCAACCTCATCTCCTCTTTGGGATTAGTGCAGTCTTTGTGAGCTCATTTGGTTACACAAATTAATTTACTCGGTACTTTGTTATTATGTTTTACTAGCTTAGCATATAAGAAATAATACTGTCAGGTTAGCTCTTGCACTTAATGATGCTTTTTCTTCTTTGATAAGTAATGGTGCTTTGTCTTGTCATAAAATACATATTATTTTGTTTCCCTGCTAGATGGAGCTGATTTGGGAGGAACTTGGCCCAAAATTTCTAGACCTTTTTCAAATGGGGCGATCTGGAGTTATTGCTTCTCTTCTGGCAGCAAGTCAGAGGCTTCATAGCCATGAACATAGGGTCTGTATACAAATCGATATTCTTCAATGTTAGCTATATATAAATACACATGTCAATTCAATCTCTAAGGGATTCCAAAAAATTCAGCCTCACAATTATAGAACAAATATCATTTAAGGAACCTGAATATAAAAAAGTACATAAGTATTCTTTTTTGTTATATACTTTTGGGTTATTGCTGGTGCACTTTTGATCCAGTCTTAGTATAACATGTTAACGTTTCTATTACTTGTTTTCCAGTGTTGCCAGGCCCTTGCTAAAGCTGTCTGTTCAGCGGATGAGCCTCCCACATGCATTGTTCCTCGATTATTATTTCTTGACAACTACTTTTACTGCGACGATGTATCCAAATGGAATTGGCCAAAAGGTGCTAAGATGCATGTCATGGGCTCTTTGATTCTTCAATCGGTTTTTAAACTTCCAAGTGTAAGCGACTTTTCTTGATATTTGTTGCTTTTTTCTGCTCGCTTGCATTTTCTTAGCACTTCTCTTTTTTGGTTCTTGTTTCAAACAGTACTTTGTTTAGTCTCTTGTTCATGTCAAGCACCTAATGCTTAGCATTTTTTCAGGTTGTCTATTTGTTGAGTGTCTTGTGCTGTTATGATTTTCAATTTTTATATTGTTGATAATAGAATATTTGGGTAAATATTACCTACCTCGCTTGAGGTTTGACCTTAATACACATACCTCCTCTCACCTTTCGGGAATCTCACTTACCTCCCTTATTTTTCATTTACAAACTGTTGGAAAATTTTACGGAATCTGGTACTAAAATTCAAAAATAAGGGAGATAAGTGAGATTCCTAAAACGTGAGGGGAGGTAAAGTGTATTAAGGCCAAACCCCAGGGGAAGTCGGTAATATTTACCCTCGATTTTTTTTTTCTCTTTTTTCCTACTCTTCTTTCTTCTTATTCTCTTTTCCCCTGAAAGAAAATAAATACCGTGATATATCCTAATCCTCGTTGACACAGTGGCAATGCTTCCTGTTCCTATCCTCTAATGTGCATTATGTGCATGTGCTTTTTCTTATTCTGGCATTAAAATCTTGAGAATCGGTGGTATCATACTGTTCCAGAAGGCCAGGTAATGAAAAGTTCAGCTATAAGTCTGTAACTAGAATCAAGAAAAGCATAGTAATTAATGGTGGTAATTTTATGGGCTCGTCTCTCTGAGTTAAGATTGTTAATGTGATGGAGGTGACCATGATTAGTTTCGGAGTTGGTCCTTTCTTTTTTCCTTTACGATACACATCATGACATCATTCTATTGTTTCTGCCAAAAAAACCATTTCTTTATTGATGAAAGTAAAGCTTACGTACAAGTGCATATATATTGTACAAATTACAAAAGGTCAGATTGGATAATTTTATTAGATCATTCTGTACTTTTCATAGTGAGTTCTTCTGATATATATGGTATATGCTAGATCATGGGCTAGTGTAATTCCTCTGGATATGCAAGAATTAGACATCATCCCTCGTGGTCTCAATTTGTTACCAAATTTCGAAGAGTAGTGGTTTACTCATGTTTATTGGATTCCTTGTATCACTATGACTCATTTTCTTCCTGGATATGTGTGGCATATAATTGCACTTCTGTTTCGTAGGACTTCATTCAGCCTTTTATCACGAGTCTCACATCCATGGAAGTGGACCATGTCCTCGAAGCAGCAAAAGCCTCTGCGGGTGCACGAGTTATTGAAGCTTTTCTTGACTCAAATGCTTCTGGAAAACAGAAGCGCAGAGTCGTTGTGAAGTATGTTATGCAACTATGTTGGTTTTTGTTTATTTTTGAAATATCTTATATCCCCGAGGCTGCTTGAGTAGAATACGATAAAATAGAACTGCTCCACTGGTTTCTTTATTTTGGTTTCTTAGTCTAGGGCCAATCAAGGCCCTTGAGGGAAAAAGAAAAAGAATATTCCTTTCGAAATGAGGATGTTGAATTTAATATTTTCTATATTTGTTTGACATGGTCGTACTAGTGGTCCTTTGGTCTAATTTTGATTGATGATTTATCATTTGGTCCTCATATGTGATCTTTAATGAGTCTAGACTGGTCTTAATAGTCTCACCCAATCGGTTCCTTTCCAGATTACTTCTTCCAGTTGGAATGGAATCCTTCAGACTATAACATATAGTCTAAAAAAAATCCTTTTACGGCTTAAATTTGAGAAATTCTGGAATCTTTTCTTCTCCTCCTTCCCCAAGATTCTTAGCACTAACATTAATCCACGATAAGATCTCTTTTAAGCTTTAAACATCCTCCATTGCTAAGGCCAATAAATCCCGCTATTAAGTCTTAGCTGTCTGGGAATCCTTAAAATAGGATATGGTTCAGTCTCAGTCTCTCTATTTGGTTTTTATAAGAACCAAGGTTATGTTGGTTTGACGGATAACAGATTTTAAGAAAGAAATAGACTGGACATGGACTCTTGTGCAAGAATCGGACATTCACCTGACACTTGAATTTGTAAGACTAGTTCACTTATGAACCACAGATCTGGATCTTTGCCTTCCCAAACTACCCCTTAATTTTAGCACGAAGCAACCAAAGTCTACAAACCAAATCAGAATCATTGTTCATGAGTAAATTATTTGAAGCCCTTACTTCATCCTACTCCTCTACTCCTCCCTGTCCTTAGTGACCCAAACACTTTTAATACCTTTTAACCTGTAAATGTGTGAAATCACAATATATTGAATGAATGAAAAGATGAATACAAGAGCCTATATATAGGCTTTCAACGCCTAGACTAATACACTAGCTAAACGATGTGGGACAACACATATACAATAATACACACTATTAACACTCCCTCTCAAGCTGGAGCATACATGTCATATGCACCAAGCTTGTTACAACTTACAAATATATTTCACTCGAATCCCTCCTAATGCTTTAGTAAACAAGTCGGCTAACTGATCTGTAGACTTCACATGCACTGTATGAATAACATTTTCCAAAAACTTCTCTCGAACAAAGTGACAATCGACTTCAATGTGCTTTGTCTTTTCATGAAATACAGGATTAGAAGCGATATGAACTGCAACTTGATTATCATAAAATAAACTCATTGGAGTAGTTTGAGTAAACCCAAGTTCCTCTAATAAATACTTCATCCATACTACCTCACAAGTAGTGTTGGCCATGGCTCTGTACTCTGATTCTGCGCTAGACCGAGCTACCTCAGTTTGTTTCTTGCTTTTCCATGAAACAAGGTTACCTCCAAAGATAACACAATAGTCGGGAGTGGATCTCCTATCACCAGGAAAACCTGCCCAATATGCATTAGTGTAACCTTCAACTCGTATGTGACCATGGTCTTTGTATAACAAACCACGTCCTGAAGCACCTTTGAGATATCTCAAAATGTGCATCACTGCATACTAATGGGTTGTTCGAGGACAATCCATAAACTGACTAATCACACTCACAGCGAATGCAATATCAGGTCTAATTACTATTAGGTAATTAAGCTTCCTTACAAGACGTATGCACTATCCTGGGTCATCAATGAGCTCTCCATGAACTAGTAACAACTTAGTATTAGGATCTATAAGAGAATCCAAGGGCTTGGACCCTAACATACTTTCTTTGAGAGAGACAAATTCCTTCACTAGATCTAGCCACTTCAATGCCCAGGAAATATCAAAGTTGTCCCAAGTCTTTAGTTTGGAACTGCTTTTGCAAGAAGTGCTTCAATTTCTGAATTCCGTTGGAATTATCTCCAGTTGTAACAATATCTTCAACATAAACAAGAAGTAGGATTTTACCAGCTGAAGAGTGCTTATAAAAGACAGAGTGATCAACACAACACCGCTGGAAACCAAATTCAGCAACAACTTCACTAAATCTTCCAAACCAAGCACGGGGGGACTGCTTCAGACCATATAGGGACTTTTTCAATCGACAAACCATACTAAACTCCCTAAACCCTGGTGGTTGCTCTATATATACCTCCTCCAAAATAGTGCCATTTAGAAAGGCATTTTTGACATTCAACTGATGCAATGACCAGTGATAAGTAGCGGCAAGGGAGATAAAGAGACGAACGGAAGCAATCTTGGCAACCGAAGAGAATGTCTCGCAATAATCAAGACCATAAACTTGAGTATAGCCGTTGGCAACAAGACGTGCTTTCAACCGATCAAGGGTGCCATCATGATGCATTTTAACAGTAAAAACCCAATGACACCCAATTACAGATTTCCCAGATGGAAAAGGTACCAATTCCTAAGTACCAGTTTCTCTCAAGGCAAGCATCTCATCCGCCATAGCTTGTTTCCATCCTGAATGAGAAAGAGCCTCTGCACTAGACTTAGGAAGAGATTAAATAGACAAAGAGGCAACAAACGAAGAGAAAGCGGGAGACAATTGATCATAAGAGACAAAATTTCAAATAGGATGAGAAGTACAAGTATCCTTACCCTTTCGGAGAGCAATCGGAAGGTCTGAGTCTGACGGAGGTGGATCTGAAGACACGATGGCCACAGGCGTAGTAGCTGAATCCTGAATAGTCTCAACATTCTCGGCGGGTGGTCCAATCCAGCTTTGGGAGGTAGGGAGAGGGGAAGGGGAAGGGGAACCATAAACTCAGGATCAGTAATAGAGTGAGACTCAGAGTAATATGGAGTGGATTCAAAGAGAGTAACATTAGCAGAAACAAAGAAGCGAAGTAAGGAACGACTATAACAACGATAACCCTTCTTTGTTCTGGAATACCCCAAGAAAACACACTTGATAGTACGGGGGTCCAATTTATCGGTACGTGGAGTAAGTTGATGCACAAAACAGACACACCCGAACATATGTGGAGCAACAGGGAAAGGTGGGGTAGTGGGAAACAAGGTGGCATGGGGTGTGCCCCATCAAGGATGGAAGACGGTATACGATTAATTAAATGGCAAGCAGTAAGATGCATCGCCCCAGAAACTCTTGGGGACCCTCATCTCAAATAACAATGTCCGGGTGACTTCTAATAAGTGACGGTTTTTTCTTTCTGCAACCCCATTTTGCTGAGGGGTATGAACACACAAGGATTGATGAAGTAGGCCATGTTGTGCCATATATGTTGGGAAAGGATGGGAACAATATTCTTGTGCATTGTCACTACGGAGAATTTTAATAGGATCATTAAACTGAGTCTTAATTTCATTACAGAATGTACAAAATATAGAAAATAACTCAAAACGATTTTTCATTAAATAAAGCCACGTAGTTCGGGAAAAATCATCAACAAAACTAACAAATACCGATACCCCTTAACAGAAGTAATACGGTGTGGACCCCAAACATCTGAATGCACTAATTGAAATGGACTAGCCACACATTTATTAATTCGGGGAGCAAATTGGACACGGTGATGCTTCCCCAATTGACAGGACTCATACTCCAAAGTAGACAAATGACTTAAACTAGGTACTAATAGCTTCAGATTGACCAAGGAAGGATGACCAAGACGGCAGTGGATCTGGTGAGGAGACCCAGTGGCAGGACACACTGTTGGAGTTGAAGAATTAGGCAATTCATCAAAGTAGTAAAGACCTTTGGATTCATGCGTTACACTATTCGTCCTCCAAGTCATCAAATCATGAATAAGAACAGAATCAGGGAAAAAAGAATTACAAGCATTAAGATCTTTAGTCAACTTTGCAACATATATCAAATTAAAGGGTGAATGAGATAAAAAGAACTGATGACAAGGACAAAGACGGGGATAATTGGACAATCCCTATGCCTTCAGAGGGTATAGAAGAGCCATCCGCCAAAGTAACGGGAGGTAAAGAAAGAGGACGGTTCAAGAGATGAAAAAAATGGTGGATATCCTGTGAAATGATCGGTAGCAGTAGAGTCAATTACCCAAGGACGAGTACGGGAAGTAAGACAAGCAGTGGAGGTACCTTTTTGAGCAAGAGAGGTACTAGAAGCAGAAGCATGCTGAGAGGCCTAAAACTGAAAGAATTGAGAGTACTCTTCACCGGAGATGGAAATCGGATCACTCCGCAGCAAGAGCATGAAAAGATGGCGAAGTATCACTAGAAACAACATGTGCAAATCGAGCAGGGCAACCAATGAGATCTCAACGTGTCTCCTTGTAATGACCGTCTTTATCACAATTGGTGCAATGAGGACGACCCCCACGACAACGACCCCCATATCCACCACGGCCACGACGGGGATTACCATCTCCTTGATCAGCATTGGGCGGTGGAGCCTGAGTAACTAAGGCGGAATGATCAGTAACAGAAGAATTAGAACCCTGATCACGAGACATACTCAGGAGAACACGCTGGTATGTCTCAGCAAGAGAAGGCAAAGAGACACCCCTTAGAATCTGGGATCGAACAGGCTCAAAATCAGATTTTAAGCCAGCAAGAAATTTCATTACGGCCATTTTCTCTCGTTGTTCTTGCTATTTCTTTGCATCAGTAGTAATAGGAATAACACCATTCAATTCTTTAACTAACCGTTTAAAGGAGGCAAAATACTAAGGAACTGAGAGATCACTTTACTGCTACTGAAAATACTGAAAGGAAAGATCATACATCCGAGTGAGATCGCTGGAGAATAAGAGATGAACATAATCCCAAATATCCTTGCAGGTGCCCAAGTGACCACACATCTGCAACGTGTGGTTCCATAGAGTTCTTAAGGAGAGCAACGATTTGGGCATCCATTTGTTTCCATGTCTTGATGGCCTTGTCGTCGGTGATGGGAGAAGATTCGGTAAGGTAAGCATCAAAACCCAAGCTAGTGAGGGCAATATTGGCAGCTCGGGACCATTGAATAAAATTGGATTCATTCAACTTCCTAGTGGTGAGTTGAGGAAGAGCTTTGGACTCTATGGAGATCTAGATCTCAAGGAAACAAGATAGAAACCAAACGGAACGAGATTTGAAGCGCAACGAAGCCAAAAAACTTGCCATAGAAGCAAATCGGAGCCAAAAACCTTGAAAAAAAGGAGCCAAAATACTGCTGGAGGGTCGCCGGAGGCTCGCCGAAGTCGGGCGAGGGTCGTTGTGCTTAGGCGAAGGTCACCGGAGGGTGGGATGAAGGTTTGGGGTTGCAGCTGCTGTGTCCGTGGGCTGCGGCTACTTTGGTGATTAGGGTTTGGACAGGGGCAATTTGTGGGCTGATTGAAAAAGAGATTCTCAAACTTTGTACGGTAATCCGGCAATGATAATGAACTCTTGAATCCTATCTAAGGATCGGCATGATGAGCAAACCCAAGAATGAGTGCTCTGATACCATGTAAATGTGTGAAATCACAATATATTGAATGAATGAAAAGAAGAATACAAGAGCCTATATATAGGCTTCCAACACCTAGACTAATACACTAGCTAAGCGATGTGGGACAACACATATACAATAATACACACTATTAACTGACACAGGACACGTCAAGAAATATGAACATTGATGAAAATTGGAAGAACAAAGAAGAATAGATAAAAAAAAGATAAAGTCTTGGAGTCCACCAAGATCTCTTGGTGATCACCAAGACCTTAGGCTCTCAAAGAGAAAACTGAAATTTTTATTTCATCATTAACTATTTAATGCAATAAGCTTGGTACCTTCTTTATAGTGAAAATGGAATTCCTATTCTAGAAAAAATTCTTAAAATCTAAAACTTCCCAATAGATAAAATTGCAATAATGATACTTATTTCTTAAATCAAATCTACCTAAAAGACAATATCTTAATAGATATTTATTCTTTAAATAAAACATACTAGACTTAGATAAATAAATTAATTGAGATATTCTCCCGGATCAAATACGAAAATTATCAAATCGCCCTTTGGTTCCCCATCATTTCTCCCTGTCTTCGAAAAACTCGACTCCGTGAGTTAGGATAGTGGTTATGCCGGAGAAAGCGAATAACATCCGTGTATATATAGCTGCGTTTGGAATGGGCGGATGGAGGAAGAACGAACACTGCTGCAGACACGAGCCCATTAAGTCCAATACTCAAAATAATTTGACAATACCTGTCGGCGTGAAGACTAGCAACATATAGGCCATTAGTGAGGGGCAGCAACTCTGTCGAAAGCTCCTTGGGTGTTTCCTCATGAATAACTATTGGTAAGCTATTGATCTCTAGTGACGAGTCAACCAACTTAGTGGGAAGCTCCTTAGGTGTGTCCTTGTTAATAATTGTTGGTAAGTTCGAGTGATGAATCAACTAGCTTTGGAGGCGCACAATGAGGAACATCCGTAGTCACCAACTCTTTCTCTAGGTTGGACTCGCATGTTTTGTTATCCGACTCGGACCGGGCGAATTTGGAAGAATGGTCTTGCTTAGTGACCAGAGAAAGGGCGAGGTTCACTAGTCTTATAACTTTTCCATGATACTGAATGCAATAGGATTCGTCTTTACCTTTGAATACGCCAAACTCATCCACCCACCGATGACCAAGAATTAGATAATTAATATCTAAAGGTACCACATCACACCAAATTTGCTCATTACATTAGTCGCCCATTCGGAATGACACTAAACACCGTTCGGATACAAGAAAGGTAGAACCATTTCCCCGAGCTATCTTATATGGTTGTGAACGTGGCTTGGTATGAAGATTCAATTTTTTAATAACAGGTGGAGAAATCACATTCATGGAGAAAATTTTCTTAATAAGTATCTTGCAAACCTTTTCCCCGCAGTGGATGTAGGTATGGAACCCATTAGCAACTAGTGCGGGAAACCAAACGTATCTTGCTCACGGGTAATGTCCAGAATCATCAATTGTGACTGGAGGTTTTGGAGAATATCATACATCTCTGCAGTTTACAGGGACATTTTTTTAATTTCCAGAAAGTTTGGGACACTTTGGTAATTTCAGGAATTCAAGGGTCTTTTCCGTAATTTACAGAATGATTGGGTTTTTTTTTTTTTTTTTTTTTTTTTCGGGGGGGACTGACTACGGCTGGATTATTTGTTAAACAGTGGGCCTTGGACTGTCTTTGGAAATAAATGGGCTTGGGCTTGGGCTTGGCTTTGGCTTGGTTTAATATAAAGTCAAGTGGACAATGCCTGCCCTTCTTGCTGGTTTTGCTTAAAAGAAAAAAATTGGACTGGTCAAATATACCAAAGAATGGGCTTGGGTTGGATTTAAAAAAAAAAAAAAACAAGTGGGCTGACTGTTTCAGGTTGGTGGGCTTAGGTTGTTAGGAGATAAATGGATGTGGTCTATTTGGGCTTGAGTTTATTTAAACATAAGAGTGGGTTGTTGGGTCAAAAGTGGGCAATGGTCTTGGTTTAGGACCTTAGGTTAAGAGCAAACGAGTTGGGTATGGGTTGGGGTTTAAAGGCAATGGGCTTATTTTTTTTTTAAAAAGCCTGGGGTTCTTTCAAAAGGAGAATGGGCTGGGCTTATTAATTTAGCAAAGAAGGTGGGCTGGACTAGTTTAAAAAAAAACAAGTGGGCCCTAAACAAACGCTTTTGTCTTCCTCTTCATTTGATTTGATGGGAAAAACCCTAGAAGGAAAAGAGATAACAGCAGTGGCTGCACAAGTCTTGCATCGCATGGTAGCTGGTCGCTGCTAAGGTGGCGGGGTGAGGTTTGCGAAGGGGTAAGGGGTTGATCGGCTTTGCAAAGGGTTCGAAACAGAGGGTGGCTAGGTCTGCACAGACGGTGATGTTGGGTGCGACCTAGTGGTGGTGAGTAGTGAACAGAGACTGGAAGAGGATGGTGGGATTTGTTTAAAGTTTGATTTGGTGTGGCTTGGATGCGCAGGGGTTTTGATGAAGCTTTTGGCTAGGGAGATGCTGATTGGTTAGGTTTTCTGGTCAGCTGATGCTTGCGGCTGGTTGGGATTAGGGTCTAGATTGGATAGCTATGGGGTTTGTAAGGGCTAAGGTTTTCTGAGAGGATGAAGTGAGGGTTGGGGTTTAATTTTTTGGGGATCTGCGACTGGGTTTAAGGGACTGTTTGGGGTTCAGGATCATGAGGGGCTGTGGCTGCTGCTCATGGTGATTGAAGTCTGAAAATTAGAATTCAATTGTTGCGAATCACTCTTTGCTCTGATATCAAATTTGACGCAGGACACGTCAAGTAATATGAACATTGATGAAAATTGGAAGAACAAAGAAGAATAGATAAAAAGATAAAGTGGAGTCCACCAAGACAAGAAAAATAACTCTTGGAATCCACCAAGATCTCTTGGAGTGCACCAAGACCTTGGGCTCTCAAAGAGAAAACTCAAATTTTTATTTCATCATAAACTATCTAATACAATAAGCTTGGTACCTTATTTATAGTGAAAATGGAACTCTTATTCTAGGAAAAAATCTTAAAATCTAAAACTTCCTAATAGATAAAGTTACAATAATGATACTTATTTCCTAAATCAAATCTAACAAAAGAGAATATCTTAATAGATATTTATTCTTTAAATAAAACATCCTAGACTTGGATAAATAAATAAATTGAGATATCCTCCCGGATCAATACGAAAATCACGAAATCGCCCTTTGGTTCCCCATCAGTAACATAACCTTTAATTGTACATGGCGCTAAGGTACTTGCTGTCCATATAATTTTGCTTGCCAGTTTTCTGAAAATTTTGCAGCCTCCCTCCTCTAAAACTACTCCAATTCCAATCTAGAAACCTGCATCCTCTCTTCCACAATTCTTGAACCTTACACGTTTTGATTTCCGTTGCCTTTGTCCGCCATAAAATTATTGTAGGCAACACTGTCTTAGTGCTTCCCTCTCTCTCTTTATGCATATACTTGTATAATTCAACATGGTTGTTTCGGAATAGTGATTGGGGATAACATATTTGGATTTCATTTCATGAGATCATGTGTTCAGTTGGGCTGCCCTTTTTATGTGTTCAGTTGTGATTTGCAGGCTTCTTATATTTTTCTTTATTACTTTGAAGGCTTCAAGGACATTTTGGAGAGCTAGCGATGCATCCGTCAGGTTCATTTACAGTTGACAAATGCTTTAACACCAGTAATATATCTATGAGAGAGGCAATTGTATCAGAGTTGGTAGCCGTGCAAGCAGAGCTCTCCAAGACTAGGCAGGGCCCTCTTCTCTTAAGGAAACTCGATGTTGATGGGTAAGTTGTTGATACTGCATTTTTATATTCATTCTTTTTAGTTAGTGTAGAACCGATATGTGATTTCTATGTTTGACATTGCACTACGGGCGTATAGCCCAAGATACATGGGCCTTGCGTGGATTCTGAGAGATACATAGGCCTTGTGTGGATTCTGAGTTTTAAAATTTGCCTGAGTTCTAGTTAAGGTTGATGGATAATTTTCCTTACCGAGACCCTTTCGCTTATGCTAGGAGAACCTGATTGAGACTTGAATTGAGTTTTCAATCATATATTAAGGGCCTGTTTGGATTCGCTGTGGTTTTTGTGTTGAGATAAAAGCGGAAGGGGAAGCCCAAATCACCAGGGCACAATGAGAATTAAGAAAAATTCATCACCTCCTGATCTGCTTTTCCCATCCCGGTTCGGTTGGAGCACTCTAGACCTGTTCAACCAAAAAGAGCTTGGGCTCTAAACGGCTTCCTAAAACTTAATCCAAAGAGGCTAATGTATGTGATTTGGGTCTCCCGAAAGCATATAGGAGCCCAAATGTGCTTTTAGTAGGTGATTCCTGCCTAAATACTTTAGGAGTATGTAAAGTTGGATAATTTGGGCTGCAAGATATTAATTAGACATGCAAGATGCTCAACTGCTTACCGGATTGTCTGGATCTGCTTTATGAGAAATGAGTAAGAAGTTCTAGAACTTCGGATGTTGATGTTAAACAAGAGTTGTGTGGATCTCTGCCAACTTTTGGAGACTTGGAGTATTATCCATGAATGTGATAAGAATTGGGATGTCATGTACTGAACCTAAATCTTACTCATTTTCAAAGCCATGGTGATAGGAAGCTTTAGTCGTTAGTACTGCTGCCTTTTTTTTTAGAGAGAAAAAATGAGTGTCCTTTATCCTTTCTTTATTGACGATGAAAATAGGAAAATAATATGCAGAAAATTAAGGGGGAAATGATTGTTTTTTTTTTTTTTTTTTAAAATTTTATTCATGGCCCTTACAAAAAAGTTATGAATTCTAACATCATGCAATCACTACTATAGTACTATGAAGGAAATCATTTTTTTGTGTTTCCGTTTCCTCTTCTTACTATGTCCACAAACCAAATAGAACCTATGTTATGTACTGAATTAATTTCTTTGGGAAAATCCCAATTTAGATCATTTGCAAATAGCATTGCTGAAGACAATTTTGTGTCTTCATCTTCACTTCAGACATGCATAATTTTATGCGTAAAAGTATAGCAACTCTATTGATGTTCCGTTTATTTTTAGTCAACTTCTTTGCTAAACTAGTGGAGAAGCTGAGACAATAATTGCTGTTTAATTGACTTCTGTTCTTTCTGGACATTTGTGTCTCTTAATTCTGATGTTTGGGGTGGCATTTTAGCTTTTGGTTGTTTATAGTCTTGAACGATTCGCTATTTCATGATAGGTTTGCAAGGCGACCTGATCAGTGGAAGTTGAGGCAAACATCAAAACAATCTGCTTACAAAGAATATTATGATTTGTTTGGCTCAAAAGAAATCAAACCATCCAAAACTGACAGCTTCCTGTCGGAGACTCATGGCTCATCACAACCAGAAAAATTGAAGGAGATGAGGAAAGAGATTGATGCTTGCCTGGCTTCAGCTGCTGCACCTTCTTCAGCTTTCAAGTCAAGTAAGCGTCCCCGAGAAAGGGCAGAACAGAAGGTCGAGAAATTTACAAAACACGCAATGGATGATGGGCTTAAAATGCTGCTCTTGGCAAGTAATACAACAGGTAATATAAAAGCATCCCAATCTACAAAGAAGAAACGACGCCGCCGAGCGGGATAGTTGGTTTGTCAACATCTTTTCCAAAGAAGTTGAAAGCGTGAGATGTCAATTTTGTAGGTTTCCTTTTATCTTCTTTTTTTTTTGGGTAAACGGTGAAAGAATGTGTTCTTGCTCTTTTATGGTGAATTTCAACTAGTTCTTTTACATTGTACTGTTCTACTGTGCTGCTTGTAACATTTTACGGGGACGAGCCTTTGTAGTAAAATATGATAATTATAGGAATGTTTAAGTTCAAAATTTGACATTCATGAGGGAAACAAAATTGTAAATGCACTTCCAATATTATTACATGTGACTCTGGCACTAAACTAGACAAATGGTTTGGACGATGAACTAAAAGGAATTATAATTTGCTGTGAGGTTATTGTTGTTTGCAGCTTCTCTCTTCCTTCGGCCATTTTATGGAGACTTGTACCTGGTACAAGAACATAATATCATGAGAGTCAAAGTGGCAAAACATAATGAACCAAAAGTTAATTTTGGGAATTAGAAGTTTACCTGTTCTGGGTTGGATTTGATTTACTTGGAGGCATCTGCCGAAAGCTCCAGCCCACTTGCTTGAATGAGTCCTTCCTCTCTGCCTGCAAGTCTTTGAGAGCTTGAGAAGATGAAGCCATTTGTGAGAAAGAGGACCCATGTGCTTCTGTTAATCGGAATCGTGTTGCTTGGGCTCCATAGCGACTGAAATGTAGTAACAGTACAAGAGCAAGAACAAAAGAAGATAGTGATTTTGAGTAGGATTTCATGGCTATAGTGACAGAAGTGTTTTGAGCTATACAGGGTAAGAAAAATAGATGGCTTCTTTGTTCTTCTGCAAGTCTTTAAAGTGTTTGATTTATATCTAATTTCATACCACTGAAAATCAACTTAGGATCCAATGCAAGTGGAATCATGTGACTTTTCTTTGACTGTTCAGTAGTGAAGACTCTTGATTTTTCAGATTAGTGGTTAAAGAGTTTCAGAGGGTCATGTGATTATTCACGTGATAATATTATATATTTTGGGGACCTGAAGATGACTAATATTTAACTGGTGGTTCAGCAGGATATCAAAAGTGGTAGATTAAAATAGTTTGATTGGGTTTTGTTATAAACCAATGACCCAACTGTCTAGAAGAATTAACTTAAAAGAGTAGTGTTGTTCTATGAGTTAATTCTAGTCCGCCGAAATCAATGGCCTTGATCATTTCGTTGTACATTTTATGTGTAATTTTCGGTGCACATAGCATTGTTGTTTCCTGACATTTTTGAGTTGTCACTTGAAAAACTAAGTTGAGATCCACAGTTTTGTCTTAGTTTGGTGCCTATGTAAGTTAGCTGCTGACTCGTTTTTGATGCCTATGTAAGTTGGTTTCTGACTCGTTTGCAGCTAATGAATAGGTGACTGATACTGGCCCGTTGTGGTTACAATTAAGTCCCCTTTTTTTTTGAAAAAAATAAAATAAAATAAAAAACCCAGTTATCCATGTGTATCACTGCGCTATCTTGCAATTTGCAAAAATTGCTTTGGTTTGTATTTGAGGTGTCAAAAGAGCCGCATGGCGCAACTAAGTTGCTTGTGTCAAAAGGGCCTGCCACGGTGATGGGGGAACTGGCAAGCCCGTCAAATTTTACGGCACATTGTGCTGACATGTTTTCTCAAAAGAAATAAACAGTCGTGTGTGACTTGTGTCGTGTATGGGGGAACTGGCAAGCCCGTCAAATTTTACGGCGCGTTGTGCTGGCATGTTTTCTCGAAGAAATAAACAGTCGTGTGACTCGTGTCGTGTTAACTAGCAGTCCAACGGGTCATCAGACTAGACGAGCTTGATTGTTTAACTTCCTTATATTTTTGTATTTTTTACGGGTGTGTCGTTCCAAGGGACCTAGGGGCAACCTAGCCCACAAAGCGGTTTGTGTCCTAGTATGTGTTTGGTTGAAAAATTATATATGTGCGAGCGTGTCAGGCAAGCAAATTGCCAATGTGTGAAATCCAGACTGCGCCTCATCAGACAGATTGTGGTAACGTTCAATGCCTTAATTAAAAGGGCTTCTATTGTGTAAGATGAAATAGAGTGATTATAAAAGAAAAGGAATGCGATCTCGAACCAAAGCCTTCGAAGTGGGAGAAATTGATGAAAGTCAAAATGAAGACAGAGACTAAGATTTATCTATTAAGTTCTAATACATATAAATGTATTAGCAATAAAGAAAAAGTAATGAAAACTAACTTTTAACAGACCCTAAGAAAAGAGTTCGAAGTTGCTCGAATTGATCCTAGTTCGAAAATGCTAATAAGACTAAACGTTGAAGTAACTAAACTAAAGTCAGTAAGTCTAAGTACTTGAAGGAAATCAAAGAAAAAGGAAATGAAACACTATTCGAATGAACAAACTGCTCAAACTAGAAAAGATAATGTAATGCTACATAGTGTAGTGATTTGTTTGTTTGGTCAAGGACCTATTACAAGGAGTACAAAACATCTATTTATAGATGAATTACATAACTAACTATTCAAATTTGAATACAATTTTCAAATAGAAGCTCCCTCCAAATAATTTTCATTTCATCATCACCATTGATGTTCAAGTGACCACTTTTGATGCGCTCCTACGATGACAAGTATCCTGCAAGTAATTTCCAAATGGCTTCCATGACAAGCCAAAATAACTTATTATTATTATAATAATAATATTATTATTACATAGTAATATGGTGATATATTAAAATTGCATTACTATAGTATTATAGTAATATGGTAAAATTATATTTTATGGTACAAACTGTGATGGATATATACTAAAAGTCATGCTTTATGTAGTTGATTTATTATTCATTTAATAAAATCAGTTAATCCATTTTTATGAGAATCTGTGTGGGCTTTGTATTATATTGTTTATTTAATATTATGCATGTGTGTCTTTCATTCTACATAGTAGGTGGTTTGGTGTGTAGAGTTCGGTTTACACACGGAAGATCAGACCATCGGATCTTGTAGAATGTAAGATTTTGGTTTACAGTCTTAGATGGATTGGACACACCGTCGGTAGGATTGAAACATGGTGTTGTAGTAGCTTTGTCTTGACTGTGGGAAACGATATAGTTTCAACTCACCATGCTGGTACACTTTGTGTATTAAACGGGACCGACTTGGGGTAATTATCTTTATATTGACTTATAAGATAATTAATACCTCATGACTATTATGAGTGCTTATGCTCTAAATCCAAAGTTAATTTATAGACACGTACATTTGATATTTACACTTTGATCCCTAAAAGGGTGAGATCCTTAAATGGGTCAATATCTTATTGGATTGGGTGACAATATTAATTGTGTGGTGGATATTAATTAATGATGAAATCCATGTCTCAATTTTGGGATTGATGATATCCCCTTGAGAAAGCTTATAAGTTTTGATTATGTCAAACCCTGCAGGTGGATTTTGTATTCGACATATCAGATAAGTTAAGCAGAGGATTTCAAGGAATTTTAATAGATTAATTAAATATGACTGTCAGTAATTATATTTAATTAATGGATATTTGTAATCTTAACATGGGGAGATAATAAGCATTTAATAACATGAAGCTCGAAATATATTTTTGAGATAAAGATATGAGTGCAATTATAATTCTTTAGTGGTATGAATTATAATTTATGGAAATAGGAATCTGATTCAGTTCGAATTAGGGTTTCCTAATTCCATAAAGAAGCCTATTCCTTATTGACTTCTTATGGTCCCTATCGTAGCCTATATATATGCTGCTTTGGCTCTCTCCTCAGTTTGCATTTTTCCATCAAAAGTATTATAACTCGGAATAGAAAAGAGAGCGTAAAAAGAGAGAGCAGAAATATAAAGGATTTCGAAGGAGCCCACACTCAGTTCGATATTCTGGCAGCAAAGGAATACGGTAGAAGATCATGAGCTGTTATCGAGCCCGTGTTCTCGATTCGTTTACTACAGCAATCCGTTTTAGCAGTTTAAGGTACCCTAGTTCCGCCCTTGTAGGGTTATTGTAGATTTTACGTAATTTTTTGCAGTACTAACTTATATGCACTATCAATGGATTCTGGGAACGCAATTTCCTAATAGAGGTATCAGAGCAACGTTGATTCTGCGTATGAGTTGGACGCAACCATATTGTCCAGTAAAACAGATCTTATGCGTGTTTTGATGGATGGATAGAGCGTAGAACTGTACTAACCCTTGTTTTGCAGCGTTCTTATTCCACTATTATGGTCACTGATTTTGTGTGATTGGATCCCACGATGGTTTTATCCATGGTTAATATTGCTGTTTTAATATAGCATGTGAACTCCTTTAATGAATGGGACAACATGGATAATTGTTCCTAGACCTATTTCAGATGTCTAGCTGCATGTTTAATTTATATTAATTTAAAATGATGGACAACTACATGTGTATTTAGAAATAAAACTAATTCCATATTTTGAAACCACAATAAAATAATACACACAAATCCTATGCCTCCATAAAGGAGTTCACATGCTATATTAAAACAACAATATTAACCACGGATAAAACCATCGTGGGATCCAATCACACAAAATCCGTGACCATAATAGTGGAATAAGAACGCTGCAAAACAAGGGTTAGTACAGTTCTATAATCTATCCATCCATCAAAACACGCATAAGATCTGTTTTACTGGACAACATGGTTGCGTCCAACTCATACGTAGAATCAACGTTGCTCTGATACCACTGTTAGGAAACCGCATTCCCAGAATCCACTGACAACACATATAAGTTGGTACTACAAAAAATTATGTGAAAACTACAATAACCCTACAAGGGCGGAACTAGGGTTACCTTAAACTGCTAAAACGGATTGCTGTAGTAGACGAAACGAGAACACGGGCTCAATAACAGCTCATGATTTTCTACCGTATTCCTTTTGCTGCCAGAATATCGAACTGAGTGTGGGCTCCTTCGGAAGCTGCTAAGGAAGCCGTTTGGCTCAGAAACTTCCTTATGGATCTAAGAGTAGTACCTGCGGTACAATCGGCTATTACCCTTTATTGCGATAATAGCGGAGCGGCTGCTAATTCAAAGGAACCTAGGGCACATAAGAAGGGAAAACACATTGAGCGTAAGTATCACCTGATACGAGAGGTCGTACTAAGAGGTGATGTTGAAGTGACCAAGATAGCATCAGCAAATAACCTGGCAGATCCTTTCACCAAGAGCTTACCGACCAAGACTTTTGATAGTCATGTAGAAGGGATAGGAGTGAGGTGTGTCGCATCATGGTCAATGACCTATTACAAGGAGTACAAAACATCTATTTATAGATGAATTACATAACTAACTATTCAAATTTGAATACAATCTTCTAATAGAAGCTCCCTCCAAAATAACTTCCATTTCATCATCACCATTGATGTTCAAGTGACCACTTTTGATGCGCTCCTACGATGACAAGTGTCTTGCAAGTAATTTCCAAATGGCTTCCATGGCAAGCCAAAATAGCTTATTATTATAATAATAATAATATTATTATTACATAGTAATATGGTGATATATTAAAATTGCATTACTATAGTATTATAGTAATATGGTAAATTATATTTTATGGTACAAACAGTATGTGACGGGCCAACTTGACTCATTTTCCACCTCTAGTTCAAATATTCTTATCAGGTAATGGTTATTATGGTCGTAACTTAAATTTGTGATTTACCATAGTCATTGCATTGATATTATTTATGTTGGGAATTTAAAACGCGGAATCAAATTCTCCCCAGTAATCACATAGACACACATATAAACAGTAATAAACAAGCACACCAAAGAAAAGACACACAGATTTCTACGTAGTTTGGCATAAATCTGTCTACGTCCACACCCGAGAGATCCATTATTTCATTATAAGATAATAACAGGTACAAGATACAACTGAGTTAAATTACATAACCCAAACCCATAGACCATAACTGACTACATAGAGAAATTACAGAAATAAAAAAATACCATCTCTACCTCACATCATAACACTATGAAAGGCTCTCACAGAAATCCTAGTGATTAATGTCACCATGCCCCCAAAAGGGCACCCTCTCTCATCACCACTCTCACTGCCCGTGAGTGATTCATTACATATATACGTACATCACACATATTTACGGCTAACTTATGTTGTTGAAGAGTCCCATGTTAATCACACCACCTTGCATGATTGCATCTACTGCAGTTTAGATCTCATCTTATATTATATCTAGGGTAAATTGCATTTTGTACCCTCAAACTATACCATGTTTTGCACTTTGGTCCCTAAACTATCATTTTTCGCATTTTGGTCCCTCAACTATCATTTTGTGGCAGTTTGCCCCCTCCCTCACTTTTAGCGTCACTTTTTGTGTCACTAAAAAGTGATTTTTTTCGTCACTAAAAGTGAAGGAGGGGGCAAACTGCCACAAAATGATAGTTGAAGGACCAAAATGCGAAAAATGATAGTTTAGGGACCAAAGTACAAAACATGGTATAGTTTGAGGGTGCAAAATGCAATTTACCCTTATATCTATTATATCTATCTATCTATCTATCTATCTATCTTATTATAAGCCTGATGGCCACGTGTCACAATGAGAGTCGTGATCCTTATATTACTCTGTTGCTTCCTCTTAAGGCAGGTCACGTGATTTTTTTATTGGTTTTTTTTTTGTCAAACGCCACTTAGATTCAGCCTACAAATTCATAAATACACCACTATACACTGATACCCAAAATTTTAATGTTTTCTAACTCTAAAAGCCACCATTTGCCCCCCCCCCCCCCACCCCTCTCTCTCTCTCTCTCTCTCTCTCTCTCTCTCTCAAGTGAGAAGTTATTCAGTGAGCCCGTCACGTTGGTTGTTTGGGATTAATTTGTCACACCACGTCAACATGCTGATGTGGCATGACGGCCTCACTGAATAATGCTCCTCTCGAGTTCATAAATACACCACTATACACTGATACCCAAAAATTTAATGTTTTCTAAACTCTAAAAGCCACCATTTGCCCCCCCCCCCCTCTCTCTCTCTAAATAAAATTAGTTTTAATTCCATCACTTTTTGGGCTAATTCACCCCGAATCAAAGGGTAACTGAAATAGAAAAAGCAAATCAGCCATTATTCACCCCCCCCCCCCCCCCCCCCCCAAACAATAAAAAATAGGATTATTGTTTTCTATCCCTCTAAAGCCATCTCTCTCTGTCTGTCAATAAAATCATTTTCTTCCCCCAATTCTTTGAGCTAACTCATGCCTCAATCAAGAGTAACTGAAGAACACCCATGACTGCTTATTGTCCCCATTCACAAACTCGCACGGGGTTAGAAGCTATTCTATCTAAAACTCAAGGCCAAACTCTATCCCACAGCTTGCCACTTGGATCCTACTTGGATCCTACGTGGAGACCTTCATTGTCAATTATAAGATCTTATGTGGTAAATTCTTCCCAGCCCTCATACCTCAGTTTGTCAAATATGAATGATCGCCTCGCCTTTTCTCTCAGTCCTAAACGCTTCGCCAGTTTGCCTCCTCATTTGTAAACGCAAGACACCTCCTTCTCTCCTCAACGTCTCCCCTTCTCTCCAAATCTTTATCTTTATAAATAGCTAAAGAATAATGCTAGGACCTTCAACCACACTCCAAACCACATCCTATGCTTTAAATACATGTACGCCGTACTACTTGAATTTTTCACGCTTTTCTGTGCATCACTTACATAGCATATGGTACATGCATTTAAAGCAAGGATGTGATTTAGGGTGTGGTTGAAGACGTGTGGCTAACATTGTTGATAGCTAACGAATAATGCTAGGCACACACTTTCAACCACACTTCAAACCAC
Organism: Hydrangea macrophylla; assembly: GCA_033977485.1. Classification (NCBI taxonomy): domain Eukaryota; kingdom Viridiplantae; phylum Streptophyta; class Magnoliopsida; order Cornales; family Hydrangeaceae; genus Hydrangea; species Hydrangea macrophylla. The sequence continues at coordinate 31,567,620 of CM066987.1, forward strand.
ATCCTATGCTTTAAATGCATGTACCCTGTGCTATTTGATTTTTTCACACTTTCTGTGCATCACTTATACAGCACATGGTACATGCATTTAAAGCAAGGATGTGATTTAGGGTGTGGTTGAAGATGTGTGGCTAACATTGTTGATAGCTAACGAATAATGCTAGGCACACACCTTCAACCACACTCCAAACCACATCCTATGCTTTAAATGCATGTACCCTATGCTATTTGAATTTTTCACACTTTTATGTGCATCACTTATACAGCACAGGGTACATGCATTTAAAGCAAGGATGTGGTTTGGGGTGTGGTTGAAGATGTGAGGGTAACATCTATATAATAAGGAAGAGTGGTATGGGGCTCTTCTTATTTAACAGCTTTTAATCTTGACCATTGACACAAGTTTAGATATTTTTAAACCGTCAGATTTGTTTGTCTATCAAAAATAGTAACATGCATACACATCAAATCAGTTTTGAAATTGGTTTCAAAATATTTCAAAATTTGCCCAATCAACCCCCCCAAATTTCTCAGTTACTTAACAGTCTCTCTCCCACAGTCTCACCGACGCTCTCTCTCTCTCTCTCTCTCTCTCTCTCTCTTTCTCTCTCTCTCTCTCTCTCTCTCTCTTTCTCTCAGTCTCACTCTAATCCCACAAACCCACCTCCAAAGAGAACACCATCATCATCTTCATCTCTCAATCGAGCCCTCTCGCCGCAGCCCGACCCCGATTTCACCCCCCCCTCTCTTTCTCTCGACCAAAACATCGTAGCCTCCAACCTTCCCGATGGTAATCTCTCCCTCTTCCAATCTTTATTTCCCTTATATCGGTCTGTTGCATCGACATAAGAAGGTGAGTGTAACACCCGTACCCGGAGAACAGGTAAATTATTATTTTTATATGCATTAATTAATATACTTAGTGTATAAAATGGATTAAGGGAAGGCTTGGACTCACCCATGTAAAAAGTGTTCAGAAAGGGACACTAGTTGGAAAAGTCCCCAGTGAGGTGGGACATGTATTGAAATAGAACCCAGCGAAGGGTAAATTGGTAATTTGTATTTTTTTAAATGATTAAATGCATTTATATGATTACATGAGTATTTGTTTAAAATGCTTCCATATTATATGTAGATATATGTGTTAGCAATTAGTTTTATGTTGGATACTCATAGAAGGGTATAAATGAAAAAGATTTAAAACTAGTAGGTGCGATAGCAATTTTACAAAATATGTGGGACCCACGTTGGGACCCATACAGAATTTAGACAAACACCTACTTAAGTTTTGGGTAGTTAATAAAACGTTCGGGGGATTTCATAATAGGAACCTTAGAAATATCGGGGGTGTAAATGAAAAGAAATGAAAAATGCATGACAACTCAATGCATGTGCTAGCATAGGTGTCTTGCATGTGAGAATTCTCAGAAATTAAACAAAAGAGAAGGGAGCTCAGAGAGAAAAACGGAGAAACTGTCACCGACGTCGAAATCTCGCCGTTCCGTCGCTGCCGTTCGTCGGATTCACGAATCGAAGCCATTTTCGGACTCGTGGAGCTGAGACGAACATTTCTATACCCTTAATTTACGTTTAAATTGCCATATTGTGGTAGCTCATACTTAACGGTGAGACACCGTCTACCGAAATTCTTGTAGGATTTACTTGGTGAGGAAATTGAGCTTAAATTGGTGAAATTCAGCACATCTCTAGCTTGAAATTGGGTATAATCTTGCTTAAGGTGAGTTTTCTAATTAACAAGTGATTGGGGTTTAAAGTGTTCAATGTTTACATGTATGTTGTGTTGATGAAATTATGCTTAGAAGCTATAATATTGTTAAGTTGTAATTTTTATGTAAATTATGTGAAGAATTGCCAAGCTTATGTGCTTATATGCTTAGATGTTTATATGTCTATGTGGTTGTCAATGAGCATCAGGAAAATGGTTCATTGTTGGGAGTAATAAGGGTGGTGTAGTGGAAGAATCCGATAAAAACGGAAGTCCAAGGATTAGAAGTAACCACGGGACCAAGGGAGGTCTTCGGGTTTGAATGAACCATATAACCGGTGACTCGGCGATTACGAGTATGAAATATGTGCTTATTTGTTGCATTGCACATGTTAAACATCCAATCATGTTTAGATTACTCACTAAGCGTAATGCTTAAGAAAACCGTTTTCCTTTTCTATTGTGGTAAATAACAATCACCGCAGGTACGGAGCAATACTCAGAGAGGAAATGATGGGAGAGATGGGAGAGATGAAAGAGATGGGGGAGATTTGAGACTTGTGTTTAAGAGTTTCTTCAACCTTGTAAAATGATGTAAAATTTAGTGTTTTTAATGGTAATGTTAATACCTTTGTAGTGACTTGGGACTTAGTTGTTCCAACTTGTCATTGGGTGGTTTTGTAGTACAACTTGGAAAACTTATGTAAATTTCTATGTTTTGCTTGTTTGTGCGAGAGTGGATAACTTGGACCTTTCCGGCAAGTCTGGGTGGTGTCACAAGTGTTGTGAACATGTTTCATTTGTGTATAAAGTGTTAGTTATGACTTGAGTTCATGTCCAACTAGTTTAAAAAACTTTTGCTAAACATTGGGCTTGAAAGCTTGATTTGATTCAAAGAGTTGAGTTCATGAATGAATTTGATCCAATTTTAGTTGTGGGTATGTGGTACATGCTTGGTTTATGTTTAAAAGTGTTTGGGAATGTGTTAGAATAGTTTTCCCAAAGTTTTATGAAGTTTGATTATGTTTTGGACATATTTTTGAAAACTTGTAGCAGCAAAATTTTGCAGCAGAAACCATTCTGCAGGAACCCGGATCGATCCGGGTACAAAGGGTGGATCGATTCGGGGTTCTGGAGGGACACTCTTCTAGAAAAACAACAAATTGGATCGATCCGGATTTTGTGGGTGGATCGATCCGCCACTGTTCCCAGCAGCCGTCCACTTTTACGAAAACGTGCATATTTCTCTCTAGAAAAATCGGATTCGCGCACCATTTTTTTTGTTGGAACCAGGACTCAAAGACCTATCTTTTGGTATAAAAAGTTGATATACTTATTTATGACTATTTTCCCTTGGGTTGGTTTTTGTCACAACAAAGCTCTTAAAGATGGTTCAATTCATATTTTGTATTCCTAATTAGTGAATTTTGGGTATGGATTGCCTTGTTACACGTGTCCTAATTCGCTGGGGCAGGTTAGAGTGTGACAGTGAGCTTCTAACCACTGTTTGTTTGGTTGGATTCAAGGTTTTGTATTTTTGGAATACCTTTTTTTGGTGCTTGATGGTAAACTAATGTTTAATTACTACAAAACTCCCTTTTCCATTGTGATTCTTTGAGCTTTGGGCAGATGTGGGAACTCTCTTTTTGCAATGAAGCACCTAATCATGCCATTTGTTTTTATAAACCAAGAAATACTTGGGTCAATTATATGCATCTAAAGGTTTTTTTTTGTATAACGCAGAATCCAACATCTTACATATATGTGAAGGAGAAATTAGTATTGTCCTAAATGGAGGTAAATCCAGTTGTGTACTTCCCTTTTGAAATCTACTTGAATTAAAATTTTAAGTTTGGTACATATTCTATTTTTGAAATAGGCCAAATCACTTGGGCAAAAATTCAGGTAAATCACTTAATCAACTATATCCAATTCGAAGACCATGGTTCCACAGACTTTGTTGATCATACAATGCATATCTAATTGAGTCTTTTAAGACTTTTGCTGGGGTACTTTAATTTGTACTTTTAGATCACCAGTTATTGTTTCATATTAGTGGAATATTTTGGGTGGTTTTTTTTTTTGGGTTTATATCGTTCCTCCTTTTCCATTTGAAGCCACTCTTGGATTCATTGGTTTTTATTTTTCCTAACCAGTAACCTCTCTGTTTGACTTTCTCTTTTGCCTTTTCTTTTATGTAGGTATGATTTTCTGTTGGTGAATATGCTCAAGCAATTGGATTCCATAAAAAGGTTTTAGAAATGCCAATATGTTATTATTTATCCTAGGAAGGAGTGACGAAAGTGTGTGCGCTTTTTTTTGTAGTAATTGCCTTTCACAATGTCACATGTGCAAAACATGAGTGAAAAAATTCCTTATTGTCTTTTCTAAGGAAATGAATGCTAACTTTACAAATGCTTAAATTTCTTATGGGACCTCTAATGTATATGATTGGAGAAGATAAGATTTCTATCAATTAAGAAAAAGAGTTTTGAAGAAAGAAGTTACTTTATATGATTCCGGCAAGTTTGAGCATAAAAAAATTTACAAAAATAAGATTAAGATTTACAAGAGGCTACAGATATTATTCAGTTGTTGAATACTTTGATCGAGTTATAATTGTAGTTAATTGAAGGTTATTTTCTCAGATTTTTTATTACCTTCCTTATGGATTTGTCATATAAAGTCTCTCTCTCTCTCTCTATCTCTCTCTCTCTCTCTCTCCCTCCTTTTCATTCTTATAGTGGCAAAAGAAATAAAATTGGTCCTATGACAGCTATTATGATCTTTTTTCGCGAGGATTGCAATTAGTCATTTTCTTTAGGTAAGTGAAATGAGACTTTTTCTTTCTAACAAGTGAAATGAGTATGTCTTCTTTTTGTATTAGCATTTTTGAAACTTACTATATGCTGTTTTTTTTTTTTTAATCATTTCAAGGTTTTTAATGAAGTCCTTATTTTTATTTCCCTTTGTAAAGTAGAAGTGTGTGCAAGGGTTATAATTTGGACCACATAAGAACAAAATGTGGAGTTGTATGTTCTCTTCGTTTCATTTGGCTTCCCTGCTCACACAATTCTATTCAATTTGGTACCAATGTTCAACAAACCTATTCCATTTTTTTCCCTCATCATTTATAGTTTTGGAGATGGTGAATTGAGGAAACGAGATGTCTTAAAAGTTGAATTTTTTGGGTAATTCAAACATGAATGAGTGCTTTATTCTTGATGTGATTTACTCCTTTTACATGTATGATTCTATGCATTTCTGAGTAATTGAGATGGGATGTCTCAGTTTTGAGTTTAAATGCTGGGTTTTTTCCCCCTTGCATAAGGATTTGTGATCTACACTTGGTGTCCATGGAACTTGAGTATTAATGTAAATGATTGGATGATATGATTTTCTGAACACTTGATTATTATTTGCTAAATTTCGTTGGAAAAGTATGTGTTAACCATGAAACGAGATTGAGAAACGAGGGTTTGGTCTCCCATCCTTACATCAACATCAAATGAGATGTCAAAGTTATAATTTGCTTATTTTTTCTTCTTTTTGTTAAGCAACCAATGAAGCATAATTCAGCTCCTGTCCTGCAAAATGGCAGACTTGAATGAAAATGTTGGTTCCTAGAACACACAGTTCCAAACTGTGAATTGGTTGGATTTTGGACTTTAAATTGGAAAGGCACTGTGGATTTTGTTTATTTCAACACACACCAAAGAGAGAGAGAGAGAGAGAGAGAGAGAGAGAGAGAGAGAGAGAGAGAGAGAGAGAGAGAGAGAGAGAGAGAGAGAGAGAGAGAGAGAGAGAGAGAGAGAGAACATGTTCAACCTATGAGGTAGAAAAGTCTATGGGCTGCTGGTGATATTTGGGTCTGGGACAAATTCTTATTTCTTTATCTTAAAATGACATGTCTGCATTTTATGGATTTGATCATTGAAGGTGCTGTGTCTATTCCTGTTAATTTAAAGTTCATTATCTGTGCAAAATTCTTGATACCATCTACTTAAGCTGAAATTCCCATTTCATAGCTACCAAAAAATAATCCCGTGGAAAACGCTTGCATTTATGATCACACAAAATGTTCAGTTTAATATTAATAAATTTTGATTTATTGATTTTTTGATTTATTGAATTGTAGGAATCGAGTGAAAAAGATGAACAAATCTGGAGAACTCATCGGCATCATGTTTGCTATAGGTGGTTTTTTTTTTTTTTGTGATGAACTCTAGCGTGTCCTTAATTTAATATTGTTGTAACATAGAAGTTTGATCTAATTAGAATGGCACAACTTCCAAGGGGTGGATTGATAATTTTTGTTGATTGAGAAATACTATGGAATTATGAGGGTAGTGAGTTGGATGTCAGGAAGAAACCAAGAAGGTGGATCATTTGTGATTATGGTTAAATTCTCTCATTCTTTTTCGTTTTCCTAAAAAACAACCTATTCTTTGCTCTTTTCGTTTTTTTTAAATTGTATTTTTTATTTTATTTTATGCATCGTGCCCACGGGCACGGGCAATTACTAGTCTATATAATAAGGAAGAGCGGTATGGGGTCCTTATTTAACAGCTTTTAATCTTGACCATTGAGACAAGTTTAGATATTTTAAACCATCAGATTTGTTTGTCTATCAAAAATAGTAACATGCACACACATCAAATCAGTTTTGAAATTGGTTTCAAAATATTTCAAAATTTGCCCAAAACTCCCCCAAACTTCTCAGTTACTTAACAGTCTCTCTCCCAAAGTCTCACCGACGCTCTCCCTCCCTCTCTCTCTCAGTCTCTCTCTAATCCCACAAACCCACCTCCAAAGAGAACACCATCATCATCTTCATCTCTCAATCAAGCCCTCTCGCCGCAGCCCGACCCCGATTTCACCCCCTCCCCCCTCTCTTTCTCTCGACCAAAACATCACAGCCTCCAACCTTCCCGATGGTAATCTCTCCCTCTTCCAATCTTTATTTCCCTTAGATCGGTCTGTTGCATCGACATAAGAAGGTGAGCTTCTAACCACTGTTTGTTTGGTTGGTTGGATTCAAGGTTTTATATTTTTGGAATACCCATTTTCGGTGCTTGATGGTAAACTGATGTTTAATTACTACAAAACTCCCTTTTCCATTGTGATTCTTCGAGCTTTGGGCAGATGTGGGAACTCCCTTTTTGTAATGAAGCACCTAATCATGCCATTTGTTTTTATAAACCAAGAATTACTTGGGTCAATTATATGCATCTAAAGTTTTTTTTTTTTTTTTTTTGTATAACGTAGAATCCAACATCTTACATATATGTGAAGGAGAAATTAGTACTGTCCTAAATTGAGGTAAATCCAGTTGTGTACTTCCCTTTTGAAATCTACTTGAATTAAGTTTTTAAGTTTGGTACATATTCTGTTTTTGAAATAGGCCAAATCACTTGGGCAAAAATTCAGGTAAATCACTTAATCAACTATATCCAATTCGAAGACCATGGTTCCACAGACTTTGTTGATCATACAATGCATATCTAATTAAGTCTTTTAAGACTTTTGCTGGGGTACTTTAATTTGTACTTTTAGATCACCAGTTATTGTTTCATATTAGTGGAATATTTTTTTTTTTTTATGGGTTTGTATCGTTCCTCCTTTTCCATTTGAAGCCACTCTTGGATGCTTTTGTTTTTATTTTTCCTAACCAGTAACCTCTCTGTTTGACTTTCGCTTTTGCCTTTTCTTTTATGTAGGTATGATTTTCTGTTGGTGAATATGCTCAAGCAATTGGATTCCATAAAAAGGTTTTAGAAATGCCCATGTGTTACTGTTTATCCTAGGAGGGAGTGACGGAAGTGTGTGTGCTTTTTTTTTTTTTTTTTTTTTGTTGTTGTTGTAGTAATTGGCATTCACAATGTCACATGTGCAAAACATGAGTGAAAAAATTCAATATTGTCTTTTCTAAGGAAAAGAATGCTAACTTTACAAATGCTTAAATTTCTTATGGGACCTCTAATGTATGATTGGAGAAGATAAGATTTCTATCAATTAAGAAAAAGAGTTTTCAAGAAAGAAGTTACTTTATATGATTCCGGCGAGTTTGAGCATAAGAAAATTTAGAAAAATAAGATTACAATTTACAAGAGGCTATAGATATTATTCAGTTGTTGAATACTTTGATCGAGTTATAATTGTAGTTAATTGAAGGTTATTTTCTCAGATTTTTTATTACCTTATGGATTTGTCATACTCTCTCTCTCTCTCTCTCTCTCTCTCTCTCTCTCTCTCTTACAGTGGCAAAAGAAATAAAATTGGTCCTATGACACCTATTATGTTCTTTTTTCGCGAGGATTGCAATCAGTCTTTTTCTTTAGGTAAGTGAAATGAGACTTTTTCTTTCTAACAAGTGAAATGAGTATGTCTTCTTTATGTATTAGCATTTTTGAAACTTGTTATATGCTGTTTTTATTTATTTATTATTATTTTTTCAATCATTTCAAGCTTTTTAATGAAGTCCTTATTTTTATTTCCCTTTGTCAAGTAGAAGTGTGTGCAAGGGTTATAATTTTGACCACATAAGAACAAAATGTGGAGTTGTATGTTCTCTTCGTTCCATTTGGCTTCCCTGCTCACACAATTCTATTCCATTTGCTACCAATGTTCAACAAACCTATTCCATTTTTTCCCCTCATCATTTATAGTTTTGGAGATGGTGAATTGTGGAAACGGGATGTCTTAAAAGTTGGATTTTTTTGGGTAATTCAAACATGAATGTGTTTGCACCTAAAAATTACATTTTTTAAAGTCAAAATTTTCTTAAGGCCGATTGAGATATTTTAATCGGACTTAGAGACCGATGGAAAAATTAATGGCTAAGTGACTGGTTCAAATTTAATCGGGCTGCTTCAATCGGGCTGATCATCATTTGATCGGGCTGCTTCAATCGGGCTGATCACCATTTCATCGGGCCACTACACAAAGTGGGCCCTGCTTCAATATGGTTGTATTGCATCGCCATCGGGCTAGCACCCTTGCTCACTCGGGCTGATCGTTATATGATCGGGCTAACACATACTCACGTAGCTTTGCCTCGGACTGAATAGACTCGGACTGACTTCTTCCATTAATTCAATAGCTTTCCATTTGGTATATAACCACGTAGGCCACCCCTCATTTGGCCTTCACATGGTACGACCACCTCATTGCTCATTTGGTTAATATATGAATGGTGGGCCCTATTGCTATTTGGTATACATTTAGTAGGTCGAGGAGATGTGATATGGTCGGGCTGAGCAAGGTTACTCAGTTAAGTTAGTCTTTTTTTTTTGCTTAAAAACTAAAATTTCATTAATAAAAATTAAACCTTACATGGAAAACCAAACAAACAACAAAAATAAAGAAAAGAACAAGCAAAGGCAAAACAACCAAGAGTACAATAGATAAGGAAGCATAAGCGACTACAGAAAATCCTATGTCAGCTGCAAAAGGAATCCACCACTGCGTCACAAGGACCGCCGAGTAGAAAGATCCAGAACCTAGGACAACTTCAAACTTGTAGATGATAGAGACCACCCAAAGAAAGAAGACGGCACAAAGCCAAGTCCAAGCAGGTGAAGAAGCATCACCAAAGGGGGCAACTAAAGTTGCTTGAAAAGCTTCCATGATAGCAAAAGTTGCACCATGGAAAACAGCACAGCTGAAGACGAAGGCTCCAAAGCCACCAATCATAACCCAATGTAGACCAAAAAGCCAATCTACTGTTGCAAGACTACTCTGGACAACATCTACCATCTTGAACTCAAGGAGAAGCCCTGCAAGATAAGGAAACCAACCTTCATAAAGGAAGGGGAAAAGCTTCACAAAGAAAGTGGAAGAGCCAAACAGGCCCTTATTTGAACTAGGACACAACATGATACTAAGAGAGAGAGAGAGAGAGAGAGAGAGAGAGAGAGAGAGAGGAGGAGGAGGAGGAGGAGGAGGAGGCTGATCGCAAACAGAGAAGGAGGGAGGGGGCGGCGGCTATTAGGGCAAGAAGCAAAAACCATCCTTACTCTCTCTCTAGAAAACTAGAGAGAGAGACTCTCTAGAATTCCATTCTTTCTCTCTTCAGTTAAGTTAGTCATTCACTTTGGAAAGGTGATCAACCCTAATATTTCTCTTGCAGATATGATCAGGTGATTGATAAGGATAGTTTTTATATATCTTAATTGGAGTGATATTATTAGATTGGGAAGATAATATCAATATTATTATCTGATATGGGAGTATTATCTGTTATGGAAAGATAATATCAAAATATTATTAAATTTGGGAGATAATATCAGCATATTATCAGTATTATCTTTTACTTGCAAGCAAATGCAGCCGAATCTATACCATATTCGGACCAGATTCAAGATATATATGCATATACATATATGTATATATTCGAAGATATATGGAAGCTCTTATCAGATTGGGAGGAGAAATCTGGTATTTTTTACCAGATAATTATGGGAGTCAAGAGTAGTTTATGGAAATAAACTGGTATTTTTTACCAGATTAATATTCATAAGATTTCTTACCTTATCTAGAAGACCTCCATGGCCGCTATTAATCAACAGGCTGGCCAACCATTCAAAGGACTCCGCGTCACTTCGACAAACCGCATTCAACCGCATCCCAAAGCATTCAACATGCGTTCTTAGTTTCTTAGGCAAATAAAAAGCATCCTTTTTATTTTTCTTAACTTTCAATTACATTATTGTAATTTTTTTTTCTTTTAATTAAATAAAAGTCTATTTTATTTAATTCTTTCCTTCATCACTTGTATGGCTTGTATGCTTCAATACTGCCATAGGACCTTAGGCCAAGGGTACTTTCCTACTTGGTCATCACAATCACCCGTTAGAAGTCAGATCATAAAGCCTTGAGTATCACTCACTCAAGCGATATAGGAAATTAGTTTGCACAACTCGAACCACTTTTGGTTCTGGCACGCCCGCGCAAATTACAAGCAAACAGAATGAGTGCTTTATTTATGATGTGATTTACTCCTTTTACATGTATGATTCTATGCATTTCTGAGTAATTGAGATGGGATGTCTCAGTTTTGAGTTTAAATGCTGGGTTTTTTTTACCCCCTTGCATAAGGATTTGTGATCTACACTTGGTGTCCATGGAACTTGAGTATTAATGTAAATGATTGGATGATATGCTTTTCTGAACACTTTATTATTAGAGTAATACTTGGGGCACAACCAAAGCCACAACCTTTTGTTCACAACCTCCATTTTGTGTCTATTTCTCTCCTAGTGGGCACTGTGGGGTCACTGGCACTGTGGGACCCACCAAGAAAGAGATAGACACAAAATAGAGGTTGTGAGCAAAAGGTTGTGGCTTTGGTTGTGCCCCAAGTATTACCCTTATTATTTTTTGCTAAATATCGTTGGAAAAATATGTGTTAACCATCAAACGAGATTGAGAAACGAGGGTTTGCTCTCCCATCCTTACATCAACATCAAATGAGATGTCAAAATTATAATTTGCTTATTTCTTCTTCTTTTTGTTATGCAGCCAATGAAGCATAATTCCACTCCTGTCCTGCAAAATGGCAGACTTGAATGAAAATGTTGGTTCCTAGAACACACAGTTCCAAACTGTGAATTGGTTGGATTTTGGACTTTAAATTGGAAAGGCACTATGTATTTTGTTTGTTTCAACACACACCAGAGAGAGAGAGAGAGAGAGAGAGAGAGAGAGAGAGAGAGAGAGAGAGAGAGAGAGAGAGAGAGAGAGAGAGAGAGCATGTTCAACCTATGAGGTAGAAAATCTATGGGCTACTGGTGATATTTGGGTCTGGGACAAATTCTTATTTCTTTCTCTTAAAATGACATGTCTGCATTTTATGGATTTGATCATTGAAGGTACTGTGTCTATTCCTGTTAATTTAAAGTTCATTATGTGTGCAAAATTCTTGATTCCATCTACTTAAGCTGAAATTCCCATTTCATAGCTACCAAAAAATAATCTCGTGGAAAACGCTTGCATTTATGATCACACAAAATGTTCAGTTTAATATTAATAAATTTTGATTTATTGATTTTTTGATTTGTTGAATTGTAGGATTCGAGTGAAAAAGATGAACAAATTTGGAGAACTCATCGGCATCATGTTTGCTATAGGTTTTTTTTTTTCTTTTTTTTTCTGTGATGAACTCTAGCATGTTCTTAATTTAATATTGTTGTAACATAGAAGTTTGATCTAATTAGAATGGCACAACTTCCAAGGGGTGAATTGATAATTTTTGTTGATTGAGAAATACTATGGAATCAAGAGGGTAGTAAGTTGGATGTTGGGAAGAAACCAAGAATGTGGATGAGCTGTGATTATGGTTAAATTCTCTCAATCTTTTTCGTTTTCCTCAAAAACAACCTATTCTTTGCTCTTTTCATGTTTTTTAAAATTGTATTATTTATTTTATTTTTTGCATCGTGCCCACGGGCACGGGCAATTACTAGTTGTTGATAACTAAATACGGAGAGTGTAGTTCTGGGATAACTCAATGACTGACACGTGTAATACACTCATAAATGATTATTAGTATATCTAGAAATAATAGACGAACACAAGGCCAAATGGTACTCCCCATTTAATGTTACAACTTACAACCCCTCCAATTCCAACCCACTTTCCCCAGCTCTCTCTCTCTCTCTCTCTCTCTCTCTCTCATGAAATGGATGTGTCTACCTCTCCGAGGCACGAACGTTGGCCGGACCTCCAATAAAATGTCACTATCGTTACTGCAAAGGCATCACATCATCAGACCAACTCGGCGTCGGTTGATGAGTTATACGTTTGCTTCTTGAGCCTAAGCACCGAGTCGATGCCATCAATCTTCATAACAAGGTATACACACAGACACTTGTATATAGAGATTTTCTATAAAAACACAGCCTCTGATATAGATCCCTTACTATTTCTTCAAAGTTCTGTGTTTTTCTACATCTCTTTGGTAATTTACCCAATTCGAGCGTGAATCGAGGTTTGAGTTCATCACACCATGTAACTTTTTAGGGTTCATATTGTATAAATTTGTGAATCAAAAGTCCTCTTGAATTTAAGTTTTTATGGAGTGGAAGTTCAGAGTGTTTGAATTTTGATTGTTTTTTAGGATTTGAGTTTTGGGTTTGGGTAAGTTCTCTTTCTTTTTAGGAATTGAGTTTTGATTAACCCTTTTTCCGGAAAAAAAAAAAAAAAACTAAAGTTTTCTCTTTCTTTTTGTTTCATGGAAAGCTTCAATTCTGGAAAGCAATTTTTAGATGATATGATCAAAAGAGTTCCTTTAGGATTCTACCAAAAAAAAAAAGAGTTCCTTGGGAGTTTTTTTTTTTCAAAGTTACTGAGATATCACACAATCAATTGGCACGTGCTCAATTTTTTTATTCAAAAGGAAACAAATTTCCATTGACATCCAACATATCCCTTATCTTTCTTTCTATTGCTTGGATTCACTAATTTATATGTTTAAAAAAGAACAAATGATAGTGAAAGACAAAACATTAGTACAAGCATATGGCCTGCCCAACGAAATACAATGTTATATAACCACATTCATATTGCACATGTCATCACAATTCATGCAAAGATGACTAGAAAACAATATCAAAAAAGAAACCCATTTGACAATTAGTTAAATTTGAAGGTTAAATAGTTAAAATTTAGAAACAAGAAGTTGGTTGGAGATTATCAAAATTTGTCAATTATAGCTTTGATTTCACACCTATTTACGATTTCTCAGTATTCTAAGCACTCAAATTACTAGATTAGTTTGTAAAGTTTTGATGATATTGGTTTCTTCTATTCTGGAAGAAACATTCAATTCCATAACTACCCATCATTTAATTATGTAACGGAGAAATTTAAACTTTTTTTACTAGATTTTTAGTAATTTTATGTTATAGAATTGAGTGTAACATTATTAGATAGTGGATGTTTGTTGCTGGTCTTTGTGACTGATTGGTTTCTAAAGTTCAGTAAATTACAGAGTTTTTCCAAATTCAACACTGTCCACTGTTTTTGCTCTTGAAAATTGAGAAGTCGTGTCCTTCACTTTTTAGGAGCATTGGTTCATTGAATTAGTCCTAATGATCAGTTATAGCATTTATGCCTAATTGCTCATGTATGTCATTTATTCCATCTATATTAAACTTAATATTGTCCTTTTTGTTACCACTGTCAAATCTATCCATATTCTCCCACCATTGTTATAAAATTTCCTCTCTCATCACAATCACAACCACATCTAAGGGACTCTACTTTGTACCTGCTTCTCATCACAATCATGTATGTCATGACCCTGTTACACAAATGGAGAAGAAGATATAGCCGTTAGGGAACAGAGTGTCATTTCACTTCAGTTTTGTTTTAGTTTATTTACTTTTACCAAATTGGTGGTGCGGCGTCGTTTCTTAAAACATCTGATAGGTAGTTTTTTCTTACGACGTCATTTTATCCATTGAGTTACCCCGAGATTCCAAATTCCGTTGGAAGAATCTGTCACCCCCCGACGTAGCATAAATATGGAAAGCGTTTAATTTCCTTTATGGACCCGTAGGTCGCGACAGTTTGAAGGATCGATTCCGTCCCAAACGTCGAACAACAATAATCAGAGTAGAGCAATCAAAGCTTACAAATATTTTTCTAACTTATTACATATTACAATACAGGGTCAACTAAGGCACAAGCCGCCTTAAATCAAAACAATAACTTAGTGTCTATTACAGTCATCCTTATTACAGAAACCAGTTTAACTTAAAACATAGAGTATAGATAACAGTCTTTCTTCCAAGCAGTCATTCTCAATTAGCATAATCATAATGTTCAGCCTGATCATAACCTGAAAAACTTGAACACGAATGTCCAGGACGCATCAACGTCGTCAGCTTCAAGAAGCTGGTGAGTATTAAAAACATAACTTTGAATGTAACACATACTCATTTACCATTTTTCCAATTCTCATTTAATACAACCAGTTTACACTAAAGCAAGGAGTTCATTTTAGGAAACAAGCACGATATTATTTAAAAGATATAATTCACATATATGTGACCGTGTATGAGAACCATGCACCATCTCATCTTACCGACTCTTTTCTCTCGACAAAACCCAACAACCCACTATCACACACCAGTATCTTTGAAATACTCCGATAGCCACACTTTAGCACAGGGGTGCCAGGGAATGTCCAGTTTGCCTCACACTTTGGTCCGGGGTACCAGGGAGTGTCCATTGCCTCACACTTTGACTACCTAATCCGCCATGCAAATACCGGAGGAACCCTCATGCAGTATCCAGACTCGTGTATCAGGGAGTGTCCGTAGGCCACACTTTAGCACTTCCATGGGTGCCAGGGAATGTCCAAGTTCGGCTTCACACACTTTGACGCTACCATGGTCGTCAGGGAGTGTCCAGTTTTCCCACCATCTTATTTCAAAGACACCATCGCCGCAATCTCAATCACAACACACTTTGGTACTCACTTACCAGGGAGTGTCCACAACATAATCTCAACCGCACTTACTATGCCACACTGACCATTACTCTTTTCCATACTGACCAACATTCACACTCACCATGCATGTACAACTGACTCCACATGTATGTCATGAAACTTTAAAACATGAGGCAAATCACTGAATTATATAAACAACGTGCGTAAGGGGATTGATAAGTCACAATACAATGTTTTAATCGTCCAAACATACCCAAATATGATTCTGTTTTAGTAAATTTCCCAAACAGAGCTTTAAAAATTCATAAAACATTACCCAAACAGTTCCTTAACACAAAACAAGCAAAAACTAAAAACTGCCCAAAGTCGCGCGCGCGGGCCCCTCGCGCGAAGGTCGCTCGCTCGGTCCGCTCACGCGATATGCCCAATTTTCGTTTTCTTTTATAAAACTTTTCCAACTGCCAGAATACAGGGAGATTGCGCACGCGGATCGCTCGCGCGGTTCGTTCACGCGGTCTGCTCGCGCGATCTGCCTAATTTTTATTTTTCTTTTATAAAACTTTTCTGTCTGCCTGGGAACACAGACCTCGCGCGCGCGGGTCACTCGCGCGAGGGGTCGGTCGCGCGGTCCGGTCGCGCGATCGCGTTCGTGAGTTCAGGCAGAAACTTCGTCTTCTTTCCCAGAACTCCCCTGTTTCAGTTTTAAGGGGGTCTTTTGACCCATTTTGCAATTCGGGTTTAAACATGGCATGTAATATATGGATTTCTCCGATTTTTCACAAGGATTAAGAATCCACAACTAATTTAACATGATTTCAAACATAGCTCAAGAATTTTATGAAAAACTAAAAGATGATAAAAACTTCAATCTTAATATACTTTCTCAATTGAGTAAATTAAGCCTTAATATTTTAAACATATCATCTATGATGTACAATCTTTCATAATCAATTCTAAAAACAAGTTTTGGTTAAGGTTTGAAAAATTATGATTTTGAAGTTCAAGCTTCCATGACGAAATTAGCAATGGTGGTTCATCTATACATGCACACAATCAGTAACCAAGCATAGAATTACATTTAGAGTGAGTTTAAAATACTCACGGAGATTAGAGATTGAAGAATTGTTGAGAAGGAAAACAATATAGGAAAGTTCAAACCCAAGCTTTGGCTATGGGGATTAAGCTTTCTCTCTCCAGAAATTTAAACTCTCAAGCTCTCTCTT
Organism: Hydrangea macrophylla; assembly: GCA_033977485.1. Taxonomy (NCBI): domain Eukaryota; kingdom Viridiplantae; phylum Streptophyta; class Magnoliopsida; order Cornales; family Hydrangeaceae; genus Hydrangea; species Hydrangea macrophylla. The sequence continues at coordinate 31,584,027 of CM066987.1, forward strand.
TTCTCTCTGTATTTCTTCCTCACTCTCTCAATTTCAGTTTGTAAAAATGCAGAATGAGAGTTGTAAGAGGTGAGGTGTGGGTTATATAAAGCTCAATGCTTGGAGGCCAAGTTGTGAGATGTGAATTTCACTCTACAAACTAAATTTGGTTTTCATTTACATAGCATTTGAAGCACATAGCCCATAAACACTGAAATTATACATATGTATATATGTTCCAATAAAATCTGAAGAGGCAAGTTTAGGTGTATAGGGGTCAAGCTTGAGTTGTTTGGCAATTCCAGCTTTAGGCACCAAAACAACACACACAAGGCATACAAATCCAAACAAAGCACAAGCCAATTGCCTAGGAATCACTTAGGTTGTTTGGATAAAAACAACTTATGGCACTAGGTTCACACACAATTCAAAAGCATTACCCAAACAAGCTTAGTAATGATTAGGGTAGATTCCCAAACTGTGGGAAATTAACGCGGCGCTGACAGTTTTAGAACATAACTGGTATTTTTGCGTCGCGGTGGTCACCCCAAAAATACAGCAAATTCATTTTAACGTAAGAAATGGTTTTCTGGTTTTATAAAAATACTGATTGAGTCAAAAGCAAACATTTCCACCGTTTTGAAATACAGTTTTAAAATCCAACACAGGTATTGCTAAATTTTATAAAATCGCAGTTTGACCCCAAAAGAATTTCAAATATGAAGTAAGGCAAATCACAAGATTTTAACACATGAGAATGGTAATTAAAATAAAAGGCAAACAATGTATATTAAATATGACAATGAAAATGCAGGTTATTACAGAATCTCTACAAATAGGCTGTAAACACAATCAGAATATATAAGAAATTGATTATTGCTTTGATATTTGGCTCTGTCTGTGAGACCCGAACCTGAAAAGAATATTAAAATAATAAATCATTTACTTTATTAAGCTGAACTGAGTTGTTTAAAATTTAAATTTCTGTGATTTAATTATTTAAGCTGAATTGTTATTAAAATTTTTTTTTTATGCTGAGCTGTTAACTATTAAATAATTATGTGTTGGGTTAGAACTGAAAAATTCCATTTTTTGGAATTTTGAGTTAGGAAATAACTCTTTTTGGGGGTACTAAGATGATATGGGAAAATTTAGGGAAGTTTGAGAACTCAAGTGCTTGTTTTAAAGAAAGTTGGGGTGTTAAACATAATTTTTAAAAAAAGTTGGAAAATAAATTTTAAGGAGATACGTTAGTCTCCTTGACTGTATAGTTGAGAGAGTTACAGTGAAGAAGAAGAGAAGAGAAAGAGAGGAAGAGGGGAAGAAGAAGAAGAAAAATAAGAAGACTAAAGGGAAGAAGACATAGAAATTGGGAAGAAAGGGAGGAATATTCATCTTCTACATCCTAGGTAAGTGAAATTTGTTGAAATTGTGAATTGGGGCTTTTGAATTCTTTTCTTAGAATCTGAAATTAAGGGATTAAAGTTGTAAATTTATGTTGTAGAACTTGTTTACATGATCCTTGATATGTATATATGATGTGGTATGAAGATTTTTATGTAAAACTTGAGTTTTGGGCAAATTTGGAACATGTATTTTTAGGGTTTGGTATAAATCCGAAAATTGAATATTTTAGATTCAAATTTGAAGTTTGATTTGGTTGATTTTGATAGTGAATATGTGTTCTATATGCCTTAGGTGATATGTATATCATGTATGACAATTTTTGCTTGAATATAGTTGATTTTGGAATTGTTGGGGTGTTGAAATTTAAGGGTTTTCAATAAATCCGAAAATTGCATTTTATTTTGGGTTTGGATTTTAATGTTGTTGGTGTTGGGAGTATATTATTAATGTCTTGAAATATTACTAGTTCAAGTCTTGAAAAGATTGATTTGGATTTGACCATGGATGAAATTTGGATTTGGGTTTGAGGTGGTAGCCACCATTGATGAACTTTGAAGCTTTTGGGTGTTATTGGTTCTTGAAAATTGTTGTTTCAAATCTATATGTTGGTTGATTTTTGTTGTTATAATGACATTTTTAATACTTTGGATTACTCTTACAAGAAACTTTGAAAGAGTTGAGTTGGGAAGAGAAGTAAAGATTGGTATGTGTTCATGGTGTAGTGTGTGTTCTTGGTGTAGTGTGTGTTTTTAAAATACTCTAACTTATGGGTGTTACTTGATTTGGAAAAATTGTTGATTATGTATTGATATTTAAATTTGATAGTTGCAACAACAACAATATATATATATATATATTGGAGAAGTATATAGAAAATATTAGAATTGGGTTATGATTTGGGTAAAACACCATTGAAGATGTTCTTGAGCCTTTGAAATGGGTTCTTGATTTTTTTTATTTGATGGTTGTGGTGAACAATATTAGATGTGGATTTTTTTTTTAATGCATTATGAGTATTATTGGAACTTGAAAGCCTCCATGAAAGAGTTAGTTTTTTTTTTATAAACCTTGATTGGGGTAGAGAGAGAGAAAGTTAAAAATTAGCTATTTGGGTATGATTTTGGGAATTTGGGTTGTTTCAAATGAAAACTTGAACTTCATACATTTTTATTTCTTATAAAAGTTGTTTCTCCTTAAATGTTTCTTATAGAAGTTGCTTATTTTTACATTATTATTTATAATAGAAGTTGTTTATTTTTACTTATTAGTTATGAAATGGAAGATTGAGAAATATGATTTTTTTTTTATTAATTGGAAAGCCTAAGTTGTTAACTTTTTGCTATTATAAGATTTGTTTTGTTATGAAATCTAATTTTTAAGGTTTCAGGGACCGGGGCTAGTACTAGTGGACCCAAGGAGGTGACCGAGAAGTAAGCAGAAAGGTGAATTTTATTCACTTACTGGATTTGAGGTGGGTCTTCTAGATATAATTTTATTGCTGTTTATGTTATATACATAGCTGGCATAACATGAATGTTATGCAATATTGCTGAGCTGTATGATGTATGATTTTAACTTCATTACTAGCATGACATAAACTGTATGTTGTGCACTTGCATTGCTGAGCTGTTAAACCAAGTAGCTGAAAACTTGGTAAATTAGCCAAAAGAGGCTAAAGCTGATGGGCCCGGGTGTGTGAGTCATGGCATGTATGAGATTGCATTGTAGGTATGCGTTAAGCTGTGTTTGTGCTGTGCTGAGCTATATATATGCTTAAATTCGCATATCTTTATATCTAGTTGTTCGTGAGCCGTGGTTTGCTCACGCCCACACAGATTTTCTTGTGCAGGTACAATGATCTCTTGGGCTATAGGATTGCACTGCCATGGGTCTAGGTTCGCTGTGGATGGCCATATAAAAGTGGTATTTTGTCGGAAGTGTAAAATACAGTCTAGTTTATAACTTTTGTTAGACGTTGTAAAAATTTAAACTTTTAAGTTCAGTAGTGTGGACTAGTTTAATGTATAATAGTTTGAATTGTGGATGGCAGAAAACTTTGAATATGTGTAAACACTTTAAATTTTGTGATATAATGTTATGTGGGATTTAGTGTAAATCCTGCTAAATAGATGTGGTTTCAATATTAAGTCTATTAGTCACAAGTGGAATTAGTTTGTTTGGGCTAGGTTAGTCGTTGTAAATTATTTGTAATATATTTGGATTTTCAAAATAATTGAGCATGCTTTTTTTAAGTTGTTCAATACAGGTTGGATTATCCAAATTTGAGCCGTTATATAGCTGATTTGTTTTAAAACTATTAGTTTCAAGATTAATTAATGGTCTTTGCTGTTAGCTGAGCTGTTTAGTAGGCGTTCTGACCTCGCCGGGTCGGGGCGCCACAGTTTGGTATCAGAGCTTAGGTTATAGGTTCTGTGAATGGTACGGTTGGGTCTAGACCGTGGCAGTGCTTTAGGAGTTGAGTTGTGTGGGTATATTTATTGGTGGATTAATAAATATATTATTATTGTGTTTGCATTGCAAACGTGGTATGTTGCAGATATTATATATATGGATGGAGAAGGACGAACCGGACAGGAGGAAGGGGAGGGGACACACCAACCCCCGGGAAATCAAGAAGTTGAACAAGCACGGCCAGTGGAGCATGGGCAAACGTCTCATCCTGAACAGATGTTTGAATCAATGGCCCGATATTTTGATACGAAAATTGAGACAGCTGTAGCCGGGTCAAGTAAAGCTAAGGAAAAAGATGAACCTGGGAAACTTTATGAAAAATTTTTGAAATATCATCCACCAGCATATTCGGGAATTGGAACACCAATAGAAGCTGAACAGTGGTTTAAAGGAATGGAAGATATATTTGAAGTAATGCAAATTGGGGGTGATCAACGGGTAATGTTGGCAGCCTTCAAATTTACTGATCGAGCTAAGGATTGGTGGAGGGACACCAAAGCCCATCTAACGACGCCGGTTGTGGGGAACACAGAGCTAAATACGATTACATGGGAGAAGTTTAGAAATGTGTTTTATGAGAAGTATTTTACGGAAGCTTTTCGAAACGAGAAACGACGAGAGTTCATACACTTAGAACAAGGGAAAAATACTGTGGAGGAATATGAGGCGCAATTCACTTCCTTATCCCGCTTCGCAGTAAAGCTTGTGGAGAATGAATATGACAAATGCAGAAAGTTTCAAGATGGGTTACAATTTCCTATTCGATCGAAGCTGTCCGCCTTAAATGTTCGTAATTACATGGAATTGGTGGAAAGAGCTAAATTGGTTGAGAAAGATGTACAAGAAAGTCGAGCCTTCCAAAGTCAACAAAAGCGAGGGAGAGTGGAACTGGGTGAATCTAGCCGGGGAGGACCAAGACCGAGAATGCAAGACGTTCCAAGTAGAGGTCGAGGTTTATTTCCAGCAAGAAGGGGTGGAGGAACTAGCAGTGCAAGTGGTTCAAGGCCTAGTGCAATACGACCACCGGCGAGCCGGAGTTTTTCTGGAGGGGTGACTTGCTACCGGTGTGGGACTCCAGGTCACGTAGTTAGAGATTGTACCATGCCTGATCAGAGGGAGTGTTATAAGTGTGGCCAGCTGGGTCACCTTTCTAGAGATTGTCCAACTGGGACTGAAGCAGCATCATCGGCTACAGTGATATCAGGTAGAGGCAGGGGCCAGGGCAGAGGACAACAGCGAGGTGGTTCCAGCTCTAGTGGAACTGGAGGTCAAGCAAGGGTCTTTGCACTAACAAAGAAAGATGCCGAAGCGGCACCTCAAGTTGTGACCGGTATGATCTTGATTTCAAATTATGTTGCTTACGCATTATTTGATTCGGGATCTACGCACTCGTTTATTTCTAGCACTTTTGCGAAAAAATTTGATGATTATTTAGTTGAATTGAAAGATAAGTTAGTTGTATCTACGCCCTTAGGAGATAAGATTACAATTGATTGGGTTTATAAGGGGTGTGCGGTACAAATTGAAAATCATGAAATGGGGGTTAATCTATTACCTTTGGACATAGAGGACTTTGATATTATTTTGGGTATGGATTGGCTGTCAATGTTTCATGCGTCAATTAATTGTTTTCATAAGGAAGTTAACTTTCGGTTTCCGAATGGAATTGAATTCACATTTTGTGGTGAGCGGCGGGTAATGCCAACAAGTTTAATGTCAGTTATAGCTGCTAGACAGAAATTATGTAAGGGATGTGAATGTTTGATTGCGTATGTGATCGGTGATGAAAAAGAAACGATACAGATAGAAACAATAGTGGTAGTAAAAGAATTTGTTGACGTGTTTCCCGAAGAATTACCTGGAGATGTACCGGATAGGGAGATAGAGTTTGGTATTGATTTAGTACCTGGTACTAGGCCTATTTCAATTCCACCATATCGAATGGCACCTGCTGAATTGAAGGAGTTGAAAATCCAGTTAGATGATTTACTCAAGAGGGGTTTTATTCAACCGAGTGTGTCACCGTGGGGCGCACCAGTCCTGTTTGTCAAGAAGAAAGATGGAACCTTACGGCTGTGTATTGATTATCGACAGTTAAATAAGATGACAATTCGAAATAAATACCCATTGCCAAGGATAGACGATCTCTTTGATCAATTACACGGGGCAAAAGTATTCTCAAAAATTGATTTGCGGTCCGGTTACCATCAGTTAAAAGTTCGAAAGAGTGATGTTGAGAAAACAGCTTTTCGTGTTCGTTATGGACATTTTGAGTTTTTAGTGATGCCTTTTGGGCTGACTAATGCGCCTGCTGTATTTATGGATTTGATGAACAGAGTGTTCAAACCATTTCTGGATATGTTTGTTATTGTCTTCATCGACGACATACTCGTTTATTCACGTAGTATAGAAGAGCATGAAATCCATTTGAGACTGGTATTACAAAAATTGAGGGAGGAGCAATTATATGCAAAATTAAGCAAATGTGAATTTTGGTTGACAGAAGTTGCTTTTCTGGGGCATGTGATTACGGGAGAAGGAATTACCGTGGATCCAAAGAAAGTTGAAGCAGTATCTCTATGGCCAAGGCCTATGAATGTGACAGAAATTCAAAGTTTTCTGGGGTTAGCTGGTTATTATCGTCGCTTCATTCAGAACTTTTCAAATATTGCTTTGCCATTAACCAAGCTGACTAGAAAGGGAGTGAAATTTGATTGGAATTTAGAGTGTGAAAACAGTTTTCAAGAATTGAAGAATTGTTTGACGAGAGCTCCAGTGCTTATTCTTCCGTCAAGTACTGATAATTTTGTAGTTTATACTGATGCGTCACACCAAGGATTAGATGGTGTTTTAATGCAAAATGGAAGGGTTGTAGCTTATGCTTCAAGACAGTTGAAACCACACGAGTTGAACTACCTAGTACATGATTTGGAGCTGGCTGCGATTGTTTTTGCATTGAAGTTGTGGCGTCATTATTTGTATGGGGTGAGTTGTGAAATCTACACTGATCATCAAAGTTTGAAATATCTGTTTACACAGAAGGAGTTGAATTTGAGACAGCGACGATGGTTAGAATTAATCAAAGACTATGATTGTTCTATTCATTATCATCCGGGGAAAGCAAACGTGGTAGCAGATGCTTTGAGCCGAAAATCATTGGGAAAACTATCATGTATGCAGTGTAAGACAGTTGATTTTATTCGGGACATAAAGGCGGTACGAGCAGAATTATCAGTGTCAGAAACAGAAGTCTTTGTGGCACGATTTGAGGTGAGACCGATCTTGGTGGATCGAATCCGAGATTTACAAGCTGCGGATACAAGGCTAGTTCAGTATAGAGATGATGTGATAAAGGGAAAGGCAAGTGACTTCATTATTCGAGATGATGGGGTATTATGCTATGGATCACGGATGTGTGTACCTCGAGATCCAGAGCTGAGAAAAGATATTTTAGAGGAAGCACATAGTTCTGCCTACGCTATGCATCCAGGGAGTACGAAGCTGTATAAGACGATTAAAGAGTTTTATTGGTGGCCTGCAATGAAAAGAGAAGTAGCTGAATTTGTGAGCCGATGCTTAGTATGTCAACAGGTAAAGGCTGAACATCAACGACCAGGAGGCTTATTGCAACCTTTACCAATTCCTGAATGGAAGTGGGAGCATGTAACGATGGATTTCGTACGGGGATTACCTCAGTCACAAAGGAGTAATGATTCTATTTGGGTGATTGTTGACAGACTGACAAAATCAGCGCATTTCTTAGCCGTTAGAGCTAGTACTACACTTGAGCAGTATGCTAGGTTGTATGTAAATGAAATCGTGAGATTACACGGAGCACCGGTATCGATTGTATCAGATCGAGATCCAAATTTTACTTCACGTTTGTGGGGACACGTGCAAGATGCTCTAGGTACTAAACTGAAGTTCAGTACAGCTTTTCACCCGCAGACAGACGGGCAGTCAGAAAGAACGATTCAAACATTAGAAGATATGTTAAGAGCTTGTGTTGTAGAATTTACGGGTGGCTGGGAGAAACATTTACCGTTGATTGAATTTGCTTACAATAATAGCTATCATAGTAGCATTGGGATGGCACCATTTGAGGCACTTTATGGAAGAAAGTGCAGAACACCAATATGCTGGGGTGAAGTGGGAGAAAGTAGGGTAGAGAGTAGAGTTTTTGGACCGGAGATTATTCAAGAAACAACAGGTAAAATTGAGATCATTCGAGAGAAACTTAAGGTTTCACAAAGTCGTCAGAAGAGTTATGCAGACACTCGCCGCAGAGAGCTAGAGTTTGCTGTTGGTGATTTAGTTTTCTTGAAAGTTTCTCCGTGGAAAGGGGTAATGAGATTTGGTAAGAAAGGGAAATTAGCGCCGAGGTATATCGGACCTTATGAAATTCTAGAAAGAATTGGAAACGCTGCATACAAGTTGAAGTTGCCACAGGAATTAGCACAACTACATGATGTTTTTCATGTATCGATGCTAAGGAAGTATGTGAAAGATCCTTCACACGTTCTCACAACACCACCGGTTGAACTAGATGAAAATCTAACTTACGAGGAAAAGCCTGTGCAAATACTTGATCGACAGATAAAGCAGCTGAGAAATAAATCGATTCCAATGGTGAAGGTACTATGGAAAAGTCAAGCTATAGAAGAAATGACTTGGGAAACGGAAGAGAGCATGCAGAAGCAATATCCGCATTTATTTGATCAAGGTACGTAAATTTCGGGGACGAAATTTTTTTTTTAATGAGGGGAGAGCTGTGAGACCCGAACCTGAAAAGAATATTAAAATAATAAATCATTTACTTTATTAAGCTGAACTGAGTTGTTTAAAATTTAAATTTCTGTGATTTAATTATTTAAGCTGAATTGTTATTAAATTTTTTTTTTTTATGCTGAGCTGTTAACTATTAAATAATTATGTGTTGGGTTAGAACTGAAAAATTCCATTTTTTGGAATTTTGAGTTAGGAAATAACTCTTTTTGGGGGTACTAAGATGATATGGGAAAATTTAGGGAAGTTTGAGAACTCAAGTGCTTGTTTTAAAGAAAGTTGGGGTGTTAAACATAATTTTTAAAAAAAGTTGGAAAATAAATTTTAAGGAGATACGTTAGTCTCCTTGACTGTATAGTTGAGAGAGTTACAGTGAAGAAGAAGAGAAGAGAAAGAGAGGAAGAGGGGAAGAAGAAGAAGAAAAATAAGAAGACTAAAGGGAAGAAGACATAGAAATTGGGAAGAAAGGGAGGAATATTCATCTTCTACATCCTAGGTAAGTGAAATTTGTTGAAATTGTGAATTGGGGCTTTTGAATTCTTTTCTTAGAATCTGAAATTAAGGGATTAAAGTTGTAAATTTATGTTGTAGAACTTGTTTACATGATCCTTGATATGTATATATGATGTGGTATGAAGATTTTTATGTAAAACTTGAGTTTTGGGCAAATTTGGAACATGTATTTTTAGGGTTTGGTATAAATCCGAAAATTGAATATTTTAGATTCAAATTTGAAGTTTGATTTGGTTGATTTTGATAGTGAATATGTGTTCTATATGCCTTAGGTGATATGTATATCATGTATGACAATTTTTGCTTGAATATAGTTGATTTTGGAATTGTTGGGGTGTTGAAATTTAAGGGTTTTCAATAAATCCGAAAATTGCATTTTATTTTGGGTTTGGATTTTAATGTTGTTGGTGTTGGGAGTATATTATTAATGTCTTGAAATATTACTAGTTCAAGTCTTGAAAAGATTGATTTGGATTTGACCATGGATGAAATTTGGATTTGGGTTTGAGGTGGTAGCCACCATTGATGAACTTTGAAGCTTTTGGGTGTTATTGGTTCTTGAAAATTGTTGTTTCAAATCTATATGTTGGTTGATTTTTGTTGTTATAATGACATTTTTAATACTTTGGATTACTCTTACAAGAAACTTTGAAAGAGTTGAGTTGGGAAGAGAAGTAAAGATTGGTATGTGTTCATGGTGTAGTGTGTGTTCTTGGTGTAGTGTGTGTTTTTAAAATACTCTAACTTATGGGTGTTACTTGATTTGGAAAAATTGTTGATTATGTATTGATATTTAAATTTGATAGTTGCAACAACAACAATATATATATATATATATATATTGGAGAAGTATATAGAAAATATTAGAATTGGGTTATGATTTGGGTAAAACACCATTGAAGATGTTCTTGAGCCTTTGAAATGGGTTCTTGATTTTTTTTATTTGATGGTTGTGGTGAACAATATTAGATGTGGATTTTTTTTTTAATGCATTATGAGTATTATTGGAACTTGAAAGCCTCCATGAAAGAGTTAGTTTTTTTTTTATAAACCTTGATTGGGGTAGAGAGAGAGAAAGTTAAAAATTAGCTATTTGGGTATGATTTTGGGAATTTGGGTTGTTTCAAATGAAAACTTGAACTTCATACATTTTTATTTCTTATAAAAGTTGTTTCTCCTTAAATGTTTCTTATAGAAGTTGCTTATTTTTACATTATTATTTATAATAGAAGTTGTTTATTTTTACTTATTAGTTATGAAATGGAAGATTGAGAAATATGATTTTTTTTTTATTAATTGGAAAGCCTAAGTTGTTAACTTTTTGCTATTATAAGATTTGTTTTGTTATGAAATCTAATTTTTAAGGTTTCAGGGATCGGGGCTAGTACTAGTGGACCCAAGGAGGTGACCGAGAAGTAAGCAGAAAGGTGAATTTTATTCACTTACTGGATTTGAGGTGGGTCTTCTAGATATAATTTTATTGCTGTTTATGTTATATACATAGCTGGCATAACATGAATGTTATGCAATATTGCTGAGCTGTATGATGTATGATTTTAACTTCATTACTAGCATGACATAAACTGTATGTTGTGCACTTGCATTGCTGAGCTGTTAAACCAAGTAGCTGAAAACTTGGTAAATTAGCCAAAAGAGGCTAAAGCTGATGGGCCCGGGTGTGTGAGTCATGGCATGTATGAGATTGCATTGTAGGTATGCGTTAAGCTGTGTTTGTGCTGTGCTGAGCTATATATATGCTTAAATTCGCATATCTTTATATCTAGTTGTTCGTGAGCCGTGGTTTGCTCACGCCCACACAGATTTTCTTGTGCAGGTACAATGATCTCTTGGGCTATAGGATTGCACTGTCATGGGTCTAGGTTCGCTGTGGATGGCCATATAAAAGTGGTATTTTGTCGGAAGTGTAAAATACAGTCTAGTTTATAACTTTTGTTAGACGTTGTAAAAATTTAAACTTTTAAGTTCAGTAGTGTGGACTAGTTTAATGTATAATAGTTTGAATTGTGGATGGCAGAAAACTTTGAATATGTGTAAACACTTTAAATTTTGTGATATAATGTTATGTGGGATTTAGTGTAAATCCTGCTAAATAGATGTGGTTTCAATATTAAGTCTATTAGTCACAAGTGGAATTAGTTTGTTTGGGCTAGGTTAGTCGTTGTAAATTATTTGTAATATATTTGGATTTTCAAAATAATTGAGCATGCTTTTTTTAAGTTGTTCAATACAGGTTGGATTATCCAAATTTGAGCCGTTATATAGCTGATTTGTTTTAAAACTATTAGTTTCAAGATTAATTAATGGTCTTTGCTGTTAGCTGAGCTGTTTAGTAGGCGTTCTGACCTCGCCGGGTCGGGGCGCCACAGTTTGGTATCAGAGCTTAGGTTATAGGTTCTGTGAATGGTACGGTTGGGTCTAGACCGTGGCAGTGCTTTAGGAGTTGAGTTGTGTGGGTATATTTATTGGTGGATTAATAAATATATTATTATTGTGTTTGCATTGCAAACGTGGTATGTTGCAGATATTATATATATGGATGGAGAAGGACGAACCGGACAGGAGGAAGGGGAGGGGACACACCAACCCCCGGGAAATCAAGAAGTTGAACAAGCACGGCCAGTGGAGCATGGGCAAACGTCTCATCCTGAACAGATGTTTGAATCAATGGCCCGATATTTTGATACGAAAATTGAGACAGCTGTAGCCGGGTCAAGTAAAGCTAAGGAAAAAGATGAACCTGGGAAACTTTATGAAAAATTTTTGAAATATCATCCACCAGCATATTCGGGAATTGGAACACCAATAGAAGCTGAACAGTGGTTTAAAGGAATGGAAGATATATTTGAAGTAATGCAAATTGGGGGTGATCAACGGGTAATGTTGGCAGCCTTCAAATTTACTGATCGAGCTAAGGATTGGTGGAGGGACACCAAAGCCCATCTAACGACGCCGGTTGTGGGGAACACAGAGCTAAATACGATTACATGGGAGAAGTTTAGAAATGTGTTTTATGAGAAGTATTTTACGGAAGCTTTTTGAAACGAGAAACGACGAGAGTTCATACACTTAGAACAAGGGAAAAATACTGTGGAGGAATATGAGGCGCAATTCACTTCCTTATCCCGCTTCGCAGTAAAGCTTGTGGAGAATGAATATGACAAATGCAGAAAGTTTCAAGATGGGTTACAATTTCCTATTCGATCGAAGCTGTCCGCCTTAAATGTTCGTAATTACATGGAATTGGTGGAAAGAGCTAAATTGGTTGAGAAAGATGTACAAGAAAGTCGAGCCTTCCAAAGTCAACAAAAGCGAGGGAGAGTGGAACTGGGTGAATCTAGCCGGGGAGGACCAAGACCGAGAATGCAAGACGTTCCAAATAGAGGTCGAGGTTTATTTCCAGCAAGAAGGGGTGGAGGAACTAGCAGTGCAAGTGGTTCAAGGCCTAGTGCAATACGACCACCGGCGAGCCGGAGTTTTTCTGGAGGGGTGACTTGCTACCGGTGTGGGACTCCAGGTCACGTAGTTAGAGATTGTACCATGCCTGATCAGAGGGAGTGTTATAAGTGTGGCCAGCTGGGTCACCTTTCTAGAGATTGTCCAACTGGGACTGAAGCAGCATCATCGGCTACAGTGATATCAGGTAGAGGCAGGGGCCAGGGCAGAGGACAACAGCGAGGTGGTTCCAGCTCTAGTGGAACTGGAGGTCAAGCAAGGGTCTTTGCACTAACAAAGAAAGATGCCGAAGCGGCACCTCAAGTTGTGACCGGTATGATCTTGATTTCAAATTATGTTGCTTACGCATTATTTGATTCGGGATCTACGCACTCGTTTATTTCTAGCACTTTTGCGAAAAAATTTGATGATTATTTAGTTGAATTGAAAGATAAGTTAGTTGTATCTACACCCTTAGGAGATAAGATTACAATTGATTGGGTTTATAAGGGGTGTGCGGTACAAATTGAAAATCATGAAATGGGGGTTAATCTATTACCTTTGGACATAGAGGACTTTGATATTATTTTGGGTATGGATTGGCTGTCAATGTTTCATGCGTCAATTAATTGTTTTCATAAGGAAGTTAACTTTCGGTTTCCGAATGGAATTGAATTCACATTTTGTGGTGAGCGGCGGGTAATGCCAACAAGTTTAATGTCAGTTATAGCTGCTAGACAGAAATTATGTAAGGGATGTGAATGTTTGATTGCGTATGTGATCGGTGATGAAAAAGAAACGATACAGATAGAAACAATAGTGGTAGTAAAAGAATTTGTTGACGTGTTTCCCGAAGAATTACCTGGAGATGTACCGGATAGGGAGATAGAGTTTGGTATTGATTTAGTACCTGGTACTAGGCCTATTTCAATTCCACCATATCGAATGGCACCTGCTGAATTGAAGGAGTTGAAAATCCAGTTAGATGATTTACTCAAGAGGGGTTTTATTCAACCGAGTGTGTCACCGTGGGGCGCACCAGTCCTGTTTGTCAAGAAGAAAGATGGAACCTTACGGCTGTGTATTGATTATCGACAGTTAAATAAGATGACAATTCGAAATAAATACCCATTGCCAAGGATAGACAATCTCTTTGATCAATTACACGGGGCAAAAGTATTCTCAAAAATTGATTTGCGGTCCGGTTACCATCAGTTAAAAGTTCGAAAGAGTGATGTTGAGAAAACAGCTTTTCGTGTTCGTTATGGACATTTTGAGTTTTTAGTGATGCCTTTTGGGCTGACTAATGCGCCTGCTGTATTTATGGATTTGATGAACAGAGTGTTCAAACCATTTCTGGATATGTTTGTTATTGTCTTCATCGACGACATACTCGTTTATTCACGTAGTATAGAAGAGCATGAAATCCATTTGAGACTGGTATTACAAAAATTGAGGGAGGAGCAATTATATGCAAAATTAAGCAAATGTGAATTTTGGTTGACAGAAGTTGCTTTTCTGGGGCATGTGATTACGGGAGAAGGAATTACCGTGGATCCAAAGAAAGTTGAAGCAGTATCTCTATGGCCAAGGCCTATGAATGTGACAGAAATTCGAAGTTTTCTGGGGTTAGCTGGTTATTATCGTCGCTTCATTCAGAACTTTTCAAATATTGCTTTGCCATTAACCAAGCTGACTAGAAAGGGAGTGAAATTTGATTGGAATTTAGAGTGTGAAAACAGTTTTCAAGAATTGAAGAATTGTTTGACGAGAGCTCCAGTGCTTATTCTTCCGTCAAGTACTGATAATTTTGTAGTTTATACTGATGCGTCACACCAAGGATTAGGTGGTGTTTTAATGCAAAATGGAAGGGTTGTAGCTTATGCTTCAAGACAGTTGAAACCACACGAGTTGAACTACCCAGTACATGATTTGGAGCTGGCTGCGATTGTTTTTGCATTGAAGTTGTGGCGTCATTATTTGTATGGGGTGAGTTGTGAAATCTACACTGATCATCAAAGTTTGAAATATCTGTTTACACAGAAGGAGTTGAATTTGAGACAGCGACGATGGTTAGAATTAATCAAAGACTATGATTGTTCTATTCATTATCATCCGGGGAAAGCAAACGTGGTAGCAGATGCTTTGAGCCGAAAATCATTGGGAAAACTATCATGTATGCAGTGTAAGACAGTTGATTTTATTCGGGACATAAAGGCGGTACGAGCAGAATTATCAGTGTCAGAAACAGAAGTCTTTGTGGCACGATTTGAGGTGAGACCGATCTTGGTGGATCGAATCCGAGATTTACAAGCTGCGGATACAAGGCTAGTTCAGTATAGAGATGATGTGATAAAGGGAAAGGCAAGTGACTTCATTATTCGAGATGATGGGGTATTATGCTATGGATCACGGATGTGTGTACCTCGAGATCCAGAGCTGAGAAAAGATATTTTAGAGGAAGCACATAGTTCTGCCTACGCTATGCATCCAGGGAGTACGAAGCTGTATAAGACGATTAAAGAGTTTTATTGGTGGCCTGCAATGAAAAGAGAAGTAGCTGAATTTGTGAGCCGATGCTTAGTATGTCAACAGGTAAAGGCTGAACATCAACGACCAGGAGGCTTATTGCAACCTTTACCAATTCCTGAATGGAAGTGGGAGCATGTAACGATGGATTTCGTACGGGGATTACCTCAGTCACAAAGGAGTAATGATTCTATTTGGGTGATTGTTGACAGACTGACAAAATCAGCGCATTTCTTAGCCGTTAGAGCTAGTACTACACTTGAGCAGTATGCTAGGTTGTATGTAAATGAAATCGTGAGATTACACGGAGCACCGGTATCGATTGTATCAGATCGAGATCCAAATTTTACTTCACGTTTGTGGGGACACGTGCAAGATGCTCTAGGTACTAAACTGAAGTTCAGTACAGCTTTTCACCCGCAGACAGACGGGCAGTCAGAAAGAACGATTCAAACATTAGAAGATATGTTAAGAGCTTGTGTTGTAGAATTTACGGGTGGCTGGGAGAAACATTTACCGTTGATTGAATTTGCTTACAATAATAGCTATCATAGTAGCATTGGGATGGCACCATTTGAGGCACTTTATGGAAGAAAGTGCAGAACACCAATATGCTGGGGTGAAGTGGGAGAAAGTAGGGTAGAGAGTAGAGTTTTTGGACCGGAGATTATTCAAGAAACAACAGGTAAAATTGAGATCATTCGAGAGAAACTTAAGGTTTCACAAAGTCGTCAGAAGAGTTATGCAGACACTCGCCGCAGAGAGCTAGAGTTTGCTGTTGGTGATTTAGTTTTCTTGAAAGTTTCTCCGTGGAAAGGGGTAATGAGATTTGGTAAGAAAGGGAAATTAGCGCCGAGGTATATCGGACCTTATGAAATTCTAGAAAGAATTGGAAACGCTGCATACAAGTTGAAGTTGCCACAGGAATTAGCACGACTACATGATGTTTTTCATGTATCGATGCTAAGGAAGTATGTGAAAGATCCTTCACACGTTCTCACAACACCACCGGTTGAACTAGATGAAAATCTAACTTACGAGGAAAAGCCTGTGCAAATACTTGATCGACAGATAAAGCAGCTGAGAAATAAATCGATTCCAATGGTGAAGGTACTATGGAAAAGTCAAGCTATAGAAGAAATGACTTGGGAAACGGAAGAGAGCATGCAGAAGCAATATCCGCATTTATTTGATCAAGGTACGTAAATTTCGGGGACGAAATTTTTTTTTTTAATGAGGGGAGAGCTGTGAGACCCGAACCTGAAAAGAATATTAAAATAATAAATCATTTACTTTATTAAGCTGAACTGAGTTGTTTAAAATTTAAATTTCTGTGATTTAATTATTTAAGCTGAATTGTTATTAAAATTTTTTTTTTTATGCTGAGCTGTTAACTATTAAATAATTATGTGTTGGGTTAGAACTGAAAAATTCCATTTTTTGGAATTTTGAGTTAGGAAATAACTCTTTTTGGGGGTACTAAGATGATATGGGAAAATTTAGGGAAGTTTGAGAACTCAAGTGCTTGTTTTAAAGAAAGTTGGGGTGTTAAACATAATTTTTAAAAAAAGTTGGAAAATAAATTTTAAGGAGATACGTGAGTCTCCTTGACTGTATAGTTGAGAGAGTTACAGTGAAGAAGAAGAGAAGAGAAAGAGAGGAAGAGGGGAAGAAGAAGAAGAAAAATAAGAAGACTAAAGGGAAGAAGACATAGAAATTGGGAAGAAAGGGAGGAATATTCATCTTCTACATCCTAGGTAAGTGAAATTTGTTGAAATTGTGAATTGGGGCTTTTGAATTCTTTTCTTAGAATCTGAAATTAAGGGATTAAAGTTGTAAATTTATGTTGTAGAACTTGTTTACATGATCCTTGATATGTATATATGATGTGGTATGAAGATTTTTATGTAAAACTTGAGTTTTGGGCAAATTTGGAACATGTATTTTTAGGGTTTGGTATAAATCCGAAAATTGAATATTTTAGATTCAAATTTGAAGTTTGATTTGGTTGATTTTGATAGTGAATATGTGTTCTATATGCCTTAGGTGATATGTATATCATGTATGACAATTTTTGCTTGAATATAGTTGATTTTGGAATTGTTGGGGTGTTGAAATTTAAGGGTTTTCAATAAATCCGAAAATTGCATTTTATTTTGGGTTTGGATTTTAATGTTGTTGGTGTTGGGAGTATATTATTAATGTCTTGAAATATTACTAGTTCAAGTCTTGAAAAGATTGATTTGGATTTGACCATGGATGAAATTTGGATTTGGGTTTGAGGTGGTAGCCACCATTGATGAACTTTGAAGCTTTTGGGTGTTATTGGTTCTTGAAAATTGTTGTTTCAAATCTATATGTTGGTTGATTTTTGTTGTTATAATGACATTTTTAATACTTTGGATTACTCTTACAAGAAACTTTGAAAGAGTTGAGTTGGGAAGAGAAGTAAAGATTGGTATGTGTTCATGGTGTAGTGTGTGTTCTTGGTGTAGTGTGTGTTTTTAAAATACTCTAACTTATGGGTGTTACTTGATTTGGAAAAATTGTTGATTATGTATTGATATTTAAATTTGATAGTTGCAACAACAACAATATATATATATATATATATATTGGAGAAGTATATAGAAAATATTAGAATTGGGTTATGATTTGGGTAAAACACCATTGAAGATGTTCTTGAGCCTTTGAAATGGGTTCTTGATTTTTTTTATTTGATGGTTGTGGTGAACAATATTAGATGTGGATTTTTTTTTTAATGCATTATGAGTATTATTGGAACTTGAAAGCCTCCATGAAAGAGTTAGTTTTTTTTTTATAAACCTTGATTGGGGTAGAGAGAGAGAAAGTTAAAAATTAGCTATTTGGGTATGATTTTGGGAATTTGGGTTGTTTCAAATGAAAACTTGAACTTCATACATTTTTATTTCTTATAAAAGTTGTTTCTCCTTAAATGTTTCTTATAGAAGTTGCTTATTTTTACATTATTATTTATAATAGAAGTTGTTTATTTTTACTTATTAGTTATGAAATGGAAGATTGAGAAATATGATTTTTTTTTTATTAATTGGAAAGCCTAAGTTGTTAACTTTTTGCTATTATAAGATTTGTTTTGTTATGAAATCTAATTTTTAAGGTTTCAGGGACCGGGGCTAGTACTAGTGGACCCAAGGAGGTGACCGAGAAGTAAGCAGAAAGGTGAATTTTATTCACTTACTGGATTTGAGGTGGGTCTTCTAGATATAATTTTATTGCTGTTTATGTTATATACATAGCTGGCATAACATGAATGTTATGCAATATTGCTGAGCTGTATGATGTATGATTTTAACTTCATTACTAGCATGACATAAACTGTATGTTGTGCACTTGCATTGCTGAGCTGTTAAACCAAGTAGCTGAAAACTTGGTAAATTAGCCAAAAGAGGCTAAAGCTGATGGGCCCGGGTGTGTGAGTCATGGCATGTATGAGATTGCATTGTAGGTATGCGTTAAGCTGTGTTTGTGCTGTGCTGAGCTATATATATGCTTAAATTCGCATATCTTTATATCTAGTTGTTCGTGAGCCGTGGTTTGCTCACGCCCACACAGATTTTCTTGTGCAGGTACAATGATCTCTTGGGCTATAGGATTGCACTGCCATGGGTCTAGGTTCGCTGTGGATGGCCATATAAAAGTGGTATTTTGTCGGAAGTGTAAAATACAGTCTAGTTTATAACTTTTGTTAGACGTTGTAAAAATTTAAACTTTTAAGTTCAGTAGTGTGGACTAGTTTAATGTATAATAGTTTGAATTGTGGATGGCAGAAAACTTTGAATATGTGTAAACACTTTAAATTTTGTGATATAATGTTATGTGGGATTTAGTGTAAATCCTGCTAAATAGATGTGGTTTCAATATTAAGTCTATTAGTCACAAGTGGAATTAGTTTGTTTGGGCTAGGTTAGTCGTTGTAAATTATTTGTAATATATTTGGATTTTCAAAATAATTGAGCATGCTTTTTTTAAGTTGTTCAATACAGGTTGGATTATCCAAATTTGAGCCGTTATATAGCTGATTTGTTTTAAAACTATTAGTTTCAAGATTAATTAATGGTCTTTGCTGTTAGCTGAGCTGTTTAGTAGGCGTTCTGACCTCGCCGGGTCGGGGCGCCATACTGTCTCTTCTATTGAGCAGAGAGGTTCTCTATTACAACTTGTAGAGCAAGCTTTTGTCCTCAGATCAGGACAACTTTGTACCTGGTTCTTTCCATTTCTGTTGCTGGTATGAAATTCGACTTCGTTGTTTCCACGAAACATATGTCGTGCTCCATTTATTGTTTCTTGAACATGTTTCTTGGTTTTCCTATTGTTGTAGGTTTGTATGAATACATTGTTGTTAGTACTTTTTTTTTCTTTTCTTTTTGTATAGACTGTTTTAATTGTGGCCATTTACTGACCATCAATTACCACAATTGTTAATCATTTGTAGGCCTCAAAGAGTATTAGCCAACATTATAAACAATTGCTATCTATTGTGACTTTCATGTGCTAAAGTAAAAAGATTTGAAACCCCATAAACGGCATAAGAGGGGATACTCCATTAATTAGCAACATGATGCTATAATTAGGAAAAAAAAGAAGTGAGCAGCATTATGATGCTGTTTGGTTTGCAAATTTACCGAGGGAAAGAAGAAGGTACACTATTTCTCATTGTTTTCCTTAGTGCTCTTTCTTTTTCACTTTCCAAATCTTGGATTTTAGGGGAAAAAATTGTAGGATAAAAACGGAAAGGAGTGAGACTAAGGAGATCACTCTTTTTCCTCATTAATTTTGAACCAACTACGATTGGGTGTTCAGTTTAATTTGATGGCCTATATAATGTGTAAACGTAAACAGCGTCATCATGCTCATATATCTAGATAAATATTAGAATTATAGTCTTCATTTAGTGTTTTTTTTTATATCTTTTTTCCTGTAGAGTGCATCATGGAAAGACTCCATTTGGCAATAGCTTTTGGAGTTTATGAGTGACTATGGAATTCTAAAAGCTAAAATAAAACTATTTTATGAACCAACTTTTGTGCTTCTATTGTAAAAATTATTTTTCTGCTATTGAATTGCAGAAGCATAAGCTATTGACAAACGGGTCCTAGATCAATTAAGGGGAAACATTTTTTTAAAAATGAGGGATTAGTTCGATGCATTTCACGTGAACTTAAATATATCTCGATTCTGGATTGTAAATTTAGAAGGGATTAGTTTAAAATTTTAAGCATCGTATGTAAATATTTGTGGTATGTTTATTTTACCAGGTAAATATCATGTGTATATATAAAAAAAGAAAAGGAAACGGGGGATGCTCAGGCCTCAACTATTCTTCCAGAGACAAAACTCTACAGCAGACACAAAGAGGAGGTTTTTGGCTGCACTGGACAAGTCGCCAGTTCTTAGTATGGTTAGAGAAGGAGGTTGGCTAATGAATTCTGATTTCTGGCCTAAGTAACCTTTTCCTATCGTCCTATTCAAAAGCAGAATGAAAGAAGAAAAATAGAAGGGAAAGTATTATTTTTTTGTGAGAACGAAAGACAAGTAAGTTGATAAGTTCCTTTTTTGAACTTTATAAGCATCACTTAATTCGTTGAGGTATGTGCGATAAGCTTATTGAAAAGTATGTTTTGGCAAATTCAAATGTAAAACTTTCACACATTTGCATGGAACCTCTTCTCTTCCCTTTTATGGTTTATTGCCATTACCTATTGACATAGGGGGGTGATCTTGGTTTTTTCATTTGTTTGATTTGGTAGGGTTGACAAGATTTTGATTAGTGATTGTATTAGTCTTGTGTATGCTGTTTGTTTAGTTAGTGTTTCGGGTAGGCTTCTTTGGTCAGTTGACTTGACTCGGTCCATTTTTTTGCCCAAGTTTAGTATTGCACTCTTGAGCCAAGTTTGTTGTGCGGGGTTAAAGGGAATTGAATTATTAGTCCATTTTGATTGAAATAGTACCATGTTTAGATTGCAAAAGATGTTTGGATTGCAGATATGGTGTTAGACTAATAGTGTATTTTAATTAAATAGTCCATAATTTGGCTTACTAATTGTCCCAGGAGAGGTAAGGTTTATTAATCTCAAGATTAGTTCAGTTTTTAAATATAAGTCTACAAACAAAAAATTTTGTTTCTAAATATAAGTTTAATTTGTAGTTAAATGGCCGTATAGTAATGAAAAAGTCCTTTTTCTTTCTTTGTATCCATTTTATTAAAAAACCTTGAACCCACTGAAAGCAACATCAAGGAAAAAGAGCTCTTCTCTTACCCCCATTTGCCCAAAATAAAGATGTTAAACTGAAACCTTGATGAGCTTACAGTCATGGAAGGGAGGAGGTAACTAAAGGAGGGGGTTAGGGAAGCCCCCTATTCCCGAACCCGAAAGGGAAAGGGAATAGTATAGGGCTTCTTCCTTTCTTGTAGCTATGAGTTATGAGCTAAATTGAGTTAAACAAATAAAGACTTAAGTCACTTGAAGTTGAAAAACAAGGGTCGACAACCACCCCAAAACAAATTCTAAGCCCACTTTCAGAACATAGAATCTTGACTTTGGACACCTTGTCGATAGATTACCTATAATAAGAAATTAAGATTCAAGAAAAAAAAATGTGAAATTATGATAACAATATCAACCATCATAATTGTATAATTTCTATGTAAAACAATGTACCCGCGCATTGCGTGGGTTCAATGCTAGTGGCAATTAAAACCCATGCTAGTGGCAATTAAAACCCCTAAATGTATGTCTCTTTGTCTTTGCACAGAGGTACTATATTTAACCAATCTTCTCTACCCAAACTACCGAGTCCTTGACTTCGACGATTTCGCAACTTCAGAATCCAACATTCAGGTATTCTACTTCCCATTAATCAGATATTGTCGCAATTTTGTTTTTGATTGTTCATTAGGTTGCTTTTTGAGAATTCAAGAGGGAAAAAAAAAAAAAAAGAGGAAAAAAGGGAATACTGTGGGGCACCATCAGTATTACTATCACTTTTCAAAAAAAAAAAAATATATATATATATATATATTATTACTCTCACATATAGAGAGTATGGCAATTTCATATAGGAATACAACACAAAGGATTTGTGTGGGCAGCTTAAATAATTCAGATGAATGCTCTGTCGGGTAGGTTTCAGGCTTAAGAAGTTGGTGTTTAAAACAAATAATGTGAAAATATGATAAACTACATTAAATCCCTTCTAAGATTTCTCTATCTGGGACCTAAGGTAAATATGCATCAATTCAGAAAGTATGTTTTACATACCAGAACAATTCATAGTTGTAGTCTCCAACTGTCAGCATATTGTTCCACGTAATGTATTGGACATTCAAGCAAACTTAAGATGAGAAAGTACTAAATGGTTTCAAGTGGCTTGTGAGTAATATTAAGGAGCAGTTCAGATATATATATATATATATATTTGATCACTCTGAAAACTTTAAGAACTAAGATAAACAAATGACTTTATAAAAAGCCCATTTCAGAATGGCAGAATTGTTTTTAACTCTTTGGTTATAATGTTTAAAATATTATAGAAACAATCCTAATTATGAACGTTTAATCATTTGCTTATAATCGTTTTGTTTACCCCCCCAATCAGGGCATCAGGGCAAGACTTTCTGTGTGAGCTGAGTTTTTATTGTAAAGGTTTAACATATGAAACTGTAAATATTTCTTATAGTTAAAATCACTTCTAACTTTTACATTTCAAACTACTGACTACCCAATCTAACCAAATGCCATGATAAGCAAGCAAGACCTATTTGAATTACCTGCAAAATGGAGAAAGCTCCATCCAATTTTTTTTTTTTTTTAAAACAATGCATTTCCTTTCCAGAAAAGTTGATTTCCGATCCCTTCAACCCAAAAGAATCAAGAGAGCATTTCCACTCATCTAATTTTTGGTGCATCAATACTCACCCAAGCCTCTCTTAGTCAATACAGTTGGATCCATGATTAAACACCATTAATTAAATCATGGGTCCCACTGCATTGACCAATGGGAGGCTTGGGTGAACATTGGTGCACTAAAAATTGGGTGAGCAAAAGTATTTTCAAGAATCAAATCCAAAATTTTACCCAATCTAACCAAATGCCATGTTTAGACTCTATTTTTTTATTTTATTTTATTTTCCATAAACTCTGTGCATTAACGTCTTAGGCAACGTTGTGAAACACGGTATGGTCAACCCACTGTTTAATCTGACCCACTGTCTTCCTGTTTAATTTTACCCGATCTATAGCGGATATAGTTGTAGGTTTGGCAGTATCACCCTCAATAGGATCATACAAATCTTTATAATAGAGAATATCCTCCATTCTTGCACTACACCAAAAAGGCTAAACTGGCACTGTTTAAAACAGTGCCTGACCAAATCTGGCACTGTTTTTTTCAGTGCCAAATATGGGGGATCCAATTTTTTTGGCACTGTTCAAAACAGTGCCAGATTTTGGTCAAAGGGTACCAAATTTAGAGATTTGGCACCCTTTTTTGGCACTGTTTAAAATAGTGCCACAATTTCAAGATAACTTGTCAACACGTGGCAACTTTTGTGCTCGCCACATGTAACATGCCGAGTACATTAATCTGGAACGCTTTTGGCACTGCTAAAAACAGTGCCAGTTTTTAACTAAGCGTAAAAAAAAATAATTAATTTATACATATGATCCTCAATTTTTATTTGCACCTAATTTATATTTCACACCCACACCTAATTTACAAGCGTAATTAATTTCTAAGAAATACAACATGTATATCGATAACTATACACCACAAAAATAATTCAAATGAACTAGTGTTACATAGCACAAGAATAAAAATAGTACACAAATAATACTCGTGGTGCATTGAATGGGTACTCATGCATCATCACAAGTAAAATGTACAACAGATTTTTACTAACACTTTGTGGCGTTAAGATGACAGAAAAATAAGGAAGACGATGACCAATCGTGACCAGATTCCCTCGCCAAAATGGTCTAAATCCATCTTCATTTTTAATGCGCAATGCTGGCTTGCTCAAAGTTGCAACATCCAAATGCATTCATTGCTCCTGAAAACTGAAAACTTAAAAAAGTTTTTCAACAATGGATCCAAGTAAAACATTAGTATTACCAAGCACACAAATAAAAATATAATGTTAGCCAAATCATATGAAACTCGAGAGAATTGCAAACTATGATGTTAGTTTCTTTCATCAACTAGTCCTTTAATTAGCTCTCTTTTAGAAATCAAGTCCAATAGAGGCTTACATATGTGAGAATCTTATTTCAAATATAATATTCATACACGTGGCAATATAATGACCCAAACAAAAGTGTAAAGCTGGAACTACAAACAAACATGTATGCAAATAGAGTGCATGAGCAGGGACGGATGTAGAAAATTGGAGTTGGGGGGCTTGGTAGGGTGAAAAGGTAGTGAGTTTACGGGGGTTCGGGGGCAGCGCCCCCGAGGTAATTTTTTTGGGTCTATTTATTCATATTTTTTGGACGGATGAAGGAATTAGAAAACTTAATATTGATTGACACCAAATGTACTATAAAATGACACATTATTGCTACAAATTGAGACCTAAAGGTTGAATGTTTCATACTTGAGGGGGGGCTTAAGTGTAAAATAGAGAATTTTTTAATTTGGAAGGGGGGCTTAAATGTAAAAATATACTTTGTTTTAGGGTATATATAATATTTTTCAAAAATCAAGGGGGGCTTGAGTCCCCCCTTGCCCTTTTGTAGACCCGTCCCTGTGCATGAGCTCAAGAAGAACAAACATCTACGAAAATCACATAGAGAAAATCAACTGTGTTTGTGTGTGAATAATGAGAAAATCAAATAGAGATCCTTGAAAGAAAAATCAAAGCAGCCCATTCTTTCGAAAATGTGTCCATTTCCATTAATTCAGCTTAATATATACTACCAAATATGAATATCAACTGTGAACTTTTAATTTAATAAACTAATAAAAGGCTTTTAAGCTATGTTTTCTCACTGCTAGTCTCTAGTTTGATTCAGTAGGACTTGCATAACAGAAGACAGGATGCCAAAATAGCTATTTCAGTCCACACCACCTACAATTCTACCCCAAACCCAGACCACCGTTGCTCTTTACAAGATATGATCAAAAACAAAACTCGAGACAAACTTGCAGCAATATTTCCCCAACAACCTTAGTATAGCAAAAACAACCAAAAACCATCAAAGATTGCTGTCAATTAATTCTTAGTCACCATCAGTGTTTATGTTATTTCTAGAACTTAAGCAATTTACAGTTACTTGGGCTGATATACTTAATTTATGTTCAATTTTGTATATGCTATTTATAGTTACTTTAATTGAATTTTTAGTTCCAAACTACCAATGCTGTTAGTTGGTCCCACTCACACATGTATTTGGGAAGCATAGCATTACTCATATAAGACATATAGGAAACTAAGTGAGAATCTAT
Source organism: Hydrangea macrophylla (assembly GCA_033977485.1). Lineage (NCBI taxonomy): Eukaryota > Viridiplantae > Streptophyta > Magnoliopsida > Cornales > Hydrangeaceae > Hydrangea > Hydrangea macrophylla. Next base: position 31,609,650 of record CM066987.1, read on the forward strand.
TTGTACTCTCTATTTTTTATTCTGTTTCTCAACTGATGGGAATTCTGGTGCCTTCGTTGGAGTTGTGTTCTATGGACATGTGGGTTTCATACAACTGGCCAATTTCAAAATGCAAAGTAAAGGGGCAACCGTTTGGTACAGTGAGAACTTCATCTATTTACAGAAATTCTCAACCATGCACAAGATTCATATTGCAAACAAAATGATAATCAATTGTGCCAAAAATAGTTAAATGCAAGATATGCAGTAACAAAGGGCAACAACTTTAATCAAAATCAAACAAATTGATTCAATACAAACAGATAACTCAGCATAAACTTGTAAGTAGCGAAAAACATACCAAGAGTGTATAAAGGCAATAGTTTAAACGCCTCTGGAAGAATAAGTTGTCCAGACGATGACACAGTTGCACAAAATTTGCGATACGAATGCAGAACACTGATGCAAAGGTTTGTCACTTGTTCCCTGACTTGCAAGAGTGAACTGGAAGGAATTTCATTTGCCGCTAGAGGAGAGGTAAAATTAAATAGCATAAGTAGTATTCTTTCCTGAGAAAGAGAAAATTAGCAGTATACATGCTTGAGGTACAAGAAGATAGATACAGAACATGGTCACAACTGGAGAAGGGAGGGAGGGAAAGAGGGGGGATTTTGGATAATGTGCATGCCACAAGGATTACATACAGAACTAATATTGTTGGATGTGAATAAGAGAATCTTCATAAAAAAAAAAAAAAGGTCAAATGCACACCATACAAACAGGAAGCAAGATGGGGGTGGTGGTGGTGGGGGGGGGGGGGGGGGAACCATTTAACTTGCTTCAAGAAACATGCGAACTGGGTGTCTAAGTCGGCCAATCTAAATATACTACTTAGCATACTTGTACATGGCAGCGAGAAGGTAGAAACTCGAATTCTTCGTTCGCCATACATGGTGGTGTAAAGAAGGGCACAGTGGATGACAAAACGCATAGGATAATTAGAAGAATTAAGAGCATCAATTTTCTCACACTAAAACACTAATACAGAGGCTTTTTGCGCGCGTGGGGGGTTGGGGTGTTGTTGAAGGTTAAACCTGAAAAGCACATTCAGCGCCATCCTGTAATTTATCATCATGTTTTAAGGTTACCATTATAGTTTTTGTCACAGTCAATCTGCACAAGGGAAGGGGCCTAATTAGAAAAGGAGCAAGTCACATTACATAACTCAACCAAAATCCACTAAAAACTGTTCAAACAAATTTTGTAACAGTGAAAAGTAAAACAAAGCAAGGTTAAAATTTGAGAGAGAGAGAGAGAGAGAGAGAGAGAGAGAGAGAGAGAGAGCAATAATTACAACAGAATGCATCACTGCCTCAAAACCTTGGAGTCTTGTGACACTCCATCGGAGATCATTGCAAAGCTTGGCAGAATCAGAAAGAGCTGAAAAGGGTAATAATAATACACCTGGAAGAAAGGATGAAATATTCCAAGTTCAATGCAATGGGTAACAACGAGCAGCTGTGACACAAACATTCAATACGCTTCTCTGGAGCAGCTTACAATTCAGCATACAAGCAAGTCACAGTATCATCCAGCTTGATTTCTCTTAAAAGAAGGTATGTAAAAGAAATAAACTAAATACCATGTACTTTGCCGCCACAGTATCACAAAGGGATCGTTAACAGAACCAAAAGATGCAAAAAAAAATAATGTTTTTCAATGCTAACTTTTAGGAAAAAAGCGCAAGGATAAATTACAACCTATTTAACTCAACTCAAAGCCTAATCCAAATATTTAAAAATTAAATACTTGGACGTCGGCGACATGAATCATGTTTCTCCATTTTGTTCTATCGAAAACAATAGTTTCTGTAAATAGATGAAGTTCTCACTGTACCAAATGGTTGTAAATAGTTGTGTTCTATGGACATGTGGGAATTTTGGTGCCTTTGTTGGAGTTGTGTTCTATGAAAAGCATAAAAATACTTGAGCAGTACCTGACCAATTTCAAAAGCACTTTGCTTTTCTTTGGGATCCCCAGACTGACCAATCCAAACAAATACTTCAGCATGTGTGTCGAGAATGAAAACATCCTCAGTCAACAGGTCATCCTGAGAAAAGTTGTAAACTTCTTCCACCTGTCAAATAATAAAACAAATAAAATTAATATAGGAGATGCCACTCAACAAATAGTAATGAAATTCGTCGTCAATAATGACCTATATAAATATAAGTAAGAATTTAACCACCGACCAAAAATCCATCAAAAGAAGAAGAAAGGGGTACATGTGTAAAGGAACCGAAATGATAGATAAACCACTTACTCTGTAAAGGAAAAAAACAATGAGGCACTGTTAATGTAGTAACATTTATACAGGCCCGTATCCCCCATTGCTTAAGGTCTCTCTTAATTTTTGTGCATCAAAATTCAAAAGACATAAGAATACTAGTTATTTCATCATTTACTGCCACATAGGAGGATGCATCAGTCGAATAAGAGAAACCCACACCCATTGGTGTCTCCACTATCAGATGATCATATAAACATCAATATACGCACATAAGTAGCTAGAAAATTTTAAGCCCCTTCACTGAGGTAGCTGGCAATGTTTCCAAGTAGGATAGTGGTATTTGTCCTAATTGCCATTTCTTCATCTTTCTGTACAACTTGAAATGAAGAAGACAAACTAAGAAGCACAAAGAAACAAACAAGAAAACCTCTAACTACACCAGAAAATGAAGCAAATAAAAACTCTTAACTACACCAAGGGAGTAGTATTATTATGAGACGAAGAAAATTTACAATGAATGAATCCTATAAAGAGTATATGACTAAAACTAATCCCATATAGAGTTTGCATGCATTGAGTAATGAAGGGGAGTTAAGAAAGCTGCAATTACAAGGAAAACAAAAACATTAAATAAAAAAGACTGGAAAATAAAATATTTGTTTAATGCAAAAAATTTCTATGAATTCAGAATCTTAAACAAAGCTTTCTTCAAGAATTTTTCAAGCTACTAAATTAGAAGACAGAGAAATCCCTAATTTGTACTGAATCAAAAATATGTCAATACTCTTCCAGATCTATGAACTATAAACACGAAATGTCACCAAAGGTATCAAAACAACACAAAAAAGGATGCCCAACTCTTCCAGACCTACGGAATCACATTTCTCCAAAATCAATCAAAACATTGAAAAGAATGGAAATTCCTCAAAATCACAAAAATAAAAATAAAATACTTCTCTGGTAGCTTCACCGAGCCGTCAACATTCGTCGACTTTGCCATATGAGATTCGCCGGGTTTGGACACAGCGAGGAGTGTTCACCGACTTCTCGCCATCCTCCCACCACGTGTGACCAGATCTGCACACACATAGAGATCTGTACATACACACACTTTAATACATAACATACACATAGATCCGTCTGTATCTACACACATGGGGAAAAATCACACCGATCTAGCTACGAGAGAGAGTAAGAGCAACAGAGAGACGAACCTAAGAGAGACGACCGGCGGTGAACGCGACGGCGAAGACGAGCGTGCGGTGAGGAGAGAAGCCGTGAGAGCCAGAGGATTGTCGTCGCCGTTGTCGCACTCCTCGGCTGCTCGTGGCTTGTGCTCCCGTCGCCGTCGTGGATTTCAGATTAGAGAGGGCTAGAGAGAGAGGGGGGGATCGACTGGAGAGAGAGTGCTCCCGTCGCCATCGTGGATTTCAGATAGAGAGGGCCAGAGAGAGGGGGATCGACTGAAGAGAGAGAGAGAGAGAGAGAGAGAGAGAGAGAGAGAGAGAGAGAGAGAGAGAGAGAGGGCAACGAGGTTTTGTTTTTTTTTCTCATTTTTTTTGTGGTAAAAGTATTAAGTTATATGTCAGTCAACGCACATTTGGGGGGAAATTTTTTGGGATTGGTTTGGCATGCTAAAATTTTCAGACTGGCACTGTTTGAAACAGTTCCAGATTTGGCACTGTTTTAAACAGTGCCAGATTGGCCTAAAATAGTGCCAAATTTTGGCACTGTTTGAAACAGTGCCAGATTAAATTCGTGAAAGGGTGCCAATTTGCCCTTTTTGGTGTAGTGTTGGCTTTCAAATTGTATAATTTGAAGACGTCAGCTTAATCATCGAATGTGATGACTCTTTCATTTAATCACACAAGACAATAAATCAACAATAACCAAAGGCTCTGATACCACTTTGTTGGGGAAAAATTGAAAAGTCCCCACTACTAGGAGTAAACTGAAGAAACTTTGAATCCAACCCAAAAGCTTAAGCTATTAGGTGGAGAGGCCCAACATGTATATCTAGCCATAGCCAACCCCATATTTATTCAATGTGGGACATATTGTCTAACACGCCCCCTCACGTGCAGCCTCTTCTTGGGTCTGTCACGTGTGCCTCTTTGGGTCTTATCATCGTGCAACCTTTTGTTGGGTCTGTCATCGTGGGGGTGTGCGCTATTTTTTGTTTTTGTTTTTCAAAGGGTTGGGAATGGGCCTGGCTCTGATACCATGAAGAAACTTTGAATCCAACCCAAAAGCTTAAGCTATTAGGTGGAGAGGCCCAACATGTATATCTAGCCATAGCCAACCCCATATTTATTCAATGTGGGACATATTGTCTAACATAAACTTCCTAATCTTGTCAAGTGTGTATTAAATAGAAATTAAACTAAATATCCAATTAACACAATTGTAAATTGTTTCACCACAACCAATCACTAACACAATTAATATGGCACCCAAGCAATGCAACTCAATAGTAATGACACCAAGATTTATATGGAAAAATCCTCCAATGAAGAGGTAAAAAATCACAGTACAACTCCGAATAATTCCACTATTATCAAAATAAGGAATACAAATGCATCTCTCAAGTTTTTGCCCCAAACTTGAAGTATCCAATCAACTAGAGTGAGTACAAGATTACCTCTTAGAATTCACAATACCCAAAGGAAATCACCAAATAAACTAAGCATAAACTTCTTCAAAATCACAAGATTTTGGAATAGCCAAACAAACCCTTAAGTTGGTCTTCTTTCTCCTTCTCCTCTAGTTCAGCCGCCGCACACACAAGAAGAATATCACTGTCTGCCTCCTTTTTCGTGCCCAGAATTCAAAAACAAGGCTACTGTAGTGATTTTAATTCTCTTAGGGCTCGTTTGGTTGTCGGATAGGATAAATGGGTATAGTATAAAAGTGTAGTTAGTTATCCTGGGATAAGTAACCACAGGATAAAACAGTGCAGTATTATTTTTATACTGTGTTTGGTTCGTGCCGGATTATACTGGGGATAAAATGCAATTAGTCCAATACTGTGTTTGGATGACCATGGTATATACCTGGATTAATCTGTATCTTTCCAAAAATGCCCTTTTTGCTAAAAAAAATTACTAAATTGCCATGAATATACCAAAACACCTTCACAATACATATGTCCCACACTTTTTTCATAAAATTAACTACAAAATACATATGTCCCATACTTCACAATACATATGTCCCACACTTTTTTCATAATATTTACTACAAAATACATAATAACAATGTTAATAATATGTCCTAACAAGTTCAAATCCTCATCTCCATTTTCTTTTTGATCGAATAAGCAGAAGAGCAATAATCTATTTGACCTTTTTCCTCGATCCATTGCCATCTTCAAAGCTAACTATGGAGCTTGAACCTGAGCCAGATAGAATTAAGACAATATTAGATAATATTGCAATTAACTACTAGAGGAATTGCAAATTTAACTAACTTTAGCTACAACAGCGAAATAAACTAATTTGGAGTATTAAAAACAGCAAATTACATGAAAGTAAACTGAATACATATACCATAAACTAAATGAGAATCTAATCTAAAAACATAAACTAAACTGAAGTTATAACAATATGCCAAATCTGATTTCAAAATTCTAACACTCCTTCATAAGTTATGCTTGCTACTTTTCTTGAATTTTAAGCAGCAATATTTCCACAAAATATGGAAGTTTCTCTTGGACAGTTAGTAGCAATATTAATGGGGAGCTTGGCCAGGTGATAATAACTATATAAAATCTGTTACTAGGCTTTAAATCTCTTCAAGATTCTAATTGAATAGGTTACCAAACAAACGAAGAAGAACTAGCAAAGAACAAATAAACAATCCAAGAAGAAAGAATCAAAAGCTGTTGACAGAAAGAATCAATAAGTTGCTAACCAAATAGTCCCTAAAAATCAGATCTTGAAAGTTATTATCAATTTACAACAACATATATGGGAACATTACATTCCAATAATCTCATCAAAACTAGACAAATATTCACCACAAATGTAAATTAATTTGTCACCTCAACATCAAGCAGATACATCTTCTACTTCAAACCATGAAATCCGTGATAACGTTTTCAACTACAAATCTTCTAGAGATCCATACATCGCAGAATGGTTCTTCTAATATCCTTCAATACCATAAGCATATCTCATCCATAATGAACTATCGATTTAAGATGTATTAACTCTTAATTCTAGGATAAAAAATTCACCAATACTCCTAAGTAATAACCTTTTTAAAAATAAATCATTACACCAAATCATGTAGTTAGATTCCTACCTAACAAGATCGCCTTCTCGTTCACAATCTGCTCTAATAATACGTATATTGTTAATTTGTTATAGAGTTCTTAAATATTTTGCCACAAAAAATGATAACCCGATGCCTCAGAGAAAAATCTCACACCAATTTACTCCATTATCGTTTTACCCCAAATGTGCGTAAGATTATTGCAAAACTCAATGTCATTTTCCAATGCATATAACACTAATAAATACATCTTAATTCTTCTTAATCTTTATTCTCCAATCCAATTACCCTAAAAGGATCTTTAGACATTGCACTGAATTTCGTGTTTTACTCCTCGAATAAAACAATCTATAGCGTACTCGGATCAACATTCTTTCTATTTACCGCATCAAATTACCCAAAGGGGAGTTTGGTATAATTTCATGCCGGTGCACGTCTCTCGATGTTTGAGAGTTTATAGTAGTGACGACTACTTGCTTGGTGTGGGAAGTGGCCAACCAAAGCAGTTGGATGCAATGGTTGAGTGATTCTTGGCTAACCATTGGCATCGTAGTTTAAGATTTAAGACTTGCCGATATACTGGATGAATGCGTATCTCTCTCCCCGGAGACTAAATTATGTCATTTAGATGTTTAAAACATGAATTTCCTCATATGCATTTGTTTAGAATTGTACACTCAGTATATAGCTGAGCAATGGAGACTTCCTCCATTGCAGGTGAAAAGAAAAAGGGAAAGAAGAAGCGTGAAGAGTGAGGCCGAGTTGGCGACGTGGAACACGCTTGTTTATGTTTTGTTTCCTTCCAATAATGTAATAAGAACTTTAATTTCATAATATGTCGTAACTGAATCTTGGGAAGGATTTGTAGTATTGTAATCTGTAGTACGACCTCTGTAGTTATGTTGTAAATCGTCGTTTTGTAGTTGTGAATGTGTTGGTAATTGTTTGGAGAACCTTGAGTGGGATTCTGTAGAATGCTTAGCAAACTGCTAGGAATCAGTCGACTGATCCATGTTATAGTCAACTGAACCCCTGTTTTACAAAGAGATCCTTTCAGTTTTTGAAGGAATCAGTCGACTGGTTTCTGCACGAAAACTTGACATTCTGCTAGATGAACTTCAGTCGACTGAGAAATTGAGGCCCCAGTCGACTGAGTCCCCGACATAGTCGACTGGACTAGGCCATTGAACTTCAATACCTTTCTGCTTCAGACCTTCAGTCGACTGAACTCCCGATACAGTCGACTGGACCTCTGTTTTCAAAACTGAATCCTGTTTGGAAGTGTTTCAATTGGGTAAAACTTTTTATAACTCTGATTTTAATGGTTTCTACTTATGTTTTCCACTGCGGTTTTACTTTAATGGAACTAGATAAGCCTTAGTGGCGTGCCATGTGTCCTATTTCAGCGCGTAGCGGGATGGGTCGTGACAATGACCCATAAAGCAAAACCTAGATATAGTTATGAAGGCTATGAAGCAATGTTAATGGAAACTGGATCCGTTAATATTGAACATTTTCATCAAAACCCAAATGATAAAAAGAGTGTAATTACGCATTCTAAATGTCATATTATAAAAGTTTTGCACCCAGATGAACGGAGACTAAACCCTGCTCAAGCAAAAACTTGAAAAACCAATGGAGTTACTTACAACTACTGGGATTATATTAAAGCTTGGCATTGTGCCTTTTACTACCAAAACCCTCTTCAAAAGCATACATGGCTTTTTGTTATGAATGATGAAATTGTTAAAAAGATGGAAGATAGAAATATTCCTACTTGGTTTTACCATTGGTAGGAAAAAAATGGGTCCTGAATTAAATATTCCCCCTAGAGAAATATTGGACTATTTCACCACCTGATATGATTATCATCCTTTCCTAATGGGAAGATGGGTTGTTGACTCAACCATAGGGAAAAATACTTTATTTTTCTTTGCTGAATGTCGTATTGTTTGGATATGGAGATGGGACATTCAGCATGGAACTGACAATTTGAAGCAACCAGTGCTTCAAAGAACTTTTTGGACTAAATGGTAGAATGGATTTGATTTAAAGACTGATCTTGAAAAAATCCAGACAACCACCAAGGAATATGTCAGGGTTTCTGATGAAGAAGAAAAGGAAAAAAATTTGATAATCTTATTGTTGTTTCTTCTCAAGAAAACCTTTTTAATCTTCTGTTTAACTCTAGAAGTAAGTATCTTCATCTGACATAGGATGAGGCAAAAGTTAAAGTTTCAAAAACTTTAAAAGATCAATTCATGACTTCTCAAGTTTCCCAGTCATCCCAGAATAAAGAAGCATCTTCTTCACAAGCCATACATCCAAAACATGCTTTTGGATGCCTAGCAGGAGAAGACCAGGATCCATATGAAGAAGAAGAGATGGATACATGTTCTGTTTCTAGTCAAACACCGTTAATGGAGGATCTGTTTGACGCTATTATTGCTACATCCAGGGAGGTTAAAGACAAAGAACACCCTGGCCCTGCCAGCAATAAAGCCACCGACAAATTGGAATAAATTGACATAAGGAATGAGGTCACTCACCCAGTGACGTATGCAGTGACGTCTCTATGCCCACAGGTTTCACCCACCATTTTGGAAAACCAGTGGTTTTGCTACAGTGTCAAGATAAGAGCAATCGGTTCGACTCATCTTTTTACTATTCATCTACAGTGACCTGTCTAAGAACTGTAGACTTTTCTTTTTCTATTTAAGATGACCTTCCGGATTGTGGACAGGCATCTCGAGTTCTCTCTGTCTTTGTCTCTCTCTCTCTCTCTCTCTCTCCTTACCTACCTCCCTGATATTCTCCCTTCTTCTCTGTAATCATAGTTCACAAGTAAGTAATAAACTTTTATTTCTAGATCCTGCTTTTATTAGTAATAAACTTTTATTTGGATCTGCTCCACTATCCACTAAGGCAATAGCATTAGTAATGGTATAATCTCCCTGGATAACCAAATTAAAATTTATATACCATTATTGATAAGTAATTTTATTTAGGAGATGTAAATATTGGTCTCTTGGTAAATCTATAGGTGTATCCTCAATTTTTGGGATATCATCTATATTAATGGAAGAATTGGGAATATTAATATTATTATTTTCTCTTCCATTTTTGAAAATGCAATTTGGAGATCTCTTATTTCAGACTTAACCAAATTGATTTCATGTTCAAATCTTGAATAGAAATATGTTTTTCAACTTTTTCCATTCTATTAAAAATTTCCTGAATAATGCATTGAAGAGTTTTATACGTATTTTTATCAGGAATGTCTTTTGTAGTATGATTAATGCATAATTGAATTACTTTCACCTTTAATTCAGGATCAGTAATTTTGTCAATTTTATTTAACATATCACTATGTCCTATAGTAAGAACATTACGTCCATTCATAGTAGCAATGGCCTTCCAATAATCTGCATTAGGACATCCATTGGAACAAGATGGTTTATTTTTCTCTTCTTGAGAATAAAATCCATCATCTTCTTCTTCAGAAAGATCCTCTTCTTCAGAATTTTCTGGAGAAGTATTTAATAGAATTTTACAGAGTTGTGCCCTTAAGCCTTCGTCAATTTGCAACTCTGCTAATATCTTTTTAGTAGTACACTTGTTGGCCAAATGTCCTATTTTTCCATACTTCCAACAAACCCTTGTTTATTTTATACTAGGACCTTTTGCATGTTTTCTCCTAGGTGAGCTGTTTTTCTTGGAAGGTGGTTTAGGTTTTGTGTTTCTAGGATTAGGATGAGTATTCCTTCTTCTAGTAGTAGTATTCTTATTCTGATTGCCTTGTCTCTTGTTCAAAGAGAGAATAGAGAGAAAGAGAAGGCTTAACCTAATTAGGTTAGCCCACACTTATATATATATATCAATCATATATTCAAGAAAATTACAAAAATACCCTTAATACTAATACTTATATTCTAACACTCCCCCTCAAGCTGGAGCATAGATATCTATCATGCCCAGCTTGTTACAAAGATTATAGAACGATCCTCTATTTAGGGCCTTGGTAAGAATATCTCCTAGTTGCTCACTAGACCTAACAAAAGAAGTAACAATTTCCTTTCTCATAACCATATCTCTGATAAAATGACAAACGACTTCAATATGTTTGGTCCTCTCATGAAACACTGGATTACTTGCAATGTACATAGCTGCTTGATTATCACAATACATCTTCATAGGTTTACTACTTGGAAATCCCATCTCTTGCAGAATAGTCTTCACCCATAACAACTCACACGCAGTATGAGCCATAGCTCTATACTCAGCCTCTGCACTTGATCTTGCAACTACATTTTGCTTTTTGCTCTTCCAACTGACGAGATTTCCACCAACGAACACACAAAACCCTGATACTGAACGCCTATCAAGACTGTCTCCTGCCCAACTGGCATCTGAGAAACCAACTATCTCCAAATTATCTGAAGGCTTCAACACTAAGCCTTTACCAGGGGCACCTTTTAAATACCTCAATATACGACACACTGCCTCCCAATGTGATAACTTGGGACTCTGCATAAACTGACTAACAACTCCAACAGAGAAGGTGATATCAGGTCGAGTTACGGTTAAATAAATCAACTTACCCACAAGTCTTCTATACCTTCCAACATCATTGAAGTCTTCTCCATCATCTTTACTAAACTTAATATTTGAGTCCATTGGAGTGTCGACAGGTTTTGAACCCATCAATCCTGTTTCATCTAGAAGGTCAAGGACATACTTTCTTTGAGATAAGAAAATTCCTTCCTTAGACCTTGCTACCTCAATACCCAAAAAATAACGTAGTAGCCCCAAATCCTTCATATGAAAATGCTTACTTAAATGAGATTTCAATAACTGTATACCTTCACTGTCACTGCCGGTAATCACTATATCATCCACATAAACTGCTAGAACTATCGTACCTTTCTCACAGTGTCTCACAAAAACTGAATGATCAGAACTAGTTCTTCTCAACCCATATGAACTAGCTACTTGGCTAAACTTGTCAAACCAGGCCCTTGGAGACTGTTTAAGGCCATAAATAGCTTTCTTCAACCTACATACTTTATGTGACTCCCCCTGAGCAACATACCCAGGAGGTTGCTCCATATACACTTCCTCTTGTAGGTCACCATGAAGAAAGGCATTCTTTATGTCAAGTTGATGTAGAGGCCATCCCTTAGTAACAGCAACAGACAATAAAATGCGAACAGAATTGAGACGAGCTACAGGGGAAAAGGTTTCAAAGTAATCCACACCAAAAGTCTGAGTGTACCCTTTAGCCACCAAACGAGCTTTCAACCGTTCGACAGTACCATCCGGATGATACTTAACCACATAAACCCAACGACAACCTATAACATGTTTCCCAGAAGGAAGATCAGTTAACTCCCACGTACCATTTTTGGACAACGCCAACATCTCATCATCCATAGCACTCTTCCAACCCGGAGAAACCAATGCCTGAGTATGAGACTGAGGAACAGAGACTGAAGATAAAGCACTAACAAAAGAGCGCAATGAAGACGATAAATGAGAATATGAAACAACCTGATCAATAGGATGGTGAGTGCAAGAACGAGTACCTTTTCGAAGAGCAATGGGTAGATCATGAGATTGAGGAACCTCAGCCGAAGTGGATGAAGATGGAGGTGGAGCTGGCGGGTCATGAATACTGGATGGCTTGTCACGACGACGATACACCTGCAAGGGAGGAGAACTAGGAGGAATGGGTAAGGGAATAGTGGACGATGGAGCAAGAACATCAACATCTAAGGATGCACCGGAGGATGAAAAAAATGATGTACCTTCAAAGAAGGTGACATCTGCACTAATCACATAACGACGACTCTGAGGATTCCAGCATTTATAACCTTTTTGAGTGCGTGAATATCCCACAAATATACATTTGGTGGCCCGAGGATCCAATTTATCATGACCAGGAGTAAGAACATGAACAAATGCAACACAACCAAACACACGTGGTGGTAAGGCAAACAATGATCTATCTGGATAAAGAACAGAATGAGGAATGCCACCACTAAGAACAGATGAAGGCATTCGATTAATAAGATAACAGGCAGTGAGTACAGCATCCCCCCAAAATTGTTTAGGAACATGCATGTGCAACATAATTGTTCGGGCAACCTCAAGAAGGTGTCTATTTTTTCGTTCAGCTACCCCATTCTGTTGTGGAGTATAACCACAAGAGGATTGATGAATTATCCCCTGAGAATCACAATAGGACTGAAGAGGTCCTTTAACATATTCCAAAGCATTATCAGATTGTAAAATACGAATAGTGCAACCAAACTGAGTCATAATCTCTTTACAAAATAATTGAAAAATTGAAGAAATATCTGAACGTTCTTTCATTAAAAATAACCATGTCATCCTGGAACAATCATCCACAAAAGACACAAAATAAGAAAAACCTAATAGACTCTTATGTCTAGACGGACCCCAAACGTCGGAATGAACCAACTCAAAAGGAGTGGCCCGACGATTATTTTTACGTAAAGGAAAAGACACCCTATGATGCTTACCTAACTGGCAAGCCTCACACTCTAAACTAGACATAGACTTAAAGGACGGAAAAACCAACTGCAAGGACTGTAGTGAAGGATGACCCAGACGGCAGTGCCATTGATGTGGTGAAACAGTTGTATGTAAAGCCGTCGATTTATTCGCTATTGAATGTTGTTCCAGGTAATAAAGACCATCTCGCTCACGACCTCCACCAATCATCTTCTTCGAGCTGAGGTCCTGAAAAACACAATGAGAGGGATAAAATGTTACAGAACAATTTAAAGATTTAGTAAGTTGACTGACCGATAGGAGACTAAAGGGAAATTGAGGAATATAATTTACAGATGACAATGAAAGAGATGAGGTGGGAGAAACAGGACCATGACCAATAATAGGACAAGATCGTCCATCAGCTAAAACAACAGAAGGCTGTGTGGGTGGACTAAGCAATTGTGTAAATACATTGGACTTACCAGTCATATGTGCCGAAGCCCCTGAGTCGATGACCCATGGTGAAGGAGCAGATGAAGAAAAACACGCAATATTACCTGACTGTGCAAAACCAGCAGTACTAGACAAGGATTGCTGCTGTTGCTGTTGGATTAAGGCATTGTATTCCTCGCGGGAGAGAGTGATAGACTCATTTGAAGATGCTACGGCAGGTGGAGGAGTACTAACTTCCTGTTGAGACCCAGAAGCAGTGTCAGAAGAGTACATGGCTGGATTAGGTGAGGTCTCCCACGGCTTACCATAGATATCATAACACCTATCCACAGTATGATTGTCACCCCCGCAGTGTGTGCAATAAAGAGAACCACGGCCTCGACCAAAACCACGACCACGTCCCGGAGGACCTCCTCGTCCTCGATTACCATTAAACATAGGAGGGGAATTGCCAAAGCCACGACCACTGCGACCGCGATTATTACCAGAAAAATTGCCACGACCACGAAAGGCCCCTCTATATCCCGTAGATGTAAGAAGTGCAGAATTTTCTTTCCCAACAGGCTCAGAAGAGATGGAGGAGGACTCTGTAGTAACACGGAGCACACGAGAATACACATTGCTCAAGGACGGAATACTACCATCACCGGCCAAAATCTGTGACTTAACATACTGAAGATTCGAATGTAAACCAGATAAGAACTTGGAGACATAAAATTCCTCTCGTTGCTTCTTGATAACGTCAACATCATTAGTGATAGGATGATACTGATTCAACTCATCCATGAGTCCCTTAAATGTACTGTAGTATTCACTAACCGGCTTATCACCCTGTTGAAGCAGAAACAAATTTTGATATACCTCATAAACGCGAGAAACATTCTTTTCCATAGAAAACGTCTCATGAACAGACTCCCAAATCTCTTTGGCTGAGGACAAGAACATGACACTTGAACACACAGTAGGTTCCATACTATTCCACAACCAGGACATAACCACATAATTCTCAGACACCTAATCTTCATAATCCTTACTATCCTTAGTCGGATCAACAGACTAAATATATTTCAACTTCTTCCTAGCCCCTAAGGCGACTTTCATAGCTTGAGCCCACAACAAGTAATTGGACCCATTCAACTTAGTAGTGATAATTTGCATACTCACAACATCGGACGAAGAAATAAAACCTTTCTTGTCAGCCATATCAACCAAAAACAGTAGGAGTCTTATACCCAATAACAAAGGAAAAATACTAACAACGAACAAGAAGCAACATCAACGCCAATAAACTCAAACGGAACTAACCAATAAGGTCCATAAAGGGACCGAGACAACACGATCGAAGAAACCACCAATCAAAATTGCCTAATCGAGTTCTGATGTATGCGAATGTAATCCCTTGGACGGTTGGAGTTCAAAAAAAAGTGCAGAAATCAGATCATGAACAATGCCCGATGAATAGTTACTGCATGAACAGTGTTCGATGAACAGTGTTTTCGGTGAACAGTGCTCGGTGAATAGTAACTGCGTGAACAGTGTTCGATGAACAGTGTTCGATGAACAGTGTTTTCGGTAAACAGTGCTCGGTGAATAGTAACTGCGTGAACAGTGTTCGATGAACAGTGTTTTCGATGAACAGTGTTTTCGGTGAACAGTAACTGTGTGAATAGTAACTGCGTGAACAGTGCTCGCGTGAACAGTAACTGCGTGAATAGTGATGCGGCTGTGATGGTGGTGGTGGTGGTGGTGGTGTGCGGCACCGAGAAGCCTATTCGGGTGGCTTTGATACCATGTTAAGTTACCAACTACTCCAAAAGCTTAAGCTGTTAGAGAATGGGCCCAACAATGTATATCAAGCTTCAACATACTAGGAGATATTCTTACCAAGGCCCTAAATAGAGGATCGTTCTATAATCTTTGTAACAAGCTGGGCATGATAGATATCTATGCTCCAGCTTGAGGGGGAGTGTTAGAATATAAGTATTAGTATTAAGGGTATTTTTGTAATTTTCTTGAATATATGATTGATATATATATATAAGTGTGGGCTAACCTAATTAGGTTAAGCCTTCTCTTTCTCTCTATTCTCTCTTTGAACATGGTATCAAAGCCTTGTTTGTGGGAGGTCCTGGGTTCGACTCTCCATCCCCGCTTTGTTGTGCATATTTGCACTTTGTTATTTGTCTCCAATATGATGGAGTTTGGTTTGTTTGCTCTCCACGTGCAAGTCGGGGTTGCACGTGAGGGAGGGTGTTGAAGCTTGATATACATTGTTGGGCCCATTCTCTAACAGCTTAAGCTTTTGGAGTAGTTGGTAACTTAACATCTCTTTTTTTTTTTTACTGGATTCACAGGCATATCATAACCAAATTGTCTGCAAAAATCTCCTAGTTCTTTTTTACCAATAAGATTTTGCTTTTTCATCTGGTATTGCAATTTCATGTCATTGCAAATACTTAAACCAACTTGGATGCAAACACTTATGATCTGTTCATAATTTAGACTTGCATATGGAATATTATTTCCATCATGCTGATCACGAAACTTTTGTCTCACCCTTTCAGCAAATAAATGTGGAAGTTTATCTATAAAACGGGCTTTCCAATGTTCATTATTTGCATCATTTCTTTGCATGACTTTACAAATAAAAACGTTTTTATACCATCTGAAATGGGTTAGAGATGGACATCTAAGATTCATGAGAAGTTCTCTACCCTTTTAAGCTCTTTGAGGTGTACTACCAACAAAATGTTGTATGATAGTTTGACATAAGGTTAAAACTGTTGTATGGAAATAGTGAAAAGACTAAATAAAAAATAATAGATTAAATAGATAATAAAATATCGCTAGGCAAGTCACACCAAAGTTAAGATGCTATCTTTAAGATAGTGATTTCCCCACTATGGTGTAAGTATGGGCTCTTGGAAATCCTATCTCCAGGATAAAATGCCTAACCTTTAAGCCTATCTAGAAATTACACTTTTCAGTAGACTTGGAACCACAAACTTTCACACATCCGAAAGAGCACACTGACAGCATTAAGAAACAAAGAATCAGAGAGCACGGTCAGAGAGCACAGTCTCCTATTCCTTCTGCAATTCGGCATAAATAATAGACACATATAAAATCAACAAACACATCCGTAGTCAAAGGGACATGTCCTTTCATGAAATATTTACTCAACGGTCAAAAACTGATTCATGACCAATTTGTAAATATTAAATATAACTTTCAAACGTAGCAACTCATAATGAAGTAACTGTAAAAAATAATCATTTCTTTTTTAATTTCTTTCTAATCCCTTATTTTTCATATATTTACAAAATACTACCTAATACAAAATTAATATGTAATTAATTATTATTAGTAAATAAAATATATATGTATTTACATATATAACAATCCCCCACTTATTTACTAATAAGATAATAATTATAAAAACAAAAAATAAGTAAAAATAAATAAATAAATAAATAAACAAATAAAAAACAGACTCAAAATCAATTTCGGATCTAGCATAGTGCATGTCCATAGGTGGACGCGGCCTTGAACCTAGGATTGAATATGAAACAAAAAACTCTAACCAACAAAGAGAACCAAGTCTTGATCTTTGCGCAGTTAAAGTATCGAAACAATATTCACACTACACTTTGAATTTGTGGTCCTCTTGAGGCAGCGCGTTATAGGCCATGCGCCGATCCCGGCTTAGCAAGTACACTAGGATTTTACCAATAACCCGTAGGAAGCGGCCCTCACCTCCATACTTGACAAAGGCAGACTCATCAAGGGTGTTCACAACCGCTCTATCACCCCACAAAAGCTATGAGTTCTGTTAAGAACATAGTTCAACCTACTTGTTGTGAAATATTCAGTGCATTATAACCAGATATGAGACTTTAAGAAAGAATAGCTTAACCCCCACTATTCCAAAAGTAATGCATTGGAAATGTAACCTCACATTATCATTTCATATGATAATTCTCGACTAAACTCCTTTGAACTTTAATCAAGTGATTTTCAGAGGTTCTGACATCATCTTGTTAAAGTAGGCTACAGTCAAGACTATCTCTAATTAATCGGTAATAGCCCCATATCCCTCATGGTTTTGTTAATTTTTTCACCACTTAATGGTTTTGTCAAAGGATCTGCACGCATTTGATCCGTAGGTAAATACTCAAGAGCAACTTTACCTTTTTTCACAAGTCGCCTAATGTGATTATATCTCATGGCAATGTGTTTGCTATTGCTAGATATTCTCATATTTTTAGTGTTGTAGATCGCTGCTTGATTATCACAATACAAAGTAATAGGCGCTTTAGATATATCAATAAAAGGAATGCACTTCATAAAATTCTTCATCCATATAATATCTTTACTAGCTAATGACATAGCAATATACTCAGACTCCATGGATGATAAAGCAACACAAGATTGTTTCTTGGATGACCAGGCAACAATTGCACCTCCTATAGTAAATAACCAACCACTAGTTGATTTAGAATTTGTTCTATCGGAAGCCCAATTGGCATCACTATAGCATTCTAGAACTGAACTTGAACATCGATAATGTAATCCATAATTTATAGTGAGTTTTAAATATCTCAAAGTTCTACTAAGTTCTTTCCAATGTTCAGAACTAGGATTACTAGTGAATCTACTAAGTATTCCGATAGCACATGCAATATCAGGTCTAGTATTGTTCATAGCATATATTAAGCTACCAATGACCTTAGCATATTCTTCTTGATTGATAGGTTCCCCTTTATTAGGAACTAATTTATTATTAGGATTGATAGGTGTTGTACTAGGTTTACAATCAGAGTGATTAAACTTCTTTAGCACTTTCTCTATAAAGTGTGATTGAGTTAAAATGAAACCTCCATCCTTTTTTATTACTTGAATACCTAAAATAACGTCCACAGGTCCTAAGTCTTTCATGTCAAACATTTGAGCTAGAAACCTCTTAGTTTCATTAATGCAATCCATATTAGAACCAAAGATAAGTAAGTCGTCAACATAAAGTGTCATTAAGACCTTATAATTATCAGTCACTTTATAAAATACACAACTTTCTACTTTGGAACTCTTAAACCCAAGGTTTTTAACTTCTTTCCTAAATTTTTCATACCATTGTCTAGGTGCTTGTTTTAAACCATACAAAGATTTATTCAACTTACAAACTTTATCCTCTTCACCTTTAGTTACATACCCTTCAGGTTGATTTATATAAATTTCTTCATCTAGATTCCCATTAAGAAATGCAGTCTTAACATCCATTTGATGTACTTCTAAATTATTAGCGGAAGCAATTGCAAACATAATTCTTATAGAAGTTATTTTAGTCACAGGTGAAAAAGTTTCAAAATAATCTATACCTTCTTTTTGACTAAAACCTTTAGCGACTAATCTTGCTTTATATTTGTCTATAATTCCATCAGTCTTGAGTTTCTTTCTCAAAACCCATTTACATCCTATAGTTTTAGTGTTCGGAGGAAGATAGGCTAAAGTCCATGTTTTATTATCATGTATTGACTTTATTTCATCATCCATTGCCTTTTTCCATAAATCCGCATCGGGTAAAGCCATAGCTTCTTGGAAAGTTTTAGGATCTTCTTCTAATAAGTAAGTGTACATGTCCGGTCCTAAATCTTTTTCAATTCTACGCCTCTTACTCCTTCTTAACTCATTAGAATTACCTTCTTTATCTTCCTCATTTCTCAAGTTGTTTGAATTATTTATATTAATCGCATTATGAGAATTTTCTCCATTAGTTTGAACATTGGTATGTGGGTTTTTATCTACCTCATTCATTAAACCCTTTTCTAGTTCATAACTATCTGCATCTTTAATAGTTAAATGTTCAAAATAAATAGCATGTGTAGATTCAAATACACTATTAGTATTTAAGTTTAAAAATCTAGAAGCTTTGCTTTGCTTAGAGTATCCAACAAAAATACTTTTAGTAGCTTTACTCCCTAACTTAGGCCGTTTTTGTGTTGTATCTAAAACATAAGCGATACAACCCCAAACTTTAAAATAATCAATGTACGGCTTACGATTTTTCCACAATTCATAAGGAGTTTTATCTTGATTTTTATGTAAGATTCTATTAGATATATAACACGCAGTGTATAAGGCTTCACCCCAAAAACTCATAGGTAATTTTGAATGTAATAGCATAGCACTAACCATTTCAAGTAATGTTCTATTCTTACGCTCTGCTACTCCATTTTGAGGGGGAGAATTAGGGGCAGATTCTTCTCTAACAATTCCATGAGTTTCGCAATAATTAATATATTCATTCAATCGATATTCACCGCCTCTATCAGATCTAATACGTTGAATTCTTTTACCAAGTGCATTTTCAACTTCTTCTTTAAAGATCTTAAATTTTTCAAAAGCTTCATCTTTTGTTCTAAGTAAATAAACATAAGTATATTTAGAGTAATCATCAATGAAGGTTATGAAATACCTTTTTCCCCCTCTAGTTAAATGATCTTTATTATCACATATATCAGTATGTATTAACTCTAACAAAGTAGTATTTCTAGAAACTGATTTAAAAGGTTTTTTAACTATTTTCGCTTGAGCACAACATTCGCAATTTTGTGTGGTTAAAGCAATACTATTTTGAGGAACTAGATTATGTGAAATCATGCGATTCAAAGCGTTACTACCAATATGTCCTAATCTATAGTGCCAAGCACGAGTATCATTCACATCAACGATATAAGCAGAATTAGATACTCCTTTATTTAAATTAAGCAAATACATATTGTCTTTGGCATAGCCTTTCCCAACAAATGATCCCTTCTTAGATATGATCACTTTTTGAGAATCAAATACAACTCTAAAACCATGGTCATCAAGCTTCTTAACGGAAATAAGGCTCTTACGTAACCCGGGAATATGTTGTACATCTTTAAGCGTAAGCACTTTCCCGGAGGTAAGAGAAATTTGAACAGTTCCCTTTCCCATGACAGAACTTGTGGAGGAGTTACCCATGAATACTGCTTTGCCACCATTTATCTCTTCATAAGTCTTAAACACATTTCTAAGAGGAGTCATGTGACAGGTTGCCCCCGAGTCAACCCACCATCCTTCGTCATTGTCAACCATATGAAGTTCGGTAATCATGCATATCATGTCATCACCTTCCACTACGTTTGACTCATTATTTTTCTGTCCTTTACGAAAGCGACATTCACGGGCAAAATGTCCTAGTTTGCCGCAAACGTAACAAGGACCTTTTTTTTTTTTAAAACCCTTGTCCTTCTTATTAACCCCAAATTTTTTCTTTTTATCATAAGAGCCTTTCTTTCCTTTGGTAGACTTGAAACCTTGTTTATTAGAGTTGGATACCGGTACTTCAACATTATGAAGTTTTTCAGTCTTTCCTTGAATTTCAAAAGAGTCTCTCAATTTTGCCTCACTCTCAATTTGAATGTTTTGAACCAATTCATCTAACGTTAAAGGTTCCTTTTTGTATTTTAAAATTCGTTGGTAATCTTTCCAAGAAGGAGGAAGTTTACCAATAATTGTAGAAACTTGAAAACTTTCGGTAAAAGCCTCACCGACATCGGCACACTCGGTGGCAATGTCGTTGAGAGCATTAACTTGATCGATTAAAGGTTTTGAATCATCCATTTTGAAATCAATATATTTATTTATTAGGAAAGACTTATTACCGGCATCCTCATTGACATACCTTCTTTGTATAGCATTCCAAAGTTCAAGAGATGTAGCAAACTTGTGGAAGACATTGAACAGTGCGTTTGTCATTGCATTAAGAATTGTGAAGCGGCACACATAGTCATCTTCAATCCATTTCTTTTGCCTTGTTGTATATTCTCCATTGATTAATTCATCTTGAGGAAATGCAGTAGACAAAATATAGGCAACTTTGGCAATGGTAAGTTGATAAAAGATCTTCATACTCCATCTCTTGTAATTTAAACCATTGAACCTCTCGAGCCTTTCTACTTCATGAATTTGAGTTTTCACCAATGTTGAATCCATTAGGAAATATTCACTATCTTAAAATTGTTGTATGGAAATAGTGAAAAGACTAAATAAAAAATAATAGATTAAATAGATAATAAAATATCGCTAGGCAAGTCACACCAAAGTTAAGATGCTATCTTTAAGATAGTGATTTCCCCACTATGGTGTAAGTATGGGCTCTTGGAAATCCTATCTCCAGGATAAAATGCCTAACCTTTAAGCCTATCTAGAAATTACACTTTTCAGTAGACTTGGAACCACAAACTTTCACACATCCGAAAGAGCACACTGACAGCATTAAGAAACAAAGAATCAGAGAACACGGTCAGAGAGCACAGTCTCCTATTCCTTCTGCAATTCGGCATAAATAATAGACACATATAAAATCAACAAACACATCCGTAGTCAAAGGAACATGTCCTTTCATGAAATATTTACTCAACGGTCAAAAACTGATTCATGACCAATTTGTAAATATTAAATATAACTTTCAAACGTAGCAACTCATAATGAAGTAACTGTAAAAAAAAATCATTTCTTTTTTAATTTCTTTCTAATCCCTTATTTTTCATATATTTACAAAATACTACCTAATACAAAATTAATATGTAATTAATTATTATTAGTAAATAAAATATATATGTATTTACATATATAACAAAAACACCATCATGGACCATAGTAGGACCACTGACAGTTTGTTCTACTTTAACTGCATCAAGAATTTGATTTCTTTGTTGGCTTGTAAGAACATTATCCCACCAACCTTTGATGCATCCTGAAAACCCATTAATGAGGATAATTGTATTATTATAATTAATTTTTTTCTTCAGAGTTTCCATTTATTTTACTCATTGAGGCCCACATGAGCATCCTATGGACTTGCTCATATATATATATATATATATATGATAGCACTACTAGACCCACACAGTGAACCACACACAGTTTTAAATACTTGTACGCTATGCTGTATAAGTGAGGCACAAATAAGTGTAAAAATTTTAAACAGCATAAGGTATAAGTCTTTAAAACTGTGTGTGAAAAAAGTGTGTGATTCACTGTGTGAGTCTAGCATTTTCCTATCTGATATTCAGACATGCAGTCAATGTTCCACTCATACATAATTTTTCCATCATAGGAATTCTAAGTATATAAATAATCTTCTTCAAATAGAAGATCTTGAGGAGTGAGTCTATGATAATAATAAGGAACAACAACGTTAGGGGCACTAACAAATCTCACTAACACTCACACGCACTGACACTGTCAGTGTCAGTGCCACTAGGAGAGAAATAGAGTGTGAGTGTGCAATGTCAGTACCACTAGGAGAGAGATAGAGTGTGGGTGTGAGTGTTAGTGAGATTTGTTAGTGCCCCAAATATTACATTTTTGCTCACCTAAAAATTGGTTCACCAATGCTCACCCAAACTCCCCATTAATCAATGCAGTGAGACTTAGAATTAAACAATATTTGTTTTATAATGAATCCCACTGTATTGACCAATAGGATGCCTGATGAACCATTTTTTAGATAGCAAAAGTATTTTCTAAAGAATAACAGGATAGTCACATCCAACCTTATTAACTTGGGCAGGACCCTAATTCCTAAAACTTGATTCCGTGGTAAGAATCATGTTTTGTATTAGACCATCTCCAACAGCCGCAGCTTCCTTTTGCAGCAACCCAATTTGACCTGCCATGTCAACATTTTCAGCTCCAACAGAAGAGGCAAACAACTGCAGCAATTTTGCTGACCCACTCATCCAAGGCAAAGTTGATGCGGTTGATACTTGCAGCAACACAATAGTTTCAGATTAAAAAAATGAATCTCAGATTCTCAGGCAATCAATTCTGAAACCCAAAGCTACTCTTTACAAATTAATTAATTTCACAAAAACCCCCCAATTAATCAAAGAATCCACCATTTTCAGCCCCACCACCGAAAGGCTTCACAGATTCTGCAACTTGAACATTCACACTGGAAATATTTCTAAGTTAGGCTTAGAGAAAACCAAGAACTTGAATATCAGACCTTACTTATATATATGATAATAAAAGGCCATACAAGATTCGAAAGTACCCTTGAACATCTCCTTGAGCCAGGAAAAAAAAAACCAATAAAATTCGAAAACAATCAGGACTTGTCTGCCATTTCCTTCTCAGCTCCAGAAATGATGTATTCAGCAACATCAGCACAGCAAGTAACCTGATCTGCTTTCTCCTCAAGGATCTCAATGGAGAATTCTTCTTCAAAAGCCATAACAAGCTCCACCCTGTCCAAGCTGTCTAGGCACAAATTTTTCTGAAAATCAGCAGCTTCAGTGACCTGTTTAAGGTTCAATAAAAATCAGTATCAACAATTTCGGTATGTCAATCAGGGCTAGGTATGTCGGTTTAGAGAGAGAGAGAGAGAGAGAGAGAAAGAGAGAAAGATGGGGGGTTTGAGAAATGTAAAATGAATTGGGGATTTTGGCCGGTTTGAATTAAAAAGTTGAATTTTAAATTTAAAATAATTTTAATTTTAATTTTTTTAATAAAATAAAATTCATTTTTTAAAAAACCGCAAATAACTATAAATACAGGGCATAAAAGTGATAAAAAGAAGTTTGAATATAAAAACATGCAAAAAGTATATATACATTAAAATAATCACCATTTGGTGCATCCTTTGAAGTGCAGAAATTTTATTCATGCAGCAAATATATTTTTGTGCATCAAATGAGTCATTTGATGTGGGAGTTTTGACATCTCCTTTGGAGATGGTCTTAGATCCTCGTCATTTTGTGAGTCCTTTGTCTTGATCTTCCTCTGAATCGTTAGATTCCTTAGGATCTTGTGAGGTCCTGGCAGTGTCAACGTGGCGCTGCCCGCCGCAGCCGCTGCTGCAAATCCTCAACCATACATACCTAACTTACCCAACTAGCTGGCATTTTTTTGAAGCCCCCCCTTGCGTCGGCCTCCTCCTCCCCCCATCGGCATCACCACACCTCGTCGCCCGGTCTCCTCCTCCGGACCACCACTCACTCCCCCAGTCCCCCTCCTCCTCCTCCAACCGTTCCACTCTCGATCGCACCACCAGCCGCCACCCCCCTCCTCCTCCACGGTCAACCACCCTCCTCCCCCCTACGGTGCTAGTCAGCTACAGCCACCAGATCCACAGCCGCACAGTGGGATTTGCGACCTCCGGCCCCGACTGTGAGGTAAATTTTTTTTTTCTTTTTATTTTTTCTTTTGTGAAAACTCAAAGTTTCAAATCCTAACTTCTTCAAATCAGGGTCTTAAAGCTTTGCAAAAATTAAATTTTGGATTTTTTTTTTTTTTTGTGCTTTTAAAAGGCTCTAGAATGGAGCTTAAGGTTGTTTTTTTACTTCGTGATATTTTTTTGAATAGTAATGTGCCACTTGTACAAAATTATCACTGAAATTTTTATAAGACCATCTCCAATGCTAAATGCTATATCTTTCATGCCAATGCTATTTTTTAGTATTGTTATAGTGTCAAATGTTATAATTTGACATTTCTGTTCCAATGCTAAATGCTATACCAAATGCTATAATTTGACATGTCTTCATTTTCTTGTAAAAAATTAGTATACAATATTTTTGACTAAAAACAAATTGAGCACAATACAAATTGGATATAAAAATGAGTATATTTATAAACAAGTTGAGAGTTATAGCCGTTGAAACAAACACACACTGTTTTCAAACAAAAAAAAAAAATTATGATTGTTGGGGTTGTTGAACCCCACCACCAACTATTTTAAAAAAAAAAAAAAAAACACATTATGGCCGTCGGTTCTAGCAAGCAGCCCAGCCAACTTATTTTTTTCAAACACAAAATATGACCGTTGGGGTTTTGGCAGATTTGGTAGCTGCTATTTGGCCTGCTATATTTGAGATCTTGTTTGGCAATGCTATTTTTTGGCAGCTCTTTTGACACTGCATTGGATCTCAACTATGCCAAAACCCCTGCCAAATATAGGATAGCAGCTGCCAAATATAGGATAGCAGCTGCTTTGGCAGCTGCATTGGAGATGGTCTAAGCCACTTTTAAAAAGCCACATGAGGCATGAGCTATTGTATATTGCTTCATAGTTCAAGCTGATATTGCATATATATTGCAAAGTTCTTCTTCTTCATAATTTTCTTTATTTCTTTTCTAATATATTGCAAAGTTTTTCTTCTTCATAATTTTCTTTATTGCTTCATATTTCAAACTGATATTGGGGTATAAATTATGGGGTATGGATTATGTGGTATGAATGTGTCAAGCACAAATTGTGGTATTACTGCAATCTTGATTTTCATTCCTCGATTGTTTTTCTTGCTTTACCAGCTTTTCTGCAAATTGATGGAAATAACAAAAATTAAGGGAGATATGGGCGTTGATGTGTAAACTGAATATAAGGCAGATTTTGATTTTTTTTTTTTTTTTTTTTTTTTTTTTTCCGGGTCAACTACGATAAATCCTGGTCTCCCGAACATAACAGGCCCCCTCTTATATTCATTTGATCAACCCCTAGGAAATGGCCCCAACGGAGGTGACTCGAACTCAACCTTTCTTATGTTTAGTGGTATCTTAGTCATCTTGTCCGCCTTTTGGGGCTTAGAGGAGCTAATACAGCTTCCATTGTCTTGGCCCCACAACTAAGTGATTTTGGGTGCAATATGGGCAATTGATGTTTTTTGTCTCTCATATTGAACTGCTTTTTATGTTTACATTACTCAATTTTACTGGGAATTGTGATTAATTTACATTTGTAATCAATTTGCAGATGGGTGACGTGGCCAAGGACCTGACTTCCGGCACTGTTGGTGGGGTGGCCCAGTTGGTAGTTGGGCATCCGTTTGACACCATCAAAGTCAAGCTCCAAAGTCAGCCCCGTCCACTACCCGGCCAACCTCCCAAATTCACCGGTGCAATAGACGCTGTCAAACAAACAATCGCGGCTGAAGGTCCACGTGGTCTGTATAAAGGTATGGGGGCCCCACTTGCCACTGTGGCAGCCTTCAATGCCCTCCTCTTCACGGTGAGGGGTCAAATGGAGGCACTGTTGAGGTCGCAACCCGGTGCTTCACTTACAGTTGAACAGCAGGTTGTTGCTGGAGCTGGGGCTGGAGTTGCCGTCTCTTTTCTAGCTTGCCCTACCGAATTGATTAAGTGCAGGTCAGTTGATGGTGCTTTCTTTCTGTGGCATTGTGACATTTAACACTTATCTTTATATACTTGTAAAGTAATTTTCTTTTCTTGAGTTGGACCTAGTTTAGTATCAAACCTATATAACCCAGTGTTGTTAGAAACAAGTTTTCATTTGTTTGAGTACATTCCATGGACATGTTTTGTAATGTAGTGCAAAATAGGGTCAGGTTGAGGTTCAGTCACATTCTCATTTTTATCGGTTTTATGAAAACTAGCAAAATCTTGGCTTGACGAAGAACCTGTTTTTGCCGAGTGATTTTAGATCGGGCATGGGCTTTACACAATAACAGGGCAACTACCAATACAATTGAATATATAAAACCGGTTCACTGAAGAACTACATTTCCCAAACAGCCCCTTTCGTTCTCACAAGAATTCTATATGGAAAGTTACGGTTTCGTTTCCCTTAATTGACCCTTTTTAGCTTTTGTCATATTGTTCCTGATCTGTTCTCAGTAATCTCTAAACCTTCCCGAAGTTCTAGTATTCCATTTCACGATACAGACAGAAACTGCAAGAACCTTTATATATGGACCTAGTCTTTTTACCATTATCATGATATACACATGCTGCTTGGAGAATCTCCATATGAAAACAGGTTACAGGCTCAGAGTGCATTGGCAGTTGCTGGCTCATTCAGTGCAGCAGTGAAGTATTCGGGACCAATGGACGTGGCAAGGCACGTTCTCCGATCAGAAGGGGGCATGAGAGGTCTCTTGAAGGGCTTGGTTCCCACTATGGCCCGCGAAATCCCCGGAAACGCCGCCATGTTTGGCGTTTACGAAGGTTTAAAGCAATACCTCGCGGGAGGCCAAGACACTTCTGGGTTGGGAAGAGGCTCTCTTATACTAGCCGGTGGCTTGGCCGGAGCTTCCTTTTGGGTTTCAGTTTATCCAACCGATGTGGTCAAGAGTGTGATTCAGATCGATGATTACAAAAACCCGAAGTTCTCTGGCTCAATTGATGCATTTAAGAAGATCCTGGCCTCGGAGGGAGTGAAAGGTCTTTACAAGGGTTTTGGACCGGCCATGGCGCGAAGCGTTCCGGCAAATGCAGCATGCTTCTTGGCTTATGAGGTGACAAGGTCTAGTTTGGGGTGATTGTTTGGATTTGGGTGGTTTTAACTTTTTCTAATTCTTTTCATTAGTCTGTTTCTGTAACTGTTAAATGAGTTCCATTTAGGTTATTGTTTTCCAAGATTTCACTAATATCCCATAAATTTTCTCTCTTTTAATGATTAAACTCACTCTATTATCCTCTGACTCGTTTCCTAAAGAAATTCATATCTTATGTTCCTACGACTTGGACTCAAGGTGTTATTAGTTTGGTCAATAAAAAGATCTTTAATTGCGTTAACAGTTCAGAAAGAATAGGTCCACTATAGCTATGTATCAATAAATCTCATAAGAGAGAGAGAGAGAGAGAGAGAGAGAGAGAGAGAGAGAGTGTGTGTGTATCAGATGTTCAACTACCAAACATGTTTAATAAGAGCTAGTGATAGTACAAATGAATGTTGAAAGATCACAATCCCACATACCCATGCCTCTTGTTTCGAGGTTGGATCGCTTGGACTCTATTGTAATTTTCTTACATCTTATTTTCGTAATGAACATTCTAGAGGTAGTTTATATATACCCCTAACTTTGATCAAATTTTGGTATTTGCATGTGTATTTATGTATACATTAGAGGAGATACATAGAAGGAAAACAAAATATTTCAAGATGGAGGAGGCGATTTGGTTGGCGGAGTTGGAGTTGGGAGACAATACATGCCATTGGATTTGGCACTAATTGAAGCCCATTCCAAAGGATTACTGTTGGATTGGGTCATATCCCTTGAGAATCGATTTGTTCAGGTGTGTGTATAGGGGTGGATTCTCTGCAGTCAACATAGAACTGTTAATCTGGTAGCACATAGGTGACTTTGACATAACCACAAATTTTTTTTTTTGTTATTTTATTAATGTTTTTTTTTGGCAAAAGTTAAAAACAAAAATTTGTGGATCTCCGGCAGCCTCACATGACTACCGAGGATCCACAGTCCGACGGGTGTATATGGTTGCATATTGTACTATGATATCCTATTGTGATAGCTATATGTATCAAATTTTATTTTATATATTTTTTAATGTATCCATTTTTATAATAGAAGTTTAGGTTAAATACAATTTATCTCGGGTGTGTAGACTCATTTTTATTTTACCTACGTAGTTTAAAAGTTGAAACTTAATCCTCTTATGGTTGTGTGTTAAGTGCAAATCCGAACGTTGTTAAATTTTGACTTGAAATGACAAATATACTCTCATCTAGTTACAACCACAGCGAGTTAAGTGTCAACATTTGAACCATAGGGGTATAAAGTGAAAAGAAGTCTAGTCACGGGGAGGCAAAATGTATTTAACGCAATAGTTTTTACAGAAAACTTAACGGTTGGTTCAGTCACAACTAGAGGGATATTAAGTGTCAACTTTTGAAACATAATCGGTAAAGTAAAAATGTATCTAATCATAGGGGATTTAATGTATTTAATCCTAGAAATTTATGTTACTGTACATGGTTAAAATAAGAGTATCAATTAAAGTAATCTCTCTCTCTCTCTCTCTCTCTCTCTCTCTCTCTCTCTATATATATATATATATATATCTTTTAATTTTTCAGGAAAAAGTAAATATAGTGTGTGTACATATAAAATAGTAGTGATCTACTCTATGAATAAATCCCAACGAGTTAGCCCAAGTGATAGGAATGGCAGTTCTTAAGTGGTTCCAAAGCATGAGTCACAAGTTTGAATATTTACTGAGACGAGGAGTAAATTTTTCAGGGTCGCTGGTTCTAGCCTTTACCCGATTCATGTGAAGAGCTGATATTGCATGAATTGAGGGGTTTATAGTTTGCACTGTAAAGTCAGGTCCTTTGGTCCATCTTTGAAGGGATTATCTCGTCATCCAATAAAACTTCACGAATAATGTACTATTCTAAGGCTGAAAGACACATTAGTTTCCAGTTTTACTTTTTAATTCCAACACTTTCGACCCTATAATTTCGATTTCGTTATAATGTAGGCCATAATCCCAACTCTGTCAATGAAATTTGACTGAAAACATTAATTTTAGGACCCACAGGAACAGATTGCTTGGCAACCCCCCTCTTGATTTGATGTTATCTCACAAACAACAGCCTCTCTCTCTCTCTCTCTAAAAAAAAAACAGATCCATGAAAATCCTCAAAAATATAGACCAGCTCAAGCTACCATGAAACCACAGTTCACTCTTCCCCTCAAATTGGGCAGACAAAATTCCTTTCTACTCCCAATGTAGTGGGAGTGGCGGTGCTGGGCTTGTGGGTGGTTGAAACTGGGGTGATTTTGGTGGTGGAATCAAGTTATCACAGTAGAGAAGAAGAGCTTGGTATAGGGGTGGTGGTGGTGGTGGTGGAACCAAAGGTATCAATAATCAATAATTTGGTAGAATTTTGAGATGGGTTGTGTTTGTTAATGTTGGGAAACAATAGAAGAGAGTAGAGTGAGAGGGAATTGTAGAGGGCTGTGGTGCCAGAGGTGGTAGTCAGGGCCGGTCCTGAGATTGTGAAATTCACATGAGGCCCTAAGCGAACGTGAGAAGAAAAATTTTTTAGGCCCTTTTTTGGTCCTATTTTTATGTATAATGCATGTATATATAATGTTCTATTTTTATATATAATACATGTATTTTGGCCAAATAAGGCGAAGAAAATTTGTTTAGGTCCTTTTTTATCCTATTTTTATATATAATACATGTATATGTAAGACCCAATTTTTTAGGCCCTATTTTGACCTTATTTTATAATATAACACATGTATTTTGGCTAAATTACAAGGCCTTATTTCAAAGCCAAATAAATCCTTATTTTTTGAGGCCCCAAGCAGCCGCTTGGGCCGCTTGGCCCAAGGGCCGGCCTTGGTGGTAGTCATGGTGGTGGTTTTTACAGTGTCAGATGGATATTTATGTGTATGTATACATATCACATATACTTTTGCATATTTCATGATGTATTTCTGTTTGCAATAAAAATTCTGTGGTGGTGTGCTTTGGCGTACCAGAGTCTACATTGACTCGAGGAAAGAAAAACTCTAAATATCCCCCTTATCTAACTTCTGATTTAGAGTCTAGATTTATTACCAATAATGATTTAACACTAACTATGGGCTTTACTCTACTTGATGCAAGTAAGTAACTACAAACAACAATGGAAAGGAACAAACAAATATTGAACTTAAAATACCTCAACGAACATCATCTTCATTGAACAAACTGGAAAAGTAACTAGGATCAATCAGGGAAAATGGAAACCCACAATCACTCAAAAACAAAAACAGCAACAGTATGGTTTTGAGAAGTGATATGCCCTAAAAAGTGCCTAGTCATCTATCAACACGTGGAGGCCTAAAATGGGTGAACCCATGATCAGCCATTATTTGTTGAGGAGGAAAAAAGGAAGAGCATGATCCCACGATCATGGTCCAGGCATTGGGAAGCAGTAACACATCTCTGAATATATAAATATGGTAACAAAGGTTTGTCGAGGAGGACGATCTGAAGCCTGATACATTTATCTTTTTCTCTCCATTTATATATAGTTTTCTCACCTCTCCAACTTACTGACTTGATCGTCGGAGGAGGCTTAGGGAAAATAACCCCCAAGTCTTTCCTTTTCTGTTTCAGGATCTCAGGTCAATGAGGGAGCCATGTCGGAACATTAAATCGTCCATGCGAAGTGATCGAATTGTAATCTTCGAGACATGCAGTTTTTGGTAACATCAGTTGGCGCCGTCTGTGGGAACGACGCTTTATTGCTATGTTTCTCACCAAATTCATTAAAACTCGTCGACAATACGCTCGAAGAAAAAAAATTCGCGGCAAATATGATCGATCTGTCATCTGCTTCCTTGAAAAAGAGATAAGTCTGCTGAATTTTTACAATCCATGATGATAATTTTGAGTCAGGATCACACATATATTTTATACTTATTTTACTAGCGCCGTCACTCACGATCTGGCACATCTATCTTTCTCTCGTATGGTTGATTAGATCATACACAGTATATGATTGTTGAACTCTATTGTGTTTGGATAATGCCTAATTCATGGAGTTGACATTATAATAGTTAAGGCAATCACAAATATGGCTCAAAACTCAAAGAGTTTATCAATCAAATCTGCATGCATACCCAACATGGCTGATATAATGTGATGTCACTCATGACTTTAATTACCAAATTAGACAGCCTGGCCCAATGACGCTAACTGTGGATCTATACTAAATTGAATGATGCATATGTATGAGCTGAGCAGATGCCTGGCTCACCATTGATGTCATATTGGTGTCAAGGCTCACAAAATCATATTAGCATGGTTGATGTGTTTCAGATCAGGAAGTATTTATCTCATCGGCCAATTGATGTGGTTAATTAATTTAAGGGTATAGCAAATACTCACGTGGGCAAGGTCAGAAGAAGGGCCCAACATCCACTACCCCTGAAATTTTCTTTGTACCAATTTGTATGCTTTCTAATGGAAACAAAAAAAGGATAACCAATGAATTGAAAAGTTACGGGTCAGCGTTTTGCAAAGATTAGTTAACCAATCGTAGTATCGCTAGATTTAGTTTATGTGTGCAAACATTATTGGGTATCATATACCTCTTTGTTGAATTCTCAAGAAGGTTTCATAAACCACTCTCTTTTTTCGGGAAATACACTGGAAGTTAACCCAAAATTAAGGTTTGTTTCTAAAAAAGATCAAATTTTGATATTACGAGTTTGACAAACCAGGATTACATATCCCCGACTCATGGTACCTTCTCATTATTCTTGTACCCTTCTTAAGCCTAGATCAGACTTATTAGATCAGTACAGTCATGTTTCATCTGTGGCCCTTAATTGTCCTCCATATATCTGCAAAAATTTTGGGAACCTAAACACAATTTTTACGTTGCTTTGACTTGGGGTTTACCAACCTTCAAGCATGAGTGGGCCATTAAACTTCTTGTCTAATCAAACATATTACATTATACAAATCCTTTTGAGCTTTGACCAAAAGAAATATGAAATTAATATGGCTCTAGAGCACACAACCATCCTAAAACCGAATGGTTTATGTGGAACCCAGTTTTCCAACCCTTTGTTTAGACAAGTCTCTATCTATACACGTGCATTTACATAGGTGGTTGGACTATCAGTCCAAGCTCCTCTCCAGACTGAAGAAGTGTGATACATCGGTCTCAAAGATAAAAGACTATAATCATGAGATATTGTCTCAGTAGCCATCTAAGGTTGATAATTGATATACTACAAAAATCTTCATGGGTTAATTGCCGAATCCGAGAATTTTTGTGAAGTGACCTTTATAACATGGGATCACAACATCAATGTTTAAAAAGGTAAGAAACTGCATCATGTCTTATTAGATCAAGGATTGCATTGTCTATTCCAACTTTGATCCAAACCCAACTCACATGATGCTAGTAGAAGTCGCCCGCTTCATTGGCTCACAGTAGTTAAATTGTACAACTCTTTTTGTGTACCCAGTTACACTTGAGCAACTTTGTGTATATGATCATTATAGATAAAGGATACTAATACGCTGATAATTAATTTGAATTTCATGATCCTTGGCTTGCCATCATCAACTTTATAAAGTAACATATACTCTCCACCCAACTAGAGACTTTAACACGTTATAGTTCATTTTCGAAATGTTTTGTACCATTTTGTTCAAAAGGTTAATTTGTATCTCATCACGTGTATCCCACTTGAACCGAAATTTTTTACAGTGATTCAAGATTTAAGTATCAAGGATTGGGTCTCCCTTGCCTTCGGCCATCATGCCCAAGCGTCTCAACTCAAGACCCTCAACTTGGATCGGTCCTATCTCGATCAAATATGAATTTGAGCAGCACACTAAGTGCAACTACAGATTGGATTCGCATGCCCATGTTAGTTATAAGAGCACGCCAAGATTACCTATATCTAATTTAGATTCCAACTCGAGACATCATTTAGCAGATCTCGCGCGAATCATCTAAACCTTGCACAAGCCGAGCTCTATTATGGTTAAGGCTCTCTCAAGTCTCTTATTCCAATAACAAGGCGATTAAACAACAGAGAGTTCAAGATCAAATATATGTTATGTAAGGAGTCTGGTTGTTCAGATCAGGATCATCATTCAGAGCTTATTGCCTCTCTAGATCGGGATTTGTTACTCATCCGGTGCATTTGTGCTTTAAACCATGACTGTAAGTTTTTGTTTATTTATTGACTTAATCCCCTCCTGCAGTATCTGGCAAAATATGTTTACGCAGGTAGCCCAGGATCTACAACCAAATCTGTAAGAACAGAAAGAGATTTGGCAATTCAGATCTTGAAGTGCCAGCTCAAAATGACCTCTTAAACGTCGAATCAGAGTCTAGAAGAAGGCATGATTAATTCATCTCGTCATTCAGCCCGAGTGCAAAAGACCCGATCTCAGCTCGGGCAGCACCCAAAGACCAAGAGTCATGGGTTCAGAAAAAAAAAAAAAAAAGACCCGAGCTCAGCTCGGGCAGCACCCAAAGACCAAGAGTCATGGGTTCAGAAAAAAAAAAAGAACCGAGCTCAGCTCGGGCAACACCCAAAGACCAAGAGTCATGGGTTCAGAAAAAAAGACCCGAGCTCAGCTCGGGCAGCACCCAAAGACCAAGAGTAATGGGTTCAGAAGAAAGACCCGATCTCAGCTCGGGCAATACCCAAAGACCAAGAGTCATGGGTTCTGAAAAAAAAAAAAAAAAAAAAAAAAAAAGAGCCGAGCTCAGCTCGGGCAGCACCCAAAGACCAAGAGTTATGGGTTCAGAAAAAAAAAAGACCCGAGCTCAGCTCGGGCAACACCCAAAGACCAAGAGTCATGGGTTCAGAAGAAAGACCTAATCTCAGCTCGGGCAACACCCAAAGACCAAGAGTCATGGGTTCAGAAAAAAAAAAAAAAAAAAACCGAGCTCAGCTCGGGCAACACCCAAAGATCAAGAGTCATGGGTTCAGAAAAAAGACCCGAGCTCAGCTCGGGCAACACCCAAAGACCAAGAGTCATGGGTTCAGAAGAAAGACCCGATCTCAGCTCGGGCAACACCCAAAGACCAAGAGTCATGGGTTCAGTAGAAAGACCCGATCTCAGTTCAGACAACACCCAAAGACCAAGCGTCATGGGTCCAAAAGCTCCAAACTCATTACAGCTCAAGCATGCCCAAAGATCAAGCATCACGGGTCCAATAGCTCCGAGCTCATTACAGCTTGAGCACGCCCAAAGACTAGGTGTCATGGGTACAGAAGAGAGACCCGAGCTCAAGCTCGGGCCGGATCTATAAATGTTAGGCTACAATAAAACCTTATAGGTCTACTAAAAGAATTGAACACGGCTTAGGTGTGACCTAAGAATGATAGGCTATAATAAAGCCCTAGTGTCATAGAATTTGTCACAGACGATCTAAAGAACCTTAATAACAACAAAAAAGTTAAACTCTCGTGTACTAAGTTTGTCTCTCAATGATGTTTTCATTCTTAAAAGTTTTGAGGATAATACCTGGAGGGGGGGAGTACAAAGCCATGCAAACATACAAAGGAGGGGTTACGCTGACTCCTAGTCCGAATTAAGTGAATCAGCCAAGCTCAAAAGTTCCTAGATCATTACAGCTCTAAAGCTCAGGCTACAATAAAGCCTAGGTAACATAGGTTTTCAGAAAATCCAAAAGATCATTACAACTCGGAGCAACACCTAGAAATTTAGAGCTACAATAATGCCTAAATATCATAGAGCTCGTTTTCGATGATCTGAGAAACTATCACGAATAACTCCCCGGTACCTATGCTTGGCGTCTGATGTTGTCTGTATTCTCAAAATAGCTGAGAATAAAGACTTGGGGAGTATAAGACATTGCTCCCTGGGACGGGAATTAAAAGACAGCTCTAGCATCAGAATAGCCCAAGGAGTAGCTCAGTCAGCCAGGGCATGAAAGACCATAAGTTCCCAACCTGAGTAGATCGTATTAAAGTTGGCCCAAAAACTTAGGTTGCGCAGAGTCGGTTCTCATAACCCAAAATATGGTTAATTCAGCAGCTCTAAGGCTGAGGCCACGCTACTTCCAGAATTAAAGACTTGGTATCACACCAAGCATTTCAGTCAAACCCTCTGCTGTTCAGTGCTTCAAAGCCTTGGTTCAATTAGATCAAGCATTTCAGGCGAACACTTAGTGGTTCAGTTCTTCAATGCTTTGGTTTAACAACAACAAGTACTTTGCCTAGCACTCAGGTGTTCAACTTACCCATTCTTATAGAACTATCAAAAACCTTGAGCTTCAAACAAGCTCGAGTATCACAAATCATGATACCTCATCTGATTTAAAGTTTCAAAAGATCAAGTGTGATCAATCGAGTCAACACGAAGTAGTATGCAAACTAGTGCACAATAATAAGGCTAAGTACAGCAAAGTAAGCACTTATCTAGTTGCAGCATAGAAGTTATTTAACACTGTACTCCGAATCAACTCCCTTGGTCTTCAACCTCGAATCTGTCTGAGCAGTCTTTAGTCGGTATGTCTCAAAGTCGCAAGACTTAAGAGTAGGCTGCCTTAAGACTTTGGACCCACTAGAGGGGCCTATGGACTTGTGCAATCCCTGAGTTCTACAAGATTTTCTTATTTAGAATGTATTACTTAGCACATTTTTCCAAAGAGATACATGATATTTCACTTTTTCTGGCCTCAAGCTTTTCAGCTAGGCCTTGCTTCCCTGGCCTTAAGCTTTTCAACTAGGCCTTGCTTCCTCGTCCTCATGTTTTTTAGTTAGGCCTCCTTTCTTCGGCTTGAAGCTTTTCAGTTTGGCTTTACTTCTTCTGCTCAAGCTCTGAAACTTGACTTTGCCTCACCTCTTCCCTAAGCTCCTCACAAAGCTCTTCACCTTCTTTGTGAGCTCATCTGATTGAGCCTTGACTAGAGACAGGCATAAAACCTTATTACAGTAGGCATTATTTGCATACCAAACTTCATTACAGAAAAAGTTTTACTACAACTAAGCCTTTGCTCCAATGCAAACTCCACTAAAGTTTGGGCTTCGTTGAAAAGCGGAATTTAATATCTTATTTAAGACTCACATGTCATTATGGTTCAGGTTATTCAGATTTAAGCGAGCCTCGTAAGTAAGCAGGGCAAGTCCTTGTATGACATGAGACCTCGGTAAAGTTTCGAGTAGGTAACCTCCAGATCATCCAGAAGACCTTGGTCCAAACCAAGTATGATCTGATAAGCCATTTCAGTTCTTCTACTTCAAGCAAGCCCCATTACAGCTCGAGCCCTGTTATCAAAGTTGGACTTAATCTTTCATCCGTCATCTCTATAGCTAGGCTCTAGCGCATGCACACGCAGAACCTCTACTAAGTACGTAATAGTTGTTAACAACTCTGGTCTATCTTCAATATCCAGAGCATGAGGGGGGAGTAACTGATATGCCCTAAAAAGTGCCTAGTCATCTATCAACACGTGGAGGCCTAAAATGGGTGAACCCATGATCTACCCATGATCAGCCATTATTTGTTGAGGAGGAGAAAAGGAAGAGCATGATCCCACGATCATGGTCCAGGCAATGGGAAGCAGTAACACATCTCTGAATATATAAATATGGTAACAAAGGTTTGTCGAGGAGGACGATCTGAAGCCTGATACATTTCTCTTTTTCTCTCCATTTATATATAGTTTTCTCACCTCTCCAACTTACTGACTTGATCGTCGGAGGAGGCTTAGGGAAAATAACCCCCCAAGTCTTTCCTTTTCTGTTTCAGGTTCTCAGGTCAATGAGGGAGCCATGTCGGAACATTAAATCGTCCATGTGAAGTGATCGAATTGTAATCTTCGAGACATGCAGATTTTTGGTAACATCAAGAAGAGAATAAACAAATCTGCATGGGCAGAGGTGGCGTGTGTGTTAGCAAAATGAAATGTTATACATTCTGCCCTATTTATAGACAATTTTTGACAACTACTCTTGTTGGTGGGAGTATGGTTATTGATTTCAAGGCACTACTTCTCAACTACCCCACTACTCGTCCCATGATCTCTCTGATTTTGCCATGTCGCGACTTCAGTGGCCGCCAAGGCCATCCTTGTCCCTATTTTCATGCTTGATACAGTCCCACGTCCTTACAATCTTGTTTGTACCATAAAATATAATTTTATGTATATAGCCGCAAAGTGTTTGTACCATAAAATATAATTTTTCCATATTACTATATTACTATAGTAATGCAATTTTAATATATCACTATATTACTACGTTATAATAATAATATTATTATTATTATTATAAACTATTTTGGCTTATCATGGAAGCCATTCGAAAATTACTTGTAGAACACTTGTCATCGTAGGATTGAACCAAAGGAGGTTACTTGAAGATCAATGGTGGCTAGAAGGAAGTTAATTTGGAGGGAGCTTCTTTGGGAAGAAACACATGTGTAATTGAATTTGAATTGGTAGTTAATGTAATAGGAGGGAATATTCAAATTCAAATAGGTGGTTATTGGTAGTTATGGCTTGTATCTATAAATACGCATGATGTAATCATTTGTAAGGGTCCTTGACCACACAAACAAATGCATTAATATATCTACTTTATTTTCTTCATCTATTCGGCCACCATGACCATTAATTTAGGTAATTTAATTTAGCCTAGTTAGGAGCAATGTAACATTACTTTATCTTTTCTAGTTTGAACAGTTTGTTCATTCAAACAGTGTTTCGTTTCCTTTTTCTTTGATTCCTTCAAGTACTTAGATTTATTTACTTTTAGTTTAGTCACTTAGTCTTAGCATTTTCGAACTAGGATCAATTCGAACAACTTCGAATTCTTTTTTCAGGGTCTCTTAAAGTTAGTCAGTAGGAGTAATGATAACTTAGTTTAGTTCTTAACTTAGTTCTTA
This sequence comes from Hydrangea macrophylla, assembly GCA_033977485.1. Lineage (NCBI taxonomy): Eukaryota > Viridiplantae > Streptophyta > Magnoliopsida > Cornales > Hydrangeaceae > Hydrangea > Hydrangea macrophylla. The sequence continues at coordinate 31,648,351 of CM066987.1, forward strand.
TACTTTCAGTCTTGTTTGGCTTTCAATTTCTTACACTTCGAAGGCTTCGGTTCGAGATTGCATTCCTTTTACTTTGTAATCACATGTTTATCAAATCACTCTATTTCATCTCACACGTTAAAAGTCCTTGTTAAGGCATCGAACGTCACCACAATCTCCCTGGTGAGGCACAGTTTGGATCACACACATTGGCAATTTACTTGCCTGGCACGCTCGCACATATATAAATTTTCCAACCAAACAGTTTTGGCACGCCCGGTGGGACTCGAGTGTCAAGATGAATTTTGAACGGGTGAATGTTTTACCCTCTTCAGCACCATATTTTGGTGATAACAATTTCGATTGGTTGTATGTTTTACCATCAACACCATATTATGGTGATCAAAAATGGTTCACTGATTTTATTCCATTATTGGAACAAGTAAAGGACCAATTGTTATTTTAGAAAATGAATTTCACAAATGGCTCAAGGGGTGTCAACTATTCTTCAAAATTATGAGCCAAAGGATGAAAATAAATTGATTATGAAAATTTTTCAATATCCATCAATGGTGGAAATAAAAAAATCACCAACATTCTCATCACCCATATTGGTTCATCAACCAAATAATAGTGATAAAATGTACCCGAGGGGTGTATTTTCCAACAAACTTTGGTTGAGAATCATGAAACTTTTGTTCATAGATTTGAGTTTTTCAACATTATTCAAAGTGTTGAAACATATGAATTATTTAAGCCAATCATGACTTTAGTTTGTCAATACCCACTTTGGCTTTGTGGGGCTCATCAAAAATGGGTTATAATCATGTTGATTTTTCTATGGCAAGATTTTTATGAAAACAATGAAAATTATTGACTGAAGTTTTAAGCAATCATACGGTCACTGTGTTAAATTAGACAAACTGGCCAAGGCAAAAAAGGATTGTATTTCCTAGTTATATCATGTTCATGGTGGCCCCAATTAAATCACATGCTTGCTTTGAGCCTTAATGCCTTATTTTGTCCATAGTCTAACTTGCTTAGGCTAATAGAAGTTTGATATGGAATACATCAAATGTATTATATGTGGGGTCCAATGGTCCATTAATGGTTGCTCGACAAGTATGCCATGTTTGGTGACTATGCCACTTTGAGTCTCACTTTGGTGGGCCATTGATTATTAAAATCTTGGGAAGGGCTTCATGTTTACGGAGTTTTATATATATTTATGGGGTAGCAGTATAAACCCCAACCTTCGAAGTGGCAAAATGTGAGTCTTCGAAGAGGTTTGAAGTGGCAAAATTTTGTGGGTCTTCGAAATGGTAAAAATTTGTGACTCTTTGAAGTGGTTCGAAGTGGTAAAATTTGTGAGGCTGACACTTATATGAGATGACAAATACCAAAAATGGATCCAAATTTGGCTCTTCAAAATTGTCAATAGTGATTCATTAAATGGTAGAATTTATTGAAACTTGTGTATTGGCTTCGAATACAGTTTTGAGCCATTTATTTTATGTTCGAAGTCTCTATATTGGCTTTGAATCTAGTTTAAAGCCATTGTTTTGTTCGAAGCTATTACATTGGCTTCAAAGCAAGTTGAAAATAATTTATTCTGTATTCGAGGCTATTACGTTGGCTTCGAATCAAGTTTAAAGCCATTTTTTTTGTATTCAAAGCTTTTGTATTGGGTTCAAAGCACGTTTACTTGGTTCGAAGGGTGCATATATTCAACCCATCAATATATTTGAGATGCTTATTAATTCGAAAGTGGCTTAAAAGGTCTCAAAGAAAAACAAATTACAAATAGATCTCAATGCATTGGCCTCGAAGCCAATTTTTTGTATGGAGTAATTTTTTATGCATTCGAACCTAATGTGCATGCATGACCAGTGTCTATGCAAAGAGTGACTATGACCATTAATTATTCTTGGCCATGTGATCATTGTGATTGGTTATGTTGTTGCTTAAGATCACATATTAGTCTGTGTAATTCCAATCATTTGGGACAAATCCGTCAGATTAATAAATCAACTCTTGTTAGTTGATTGATAATACTTATACCCTAGTGATTGGTTAAATGGAAGCATTGTCGAAGATACTTTTATTGGCTTCAAAGTCATTGTAAAACAATTTATTTTGTTCGAAACTTTTTTATTGGCTTCAAAGCCAATTTAATGTGGTTTATTTTGTATTCGAGACTTTTGTATTGGCTTCAAAGCCATTTATATTTTCGTATTCGATGCTATTTTATTAGCGTCGACACAAATATAAAGCCATTTACTTTGTGATTGAAGTTACTATATTGGCCATGAATGCTACTTTAAAGCCATTTTCGTGTTCGAAGTTGTTGTACTAGTTTCGAAGCAAGTTATGTTATTTTATGGAAATCAAGAAATTGGTTCTTCCAATATTACGTATGCTTCATTTTCAAAGAACCAGGGGGGCTATGTTTGTACCATAAAATATAATTTTATGTGTATAACCGCAAAGTGTTTGTCCCATAAAATATAATTTTTCCATATTACTATATTACTATAGTAATGCAATTTTAATATATCACTATATTACTATGTTATAATAATAATATTATTATTATTATAAACTATTTTGGCTTGCCATGGAAGCCATTTGAAAATTATTTGCAGGACACTTGTCATCGTAGGATTGAACCAAAGGAGGTTACTTGAAGATCAATGGTGGCTAGAAAGAAGTTAATTTGGAGGGAGCTTCTTTGGGAAGAAACACATGTGTAATTGAATTTGAATTGGTAGTTAATGTAATAGGAGGGAATATTCCAATTCAAATAGGTGGTTATTGGTAGTTATGGTTTGTATCTATAAATACACATGATGTAATCCTTTGTAAGGGTCCTTGACCACACAAACAAATGCATTAATATATCTACTTTATTTTCTTCATCTATTCGGCCACCATGGCCATTAGTTTAGGTAATTTAATTTAGCCTAGTTAGGAGCAATGTAGCATTACTTTATCTTTTCTAGTTTGAACAGTTTGTTCATTCAAACAGTGTTTCATTTCCTTTTTCTTTGATTCCTTCAAGTACTTAGATTTATTTACTTTTAGTTTAGTCACTTAGTCTCTGCATTTTCGAACTAGGATCAATTTGAACAAAAAAGTTAGTCAGTAGGAGTAATGATAACTTAGTTTAGTTCTTAACTTAGTTCTTATACTTTCAGTCTTGTTTGGCTTTCAATTTCTTACACTTCGAAGGCTTCGGTTCGAGATTGCATTCCTTTTACTTTGTAATCACATGTTTATCAAATCACTCTATTTCATCTCACACGTTAAAAGTCCTTGTTAAGACATTGAACGTCACCACAATCTCCCTGGTAAGGCGCAGTTTGGATCACACACATTGGCAATTTACTTGTCTGGCACGCTCGCACATATATAAATTTTCCAACCAAACAAATCTTAATTGTATTTTAACCGTCCCATGGACACCTCATCAATCATTCTCATAGCTCGATATCACATTATTCTGCTTGCTTACTCTGTTGACTGCTATCCCTCGGTCTTGAAAATGCAGAATCCTCATGGGTGGTCATCGGTCTCCGTTTGACCAATATCTAAATCACCCAACAAAGAAAAGAGAAAAGGAAACAAAATAAAAATAGGAATGCCGCATAGGAACAAAAGAAAAGATGAGAGATGACATGTGGCATGGCTTAGAGAAAAGGAAATATTCTTGCTTTTTATCTCTTGTAACAAAAGAAAAAAAAAGAAAAGAAAAGAGGAAGACTATTAAATAATTCCAAGCAAAGAGGAAAACTATTTTTATAGATATATAAGGTTGAAAACATAGAAATTTTCAAGTGTTAAACAAATTTATTACTGCTCCAAGAAAGCACACTATTTTTAGGATTTTAGAATTCCCACTAATGTTCCATCCCAATGTCCTTATTAAGATATAATATAATATACATAAAAAAAATACAAAAGAAGGGAAGGAAAAGAAAAAAAAAGAAGGGAAAATGTATATAAGGTTGAAAATATGGGAATTTTCAACTATTAACAACTTTATTATTGTTCCAAGAAAGCACATTACTTTTAGGATTACCACTAATGTTCTATCCCAGTGTCACTATTAAGATTTAATATAATATACATACAAAAATACAAAATATGAGGAGGAAAAAAAAAAAAAGGAAAAATGCTAGATTTGCCATATAAGATTTTGAGAGTTGATGATGTGGATAGGCTCATTGAAGTGGGATTGCTTTGGTATTTATATAGATACTAGTCGATAACCCGTGCTATGCACAGGGTGCATCATGATAGAGAATGGTTAATCTATATACTAAATATAATTTCGGAAGGTAAGAGAAAGTTTTAACATCTGACTGACACGTGGCATTTTAGCTTTAATTTACCATTTTGACCACATCCTTCTTAATTTATCTCCTCCATTTATTACTCTCACGATTATCACCAGTCTCAATTGATACTTTATTTTATTATTTTCACCATATATTTATCTTCGGCATTAATCTCCCTCAGTTACTTCCATTTTGCTTTTTAACCTTCCGTCTTCCCAGCCTTTCATTACCACTTAATCGCTTGCATACCCTCCACTACAACCTTAACACTTCCCCTCTCTATACACTATCAGTCTTTTTTGTCTCTTTTGATATCCTATTTAACCTTAAGCTTAAAAATAACAACTCCAAATCTCAGATCATGGATAGATAATGTTTGTGATGGGCCTGTGAGTTTTTACCCCTTCTATTTTTATGACTTTTTGTTCTATGATTTTCATCAATCAATTTTTGTTGTATTTTGCTGCATACAGTAACATCAATATTACACATTCATGTTAACATCAATTGCTTCTCTGTCGATTTTAACGCCTTCTCAAATAAGGAATCACATAGTTAGCTATTTCTAATTCTTTTGATGCCAGTCTTTTGGATCGTTGGCCTATATATAGATGTGGCCAGATCTTATACAGAAGGCAATAGATGGAGGCTTGAATGTTATACAAATCTCTATCTTCTGAAATGAATGTAGCCTTCTCCTAGAAAAGTTATGCCAAAAACCCTTCTTTTTAAGGAGTACTGTGATTGGGTTTGAATGACCTTCCCATTCAAGTTGTGATTTTTATATGGTTGTTGTAGAGTTGTGCTTAGTTGAGAACTCAAGGGAGATGGTTGGTGGCATATGAAAGTGTTTCATGGGTGTTTTCCTGCATAATTTCCAATCTTGTGCAAGGATAACAACGATAATAGAAATTTATGGTAGTTCTCCTAGCGAGTAGACGAGACCGATCATCAAATGGGTGTGGGTAAAATGATGCTCTCTCTATCCCATTTTTTTTAACTCTCTCCGTCCCATTTTATGAGTCTTTATTCTATTTTTGTTTTTTTTTGTATTTTAAGAACTTCATTTGAAAAGTCAATGTGATTCTATTGGTGATTTTTCTAATTTACCCTTACAACGCTCTCCATTTTCAAAATTCATATTCAAAAAAAGGGTAATTGTGGAAAAATTGATGATTTGACACCAATAAGTGATTCTTCCATGAAAAGTTGGTTTTTTCTAATGAAACTCTTAAAATGGGACAAAGTGAGTAGCACAAAAGCAAATATAGTTTATGTAGTATCTTCAACGCACTTCATTTGTAATAAATAATAAAGTAGAATATTATATTGGATAATAACAATTAGTCAAAAAGAATTAATCAACATAGGTTGTATTCAAAATATACCCCCTCAAGTTTGCTCCCTATCTCACCCTTATTTCTATAATGTCGATTGTCATTCATCTATGAAATTTCGAAAGTGTGTCAAATCGGCAGAAACATCCCATTCCGTCAAAGCTGCACATGGCGAAATTCCGTTCACATTTTTGATAAGATGGGGCAGTTGGATTGATTTGACTTACTTCCAAAACTTTATGGATGAAATTGACACTAAAAGGACCAAGTTTTTTAAGGTATATTTTGACTTTAAGACAATATACATATTTATAAGTTTAGATATAAGTGTTTTGATATGTTTAAAGGGGGAACACAAATGTTAGGAACACAACTAGCAATAATAGTATGCTACGATTGAAAAACTGATTATTTGTTTTTAAAAAATAAGGGCAACAAATTTGACGGAAGGTTTGTTTAGTGAGTTGGAGTTTTGAAATATGTTGTGGCACAGAAAGTTTCTTGTCAAAATCAACTTTGCTGCATGAGCTCGAGATAGTTTTAATAAATAATAGTAACGTCAAATGCAAAAGTTTGGCTACTTATGTTTCATTTATAATTTTTTTTTTAGGAAATATCTTAAATATTATTACTGCCTTTGTAAGCCTCACAAAATAATAAAATTCATCATCATTATTTTGTGACCTATTGTATAGGTTAGTATAGCTCAAGCAGCAAATAGTTTGGCATATATAAGTCCTTTCCAATGCATAGGTTCAGAGTTCGAACATCATTCCCCTCCTCCATATATAAAAAATATATATATATACACACACACGCACACATATATATATTGTGACCTATTAGAAATAGATGTACCCATTGTACCCACGCATTGCATGGGATACATGCTAGTATACTTATAATCGGTGAGAGCATTGTAAAGTTGTCATTCCAAACACATCTCTACATATTTTATTATGCTTTCTAAGAATCCATTCCACTCTCACAAAATTGCTAAATACACTCCATTTGTACATGAGAGCCTTCTGTTCCCATTAGGAAAAAATAGTATATTGTTTGATCCTACACTTTCAAGGGATAAGATAACTTAAGAAGAAAACAAACAACATTGACATGCTAAGAGAACCTCTGTTATAACAGTAAAGAGCATCTTTCAAAGACGAAAAAACTACAATAAAATCCTCAATTGCATGTCTTGACCTTGTGTAGAAGTAGAACGAATCGATTGAGGATTCAGAATATCAAGAGAGCAAAAGAAAACTTGTAAGGAACTCAATATTTTTTTTACTATATCGAACATAATTCACATCCAATTTGTAACCAACAAGCTGCACCAAAATTGCAGTACATTCAACATTTCCCCTAGAGGAGTTAAGCTATTGTTTAGGGACAACCTTCTCTTCTTTCTCTATCCTCTAAGCCATTGCAAGCTTAGGAGAATATAGAATTACAGAGGAAAATACAGATTTATAGAAGGAAAAAAAAAAACAGAAGAGGGAGATAAGGAGCCTAGTTTGATTGGAAGTTGGAAGGAAGAAAGTAGAATAGTCATGGGGGGTTTTCCAAAAACTGTTTTAATTACTCTTGAAACTCTAAAAAAAATTGATAGAATTTAAGAGTAGATAGAGATAAGACTTCTCAAGAGACATGGGAGAAGAATAGATGGAGAGTTATTAGAAGGGAGAAGTGATTTCTAATTATGACAGATATCTCTCTCTCTATATATATATATACATATATGTATATAAGAAATAGAAATATACAATTTGGTCCCTAAATATGGCCATTAATAGCAATTGATCCTGACTTGATTTGGTGTATAGAAATTAATCCTTAATTTGTAATAGAAATCAATAATTAGTCCCTATTCCTAAATGGTTAGTATAAATCCGGACCATTATACCCTTGACATACATATATATACAGTTATATATATACAGTTATGGGAACATGTGTTTAGGAAATAATGGATAAGGGAATGAATATCCCAAAAATCAAGGGATTTCGGTTATTAACAGTGTAATGTGAGAATTTCTCACTTTTTTTTTTCCTTTGTATATTCCGAAAACTTCCAAAATTGTGTTATATGCAGTTTTGGAAAACATATTTTTAGGAGATCATGTATAAGAGAATTAATATCCCTAAAATTAGGGATTTTCGATTTAACAGAATGATGTGAGAATTTCTCACTTTTTTGTGCAAAATTTCTCACTAACTTCATTTACATAACATATGATCTATTGATTCCAGTCTATGCAAGTGAGAAATTTCTCACTAATTTAATCTACATACGATGTGTAAAAGCATAATCGTAGTAAATCAAATTTTCTATACAAAATATAAGAAGCATAAATCAAACTGCAACAAACTTCTCACTAGTTTTTATTGATTTTCAATATGCTTTTGAGCAATTTCTCACTGAATTAATACCCCTAAAATCAAGGGATTTCAGATTTAATAGAGTAATGTGATAATTTCTCTCTCTCTCTCTCTCTCTCTCTCTCTCTCTCTCTCTCTCTCTCTCTCTCTCTCTCTCTCTCTCTTTGTTTATACTGCTTTGTATATTCAAAAAACTTCCAAAATTGTGTTGTATACAGTTTTGGGAAACGTTTTTTTAGGAGATCATGGATAATGGAATTAATATCCCTACAATCAAGAGAATTTCGGTTTAACAAAGTAATGTGGGAATTTTTCATTTTTTTGTGAGAAATTTCTCACTAATTTCATTTACATAACACATTATCTATTGATTACAGTCTATACAAGTGAAACAATTCTCACTAATTTAATCTACAGACAATGAGGAAGTAATTTCTTACAGCCTATATAAGTGAGAAATTTCTCACTAATTTCACTACATAACAAATGAGCAATTTATTACAACCTATAAAAGTGAGAAATTTCTCACTAACTTCATGTACATAACAAGTGAGAAATTCTTACAGCCTATATAATAAGGAGATCCTCATCAATACTATATGTATGTATAAAACGGTCCGAATCTTAAGCGGACTTTAAAAATCGGACCTAAAGAAATTTCAAAAGTGAGAAATTTCAAAAAATGATAAATTCACACATTTTTGTGAGAATTTTTCACTTTTTACACAGTTCGGACTGTGTATACAAATTCACGGAAGTGAGTAAATCTATGGCACAACCATCGATGAATGCATCAAATCCATGAGCCATTTCTGAGTGATCGTCTTCTGTATCGTCTCATGATCGGTTGATTTTGTTGATGATGGGTTGCAAATTTGAAACCTTGCTTTTCACTCGCATTTCCAAGAACAAAGATGAAATCGAATTTTTCGCGCCTAAAACGATTCAATTCCTTTGAGATATTTTGATTTTTTTATCACGAACTAGTGAGTAATTTGTCCACAGAGTGGTCACCGGCGGAGATGGGTAGCTGTAGATGGTGGTGCATGGTTGGTTTAGGTGAAGGGAGGTAGAGAGGGGAGGAGGAGGAGGAAGGTGGTGGGTGGTCGCCGATGGCGGTGGAGGGGCCGCGACCCTCTCTCTCTCTCTTCTTTCTCCTTCTCTATCTTCATCTTTCTCTCTCTAGCAGATTTTCTCCCTCTCTCTTTCTCTCTCTCTCTCTCCCTCTCTCTCTCTCTCTCTCTATATATATATATATATAGACAGTCCGGCTCTTAAATTACCTTAAAAAACAGACCGTGTAAAAAGTGAGAATTTCTCACAAAAAAGTGGGAAGCGTGTTAAAAGTGAGAAATTCCCGGATTTGAATTTGAAACCCAGATTTTATGTGGATATATATATATATATATAAGGGCAGTTTTGTCCTTAAATACTATAGGGACCTATTTCTAGATTCATTTTTAAAAGGGGCATATTTCTAGTTAGATGCATATATTAGGACTATATATTAAATTACCCTATAAGAAATGAATAAAAAAGTTAAGAAACGACGAAAAAAAAGGAACAAAATAAAAGAAAATAGGAAATTTAGAAAATGCTAATGTGGAAAAAAGGAAAACCCTCAAAATGCCACTTGGCACAATGTGGGAAAAGATTTGGCCTTGTCATTTATGTATTGTTAATAGATAGATAATAGATAATAGAAGAAAACACCACATGTACTAATAATATATTTTTTTGGGATATCAAAAGTTGGCAAGTTAAAAGTTTTATTAAAGTGTCATTAAGTATATAAATCACCTATCAAAGAAAAGAGAAAAGGAAAAAATAAAATAAAATGTAGGAATGTCGCATAGGAACAAAAGAAAAAGATGAGAGATGCCATGTGGCATGGCTTAAAGGAAGGTAAATAGTATTGCTTTTAGTTATAGTAATGGGATAGATTAGATTGGTTTGAAAACGATTTGCACTGTTTTTTTTAACTACTCTATTGTATTCCTATTTGATTTGCATAATTCTTCCTATTTCACGTTTATCCGTGAATCCTGTGGATATATATGTTTTGGAAAATTCTGGAAACCCTTGTGTTTAATTATGAGTATTGATTCATGCACATAAAATGTGCACGTAAAGTGTGCACATAAAGATCTGGGCCGTTAATTTCAGTGGATCTCATGTATGCAGGTATGGACCCTACCAAAATGAATGGTCCAGATCTTCATGTGCACACTTTATGTGCACACTTTATGTGCACATAGCATTACCCTTTAATTATCCCATTTTTGGTAAGTTAGTGGACAAAACGACTAACTCTCTATCTCACTTAGGCTTAGTTTGGCCCCCATTTTGTTGCTACTCCTTTTTTAAAGCACAAATTCATGTTAATTCATTTGGTAACTAGTTATGAGCTTTGCAAACATTGAACTTAGAGATTTTTTTGGAGGGGCTTTTAAAAGCTCTAGAATTGAGCTTTTAAAAGCTCAAGGTTGCTTTTTTATTTCATTATATTTTTTTGAGCAGTGATGTGTCGCTTGTACAAAATTATCAAACTACTCATTAATAAATTTCATAAGCCACTTTTAAAAAGCCACATGGGGGCCAAACTAAGCCTTAGTCACCCACTTTATTTTTATTACTTTTTTTATTTTTATTTTATCATAAATACTCAATGGTTGAGGATTTGCAGCAACGGCTGGTGCGTAGACGCTGCCAGGACCACGCGATATGTTTTTTTGTATGTTTTAAATATACAATGATGATGCCAGAATTTGGTAAGAGTAAAGTAGAGTAATTTAAGGAGAGAGAGAGAGTGAGACTATTTTTTGTATTTGGTTCGGCCCTGTTAATGAAGGTACCTATGTCCACGTGTGTGTCTAAGCACGTTCACTAGCAGATCACCAGTGGGCCTGGTGAGCCAACAAAGAGGGACGGCACTACCAGTAATATCGGCTGGGTGTATGCGTATAATGGGGAATTTTATAGAGGTGCTGTGTAGACTGAGAAGTTGGCGGCCCCTTCAATGGGGGGTGAGAGGTCTCTTTTATAGATGTAAGAAACCTACTCATACATGGATAAGGAAATATAATCCTATTAATGTCACGCCCCGACGTAGCATAAATATGGAAAGCGTTTAATTTCCTTTATGGACCCGTAGGTCGCGACAGTTTGAAGGATCGATTCCGTCCCAAACGTCGAACAACATAAAACCATTAATCAGAGTAGGGCAATCAAGGCTCAAGGCTTATAAAAATTTTCTAACTTATTACATCCTATGGTACGGGGTTAACTAAGGCACAGACCGCCTTGAAATAAAACAATAACTTAAAGTCTATTACAGTCATCCTTATTACAAAACCAAATCATATCTTAAATGCACATAAACAATAAGCATATAAAAATAAATTCTCTTCTCAGCAACTGATCTCAAATAGCATAGTCATACGGTTCATCCTGATTATTACCTGCAAAGCCTGGACACGAATGTCCAGGACGCATCAACGCCGTCAGCTTCAAGAAGCTGGTGAGTATTAAAAACTTAGCTTTGAATGTAAAAACATGCCCATTTACCTTTTTCCCATTTCCATTTAAATACCACAAGTTTATATTTATGATAAAGAGCTTGTTAGAAAAACAACCACAACAATAATTAAAAGATAAATTCACACATATGTGACCGTGTATGAGAACAATGCACCATCTCATCTAACCGACTCTTTTCTCTCGACAAAACCCAACAACCCTCTATCCTACTCCTGGTATCTTTGAAATACTAAGATAGCCACACTTTAGCAACGGGGCGCCAGGGAGTGTCCAGTTTGCCTCACACTTTGGTCCGGGGTACCAGGGAGTGTCCAATGCCTCACACTTTGAATACCCTAACCGCCATGCAAATACCGGGGCAACCCCCACACAGGTATCCAGACTCGAGTCATTCAGGGAGTGTCTATAGGCCACACTTTAGCACTTCCATGGGTGCCAGTGAGTGTCCAAGTTCGGCTTCACACACTTTAACGCTTCCATGGGCGTCAGGGAGTGTCCATTTTTGCCACCTTCGCATTTCAAAGACACCCTCATCCTCTTTTTCAACTCCAACCACAATCACATCCACAACCACAACCATAACCACAGCCACAATTACAACCACAACCACAACCACAACCACAACCACAACCACAACCACAACCACAACTCAAACTCATACTCTTTCCACACAATCATTACTCTTTTCCACACTATCATTACTCTTTTACACACTACCAACACTCACCATGCATGTACAACTGACTCCACATGAATGTCATCAAACTTTAAACATAAAGGAATTCACAGAATTAAAGAAATAATACGCGTACGGGGATTGAAAATTCGTAATTCATTGCCTTAATCATTTTAAACATAACTAATAGCATTCTAAAAACTGCTACTGAAATCCTCGTTTTCTGTCCAAACGGTGCAGAATCTGAGAAAATTGCATTAGACGAAAAGTGTACAGAATCGAGTTTTGCTTGGGACAACGCGGGCAGAACCTTAAATTTCATTCGTTTTCCTAACAAAAATCTGAAAACAAAATTCTGCTACTGTTAAAATTAAAAGAGAAAATATTAGATTGAATTTCTAATGTACTTTTTCTGCTACTGTAATCCTCATTTTCTGCCCAAACGGTGCAAAATCTGAGAAAATTGCATTAGACAAAAAGTGTGCAGAATCGAGTTTTGCTTGGGACAACGCGGGCAGAACCTTAAATTTCATTCGTTTTCCTAACAAAAATCGTGATTAAGTGCAAAGAGATTTGTTGAGAAAGATAACCAAATCAAGAAACCCAATACAAGCTTGGCTATGGAAATTGAGGAGCTCTTCTCTCTAGAAATTTTCAGCAAATTGAACTCTCAAACTTTCTCTTATCTCTCTATGTGACTCTCTCAAGCTCTCTATGTTAGGAGTGTAGAATGTGTAGTGTGATTGGGTGTATAAATACTCAAACTTCCACTTAGAAAACATTTGCCTAACATCCCACTCATTCTCCATTAATCTCCACTAATTACAAAGAAAGTGCAACAATGATGTGTAAATATACACTTGCAATTCATAATGCTCCATTGATAATTGAAAGGGTAGGTGGAGTTGGTGTGGGTCAAGGTGTGTTTGGGAATCAAGCTTATGGCATTAGGACAACACACATACTACAAGCATTTGCCAAACAAGGCCTAAGGGAAAACTTTAGCAATAATAATTGGGTATAAAGAAATTTGTCCAATCAGTTACTCCCAAAATTCTGTGGAAGTTTAACACTGCGCGGACAGTTTTAAACCTAAACTAGTATTTTCGTGACACGGTGTTTATCACAAAAATACAGAAAATTCATTTTAATGTTAGAAAGAGTTTTCTGATTTTATAAAAATACAGTTGGAGTTTAAAAGAAATAATTCCACCGTTTGAAATACAGATTTGAAATTTAACACAGGTATTGCCAGTTTTTAGGAAAATTGCATTTTGACCCCAAAAGTAATTTCAATTATGGGATTAGTCAAGAAATAAATTTTTCACATAAGAATTTAAATAAAGGCAGACAATGTATATTTAATTTTAAATATGGCAATGCAAGAAAATGGGGGTTATTACAATTAATATAGATTGGCATTAATTATGGGGATTTCCTAATTGGATTAGGAAATAGTGTGCACTTTCCATTAGTCTTCTAGCTTGAGTAGGAAACTGCCCGTAATGCTCGGGATCACGCCTGGGGGCCCGGATGAGCTGTTCCCGCGGTGGGATGTGACTGCGCGGTTTTCCCGACCTGTTGGCCGGGTCGTGGATGAACCGCTCGGGATGATGCTTGTCCGAGGAGTTATGCATGATTTGACCAGGGCATGGACTGGCTGCTGATTTGAACCGCTCGGTCATAGGATAGAACCAACTTTGGGTGTATCAGGTGCCCCCCATTTCCAAGGATGCCCAGATGCTATATCGAGGCAAGTTTGGAAATCTGTTTGATGTTACTTGCCACTGTCTGAGTGCTTGGAGAAGCTGCCTCGGGGCTTCTGAGCCTGGTGAGTCCTCGGGAACTGACTGAGAGTTGAGACCCAGCCTAGCTCGGGACCTTTAGGTGCTCGGGAACTAACCGGGAGTTGAGACCCGACCTAATTTGGAGTCTTTGAATGCTCGGGAAGTGACCGAGGGTTGAGACTCGGCCTACTTCGGAGTCTTTTTTTTTCTTGAGTTAGCTCCCAGGATGGTTATCTTCTGCCCGTAAACCTTTGTCAAGGCTGTGGGTAGAAGGATTTTACCATGTTGGAAAATCCAACCTAAAGCGTATTGCTCTAGGGTCCTTTTTTATGTTAACTCCCCAAGATGGTTGTCTTCCGCCCGGCCAGCCTTCGTCAAGACTGTTGGGAGAAGAGCTTGACCATGTTGGTGGAGCCGACCTAAATCACATTGCTTTAGGGTCCTTTTGCTCCTCTATTGTCGGCTAACCTAAGAGATTTTAGTCACCTCCATCGTCGGTTTGGACCTAAGTGGAGTTAATGCCTCTGAGTACTGTAGGTGCTCAGGTTGTCCAAGATTTTGACTTGGTTATCCGTGAGGCCTGTAAATACCCGGTGTGATTACCTGTTTAGTTCACTGCACCATCTTGCCCCCCAAGCTCTCACTAAAACGAGGGTCTTACAGAGGCTATGACTGTAGGTAATCGACCTGGAACATGGTGGTTGCAGGGTCTTTTGAAGCTTGCCATCATCAGCCTCCTAGGGGGTTTGCCCCCATCGTCGGCTGGACCTAAGCGAAGCCGGTGCCGCGGGCGTGACCCCGAGGTCTTTAGCGCCTGGGTTCAGAGCCCGAGGTCTTTTGAGTGCCTGGGTTCGGAGCCCGAGGTCTTTTTAGATGCCTCGGGGTTAGGCCCGAGGTCTTTGTATGAGTTCTCTAACAATCGGTGGAGCCTCATGTGGTGATCAAGCAAGTACCACTGTAGTCGGGCTCTTCTAGACCGATGGAGACAGGAGGTCAGATCAGGATCGTCGGGCTCCAGATTTTTCTGGGCTGGAGGTAAAGTCAAAACTGTTTGATCCTGACCGATATGAACTGGAGGTCGGGTCGGGGCTGCCGGACTCCGCTTGCTGTGAGCTGGAGGTCGGGTCGGGGCTGCCTGACCCGAACTACTGTTAACTGGAAGAACTGTCGGAACTCCCGGGCTGATCTCACTTTCGCTTACTTCTGGAAGACTCGTTGCTTTCTTGCCCGGGGTCTTTGATCTTTAGAAATTCTTCAGTGTCAATGTATTTTCCAACCCTCTCTACGAGTTCGACCAAGGTTACCGGTCGATTTCGGTGGAAGGACGCGGCGTACTTGGTGTGTTGAACTCCCGAGCAGAAGGCTATGATAGCGGCGATTTCATCAAGATAGTAGATGCTGAGCTTCTCTTGATTAAACCGGCCAATGAACTCCTTAAGGGTCTCATTATTCCTTTGTGTAACCGTCAGTAGATGTATGCCAGGCTTTGGTCGTTCGTGCATACCGATGAACTGATTGATGAGCTGCTTGCTGAGTTGCGTGAAACTACGGACCGATCGGGGCTCCAACGAGTAGAACCATTGGGCGGACGGGCCTTTCAAAGTGCTGGGGAAGGCTAGGCAGTGTAGTTCGTCGGAGTTGGTGGCTAAGGCCATCTGAGCCCTGTAGGTCCGGACGTGGTCGACCGGGCTTCCCGAGCCGTTGTATGAATATAGCCGAGGCTACTTAAATTTGCGCGGGATGGCAAACCTCGTGATTTGGACGGAAAATGGTGACTCTGTCTCGGTATTGGCTTGATTCGGAACACAATTTTGACCAAGCTTCTTGGCCACTCCATCGATCTGCTTCTGTAAGTCTTTGATTCGGGCTTCCACTCCTTCCCGACCGGTACCCGAGGGGTTGGTCGGGTCGGTGGAAGAGGCTTCTTCATGGCGGGGTGCTGTCTTCTAGGATCGGGCTCGGCTATGACTCTGGGTAACCGTGTCCCCAAGGGCGACTCGGCTCTTGACCGAGTGACCTTGGACTGATTCCCAGGCCATATGCTCCCGCCTTTCCTCTCAGGCAGCACGCCCACTGTTGATGTCTCTAGCATCCTCAACACGGGACGGGTTGGCTCGGGCACGTTGTCTGGTCAAGATCGGTTCCCGACCGTACGCAACGTTCCCGGGTCGTTTCCCGGCCACTGGAGGATTGCTTTGCTGGGCTAGTAGGGCTTCAATCTGTTGCTGGATTTGACGCTGGCCCTCCAGGAGTTGTGTGAGGGTTGCGGTGATTTGCTCAGATGTGATGACTGCCGCAGCCGGTGCCGGGGCCGAAGGAACATTCTGGTCGGACTGTTGATCAGACTCCTTACCCTTCTTCGGTGGCATTATGATCAGTTAAGAGATTTGTTGATGTGAAGACTTGTCGTTTCCCACAGACGGCGCCAAACTGATGATGCCAGAATTTGGTAAGAGTAAAGTAGAGTAATTTAAGGAGAGAGAGAGAGTGAGACTATTTTTTGTATGTGGTTCGGCCCTGTTAATGAAGGTACCTACGTCCACGTGTGTGTCTGAGCATGTTCACTAGCAGATCACCAGCGGGCCTGGTGAGCCAACAAAGAGGGGCAGCACTACCAGTAATACCGGCCGAGTGTATGCGTATAATGGTGAATTTTATAGAGGTGCTGTGTAGACTGAGAAGTTGGCGGCCCCTTCAATGGGGGGTGAGAGGTCTCTTTTATAGATGTAAGAGACCTACTCATACATGGATAAGGAAATATAATCCTATTAATATAGATTGGCATTAATTATGGGGATTTCCTAATTGGATTAGGAAATAGTGTGCACTTTCCATTAGTCTTCTAGCTTGAGTAGGAAACTGCCCGTAATGCTCGGGATCACGCCTGTGGGCCCGGATGAGTTGTTCCCGCGGTGGGATGTGCCTGCGCGATTTTCCCGACCTGTTGGCCGGGTCGTGGATGAACCGCTCGAGATGATGCTTGTCCGAGGAGTTATGCATGATTTGACCAGGGCATGGACTGGCTACTGATTTGAACCACTCGATCATAGGATAGAGCCAACTTTGGGTGTATCATACAATAAAAATATATTGTGTGGTCCCGGTAGTGTTAGTAGTATGCCCTAAAGCCAATTAGATTGGAGTAGTGTTTTAGGAAAATTACCTTGTAATAACAGTTTCATATTAATAAAGGGCAAGTTTTGATTACGTCACAATCAAGTTCTTATTTAACCCTATTAAAAATGTAGCATTTGGAAGTAGGGTGTCGAGTCCACAGGGATTGATACGAGAACAACGTTTGAGAGGTTTAGTAACTAATTATAATGCCCAAAAGAAATAAACAAGAAAAGATGATGAAAGAGAATAAAAATGACATTGCGTCTTGCGGCTTTTTGTTTGGTTTTTGGAGGATAAAAGGTAAATAAATACTAATCTAAAAAGCAATAGGTTGGGATCATTCCCCCCATCTTGGGTCACAACAAGATGAAATGGACTAAAGTTTCAAGCACATTCTAAGGTAACATCTCATTGTGGCATATTATCAAACACTTGGAATGCACCTATGTGTTAGATGAAATGAGCTTTAAGATTTCCATAGAAACGGATTTGAAGCTAACGTTTGACTATCAAGGATGCATGACATACAAGATGAAGCCTCTATGACTTCTAATCCGAATGATTTGTCCCCCCTACACTAACTAATCTACTTGGTGGACAAATCACCTATGAAGCCTTCAAAAGGTAGTATTTAAAACCCAAGAGTTTGAACAATCAAAGATGCTTGACATCTATGATGAAGACCCCAAGTTATAAATCCCACACACAACATTTATCAAACACATGGAGTGCAAAACACAAGGTTACATAGTATTCCATATGAAATACATAGGGTAGGATTCAAAGTCCAAGTTTTAACAATCATAGTTGCAATACAAATAAGATGAATCCCTTAGTTTTGAATCCTACACAAATGAACCCTAGAAATGCTATCACATTAAATCCAAGAGTTCATGATCCACAACCTAAGTAAATCTAACTAATAATGGGAGACATAACAATATCATCAAAGGAAAAGAGATAGAAAATATACCAAGCCATTAAATCTTCAATGGAGTCTTCAAGTTTACACAAAATGAAGAGCAAAATGGAAGAAGAAGAAAGTTGGGAGAAAATAAAAGATACAAAAATAAAATGCAAGATCCCTAAAATAAAACCATCTCTTCCTATTTATACAAAAATATAAGGATGGCAAACTTGTAAATAAAAAAAAAGGGAAAAACTGAAGCTGCGGATCGATCCCTTCATATTGGCGGATCGATCCGCCTTTCATCTGGGCTGTTGGTATCTCTTCGAAAAGCCGCGGATCGATCCCTTCATTGGGGCGGATCGATCCATTTAGAGACCCTTCTCGCAGAATGCTAAAGTAAGATCGCGGATCGATCCGCTCAAAAGGCCGGATCGATCCGCCTTTGCTGAAGTTCTTTCCTTTCCCTTTTTATGATATAAGAACCAAACGGAGTTGGTTCTCACGTTGAACAAGTTCCCAAACACTACAAGAAAGAGATTTTTATTAGCAATAAGTGAACAACAACAAGAATAGCAAAAGTACAATTTATCCATTCAATCTCCTAATATAAGTGATAATTTGCATCCAAAAAGGGTAAAATCATGAAGTTAAGAATGCAATATTGGACATGAATCACACCCCCCAACTAGCATGTTGCTAGTCTCTTAGCAACAAAACTAAATACCAAGAGATTTAAGAATAACCTTGCACAACAATTTATTTAAAATGAAAGATAAACCGTTTTCGTGGGGAACACGATTGCATTTAGCGAATGCAACAAGCCGTTAAACCTCTAGGTTACCCGTAGAGGCGGAGTTTTGTCTCCGGAGGGTTCTCAGAATGATACCCACAAACATTTTGTTTCCTCATGATAGTTGCCCACTATCTAACGCCGACACTCAACATAGTCACACAAATTTTTAAAGAATTTTAGCACATGACACGCAAATCCAACAAGTTCTCAAACTATCAAGGTTATTAGATAAACTTCATTAAGCTCAATCTTGGATGCGTGTGTGATGTGAAGTGCATAACTACAAACTATCAAGAAGATGGCAATGCTTTCATAATCCGAATTTCGTTCAAAAAGCGCTTCAACTCAATTCTCACCGGTATTACACTCTAAAAATGAATCACTTGAAATGGGTAATACACTCGGGGCATGCGGGCAAACAGAGTAATGGAAATGGATATCAAAGCCACGCACATGCCAATGATGAAAAACGTAAGTGTGAAAAACGAGTAAAAATTAATCTCATGAAAGATACCATTCACTAGAGGATGTGAAATAACTCTAACTACTTGTCACATCCGTTTCAAACTTCGAATCACACAACTTGAGGATCAACTAGGACCTTGATGGGGTTGTAAAGTGGGAAAGTGATATGAGGTGAAGGACAAAGGGAAATGAAGTGGGATGTTTGGGTACAAACTCGGGATTTATTGGAATGCATGGATACAAATAACCACAAGAGATGAATCATCCACAAATATTTCTTTGAAGCTCAAAAAGAGAAGTACAATTGACTATGAAGCTCTTCTTCTTTTTCTTTTTTTTTTTATTTTTATTTTTTTTTTTTTTTTTTTTTTTATTTTTTATTTTTTTTATTTTTTATTTATGTAATTTTTTTCGTTTTCTTTGTACTCTCACAACAACATGGCTCAATCCCTTTTACAACTTTACACACGCGATCTCATGCTAAGATATCCCAAAAATGTAATTCAAACGTGGATATGGAAGATGTATGGTTAAGTGAAGGAAGGGTATGTGTGGTTGAGGTTAGAAATGGTAAAAAGGGCCAAAAAATCATTTCCTCGGACAATGTGATTCTTTATTCTCCACTACAATGACAAGCAAGCATGAGTGTTTCATTCCACAAGATGACTCCTCTAATGAACAATCAACGCAAGAAAATGAGATTATCAACGACTTTTGTATGTTTTTCAAAAAGGAGAGAATTGAAGTATGTAACACTCAACAATGGAGAAAAGGATCTAAAGCTCACAAGGGTAAAGTCTCCACATATGTTTTAAACGATTTTCGGGTAATAATTGCATTAAACATTATCTTAATACAAGTAGTCCTGCAACGTGCTTGATAATCCAAGATTTGAACTTCATGAAATTTACTATAATCAAGACAGTTATAGAACTAATGGGATTCAACAAGTGACGCATACTAATATCGAATAAAAACTCAAGACAAGCGTCATCGCTCGGCATTAGAACGAGGCAACTATACTAATAAAATCATTGGAAACTTTTTTTTTTTTTTTTTTTTTAATTTAATTTTTTTTTTTAATCATCTTTTCTTTTATTAACAACCAAAACATGCTTGGAGAATTAATGGCAAGAAGAAAAATGGAACATCAATATGATGGGTGAATATCCCACACCCCCCAACTAGAACATTGCATTGTCCCTAATGCAAATGGTTTGAAACAAGGACAAAAATGAGTAGGGATAGAGTGATATCACCAACAAAAGGAGCGATCCCCGATAAGCACAAAAATGATGTTCCTGCACATAAATCACTACCGAGCACATCAAGCAAATAAAAGAAGAAAATAAAAAGAAAAACCAAAACACAAAAGAAAAGAAAATGGAATGATAAGGAGATGATGCGGATGAATTTGAAGGTTAGAATGTTGATTCTACCACTAGCCCAACATGCAAAAGAGAAAAAAATTCCTTTAAAAGAAGTGTTCTAGAAAGTTTGGCAAAATAATCAAACTTTGCATTACTAGACTATGACTCTACTTTGATTAACATGATTTGCCCACCTTACAACTAAATTACATTAACTAAACTACGCTAACTAAACTACGTGGTGGAACACATCACATTCTCTTGGATATGAGTCAAGCATCTTAACACAAAGCATAACTATCATAATAACAAGTAAGTGGTAAATTACTACACTATGCAACACCTTTGATTAGAATGACACATCCACCCTACATTAACTAAGCTACATGGTAGACAAGTCAACTTCTCTTAGAATGACTCATGTGCAACAATACACCACTTCTATTAAGCACAACTATGTAAGAAATCACGAAAATCAATTACATATGCCAAAAATTTAAAGAACAACTACCAAAGGAGATACTAGTACCTTCCCCATACGAGACCAATGTGTCATCAACATCCTAGATGGAGGTTTAGCTCTTCAAGAGTAACTAATCCTTCAAAACAAAGACAAAATAAAAAGATCAAATGCAAAAGCGCATATAATTAGAAACTAAACAACTTAACGTTGTCGCCAATCCCCGGCAACGGCGCCATTTTGATTACGTCACAATCAAGTTCTTATTTAACCCTATTAAAAATGTAGCATTTGGAAGTAGGGTGTCGAGTCCACAGGGATTGATACGAGAACAACGTTTGAGAGGTTTAGTAACTAATTATAATGCCCAAAAGAAATAAACAAGAAAAGATGATGAAAGAGAATAAAAATGACATTGCGTCTTGCGGCTTTTTGTTTGGTTTTTGGAGGATAAAAGGTAAATAAATACTAATCTAAAAAGCAATAGGTTGGGATCATTCCCCCCATCTTGGGTCACAACAAGATGAAATGGACTAAAGTTTCAAGCACATTCTAAGGTAACATCTCATTGTGGCATATTATCAAACACTTGGAATGCACCTATGTGTTAGATGAAATGAGCTTTAAGATTTCCATAGAAACGGATTTGAAGCTAACGTTTGACTATCAAGGATGCATGACATACAAGATGAAGCCTCTATGACTTCTAATCCGAATGATTTGTCCCCCCTACACTAACTAATCTACTTGGTGGACAAATCACCTATGAAGCCTTCAAAAGGTAGTATTTAAAACCCAAGAGTTTGAACAATCAAAGATGCTTGACATCTATGATGAAGACCCCAAGTTATAAATCCCACACACAACATTTATCAAACACATGGAGTGCAAAACACAAGGTTACATAGTATTCCATATGAAATACATAGGGTAGGATTCAAAGTCCAAGTTTTAACAATCATAGTTGCAATACAAATAAGATGAATCCCTTAGTTTTGAATCCTACACAAATGAACCCTAGAAATGCTATCACATTAAATCCAAGAGTTCATGATCCACAACCTAAGTAAATCTAACTAATAATGGGAGACATAACAATATCATCAAAGGAAAAGAGATAGAAAATATACCAAGCCATTAAATCTTCAATGGAGTCTTCAAGTTTACACAAAATGAAGAGCAAAATGGAAGAAGAAGAAAGTTGGGAGAAAATAAAAGATACAAAAATAAAATGCAAGATCCCTAAAATAAAACCATCTCTTCCTATTTATACAAAAATATAAGGATGGCAAACTTGTAAATAAAAAAAAAGGGAAAAACTGAAGCTGCGGATCGATCCCTTCATATTGGCGGATCGATCCGCCTTTCATCTGGGCTGTTGGTATCTCTTCGAAAAGCCGCGGATCGATCCCTTCATTGGGGCGGATCGATCCATTTAGAGACCCTTCTCGCAGAATGCTAAAGTAAGATCGCGGATCGATCCGCTCAAAAGGCCGGATCGATCCGCCTTTGCTGAAGTTCTTTCCTTTCCCTTTTTATGATATAAGAACCAAACGGAGTTGGTTCTCACGTTGAACAAGTTCCCAAACACTACAAGAAAGAGATTTTTATTAGCAATAAGTGAACAACAACAAGAATAGCAAAAGTACAATTTATCCATTCAATCTCCTAATATAAGTGATAATTTGCATCCAAAAAGGGTAAAATCATGAAGTTAAGAATGCAATATTGGACATGAATCAGGCAAGTTTATTATTTATCATTATTGTTGTTTAACATCTATATGATATGTCCATAGAATTAAAGTTGAGAAGGTGTGTACTTAAAGAGTTAAGGAACAAGACCATATACTTCTCAGTTGCTTTATTCTAAAAATGTTCTTAGTCGTAGGATTATTAAATTGGGCATTTATTAATCCAGTTAGACTAACACATGTCATGTTTATTTTATTTAATAAAGTATGGCTAGTCTTAAGTCATCAGTATGGAGAGACTGGAACAGACATGTGGGTGCTTGTTATAGAACAAGTTCGCTGAACGTGATCAACAATTAAGAACATCCAAAATGGAGTTTTACTTATCTATCAATGGATTGTTCTTAGTTATAGTGGTACAAGTAATCCTTAAACCTGAGACATTACTGTTGTCTTGTGTATGAGGTATTATACTTTAATGTGCACGGTGTTTATGTTTTAATTAAAGGCATATTCATATATTATTGGGTATAGTAAGTCATACATAGAGACATGTGAATCTATCACTCTCAAATGAGGGAGTGAATGTCCTATGTGATCTTCTATGATATATCTCAAGTAAAGCTCCCTGGCCAGGGCAGGGTGGGAATTAGAAATAGTTTTCTAATTTCACCAGATGTAGAGAAATATCAATTAGTTCGAGAACATGTAATTAAATCTAGGTTTGATAATATGTCCATTACCCAAGAGATTTAATTGGGACATTGTTTGATGGAAGGATTGAATTGTACGGTAACTATTAACGGAAAGGTTCACTATTTTTCAGACTGTCTGGGGTGTGTCATGATATACTGCTAGGTGTCATTCATGACCAGTGGAAGCCCAGAAATAATAAATATTAATATTAATTATTTCTACAAGGTAGAATTAGAAGATGTTCTAATTTAAATTAATTAGAAAGGGTTCTAATTATAATACTTTAAAAGTATTAGTACCTACTACCAGATTAGTATGAACCTAAGGGGTCACACACAAAAGGGCAATGTGTAATTGGAAGAAGTTGTGAGGGTCTACTTGATATTAAGTTGTTAATATGGAAGTTGTATAATAATACTATTAATTTATATTTGATTTATGGAAGTCTTCCAATCAAATATAGTTTCCTAATTAGATTAGGAAAATGACTTATAGCATTATTATATATATATATATATATATATATATGTTAGTATGGGAAACAATATATTGGCTAGCACCATATATTATCTCCCAACCATATACCTCTCACCACTACCAATCCGTACAGCCACTTTAAGGCTTAGATAGTTTCAATTTTCTTCAATTACTTGGAAGAAAAATTGGACCTTCTTCCAATTCATGAATTGCTCGTGTGGATACTTTTAGAGATCGGACGCTCGGACGATTTGGTGAACTGTTCGTGGGACGAATCAGATTCAATATTTTGTAAGCACACTTCAAGGGTAACTATTCGATTAACCCCCTATGGATGTTGTATATATTTTGTATACATCATAGACTTGATCATGGGTTTAGAAAACCATTAAAATTTTGTTTTCCGCTGCGCGAACTTTTAAAGGTTCCACATGGTTTTCTTTCAAGCGCCACGTAGGCGTTGCCTACAGTAGCTCGCTGTCGAGAATCCAGCCCCATACTCAATCGTTAAAAACTAAATTTTATCTGCCATATATTCCAACATTTGTATTTCCTGGTTACTTTTTTACAGGTTAAATTTCAATAGTCACCTTCTAATAACTTCTTCTTCTTCTTTCTTATTTTTTTTGTATCAATAGTAATATTTCGATAGTAATTTTAACAGTCACCTAGCGCTCCTATATAGTAACATCATTTAACTACACCTTCCATAATAGAGATCAATATAATCCATGATGAAAATTCATCTATAAAAAATATATATATAATTGAGTTGTTTAAAAAAATAATAATAACTAATTTTCTAATTTAAACAAGAGTTAATTAGTATAATGTCCATTTTACTGTAGGTTTCTTGCAATAGGCCCAACCCATGAAACGTTTTAGTCTGAAGTCCACACCACAAATTCGGACAAAACTACCCTTTCCATTTCCCATTCAAAACTGCAATTAATAACCCCAACCATTTTAGGGGTTTCAAAATTCAAAACCCAAATACCCAAATGAGAAGAAATCACTTTCTATATCCATCAACAAGGTCTCTCTCTCTCTCTCTCTCTCTCTCTCTCTCTCTCTTTCCCTCTCTCTCTCTCTCTCTCTCTCTCTCTCTCTCTACTAGTCTTTGTTTAGAGAAAGAAAGCTCAGGCCATAGCTCAGACTATCCTCACACAGGACCTCTCCGACGAGCTCACGTGTCATACCCCAACCCACCTCATGAGGATTAGGACACATGTAACAATGCTACAAGTGCTCAACTATACGAATTAATAAAGAAACACACGAATTACTAAGAAACACATGTGTTAAACAACATAAAAGAACTTTATTGTGACAAAATAATCCCAAGGGCAAAATGGTCATTAATAATATATAGCAAATTTTATTCCAAAAGATAGGTCTTTGAGTCCTGATTCCAACGCAAAAAACGGCGCACGAATCGAAATTTTTTAGAGTGAGTTATGTCCGTTTTCGTAAAGGTCGACAGTGCAGCAAAATGGCCTGCGGATCGATCCGGATTTGACAGAACTTCATTTTTGGCCCTCCAAAAGTGCCAGATCGATCCGCTCAAGACCCGGATCGATCCGGATTCTGCAGCACACATTTTGACAGTAAAAAATCCCTGTTTAAACCAGTTTAAACATATCCAAAACATAATCAAACCTTATGGAACCTTGAATATCCACTCCAAGACCATTTAAAACACACTCAAACCTCTCTAAATACAAATTCAAACTCTTTCAAATATTCAAATCATGAACATAACCTCATTTGGACTAAACCAACACATAGACACATCATTTTTTAATCAAATCAAGTTTTGAAGTTTTAAACTCTTGACAAAAGCTAATATTTCATAAAATCTTGTTGAAAATAAATCTAAGATATAACTAACAACATAGAACACTAGGAAACCATATCGAAATTCTTCCCAAAATTAATCCAACATGTAAAACACAATTACAACTACAAGAGATACAAATTTAACCTCATTGAAGCAAATCAATGAATACAAATGCACACAAACTCTCTCTTTAGCTAAACAAATCATAAAACTCATTTCTTTTGATTGGAAACACACTCTTGACATTCATCTCTAGTTCAAAACTAACATCTTTTGAAAACATCAAAGATCATTCCAAAAACACTCCTATGTGCTTCCAACCCATAACCAACCTCACAAGAGTTACAAAAGATCTTTTCCATTACTTGATTAGTTATACACACACAAAACTCATAATGCTCCAACTAAGAGCTTAAGCATGCATCAAACCACATTTTCCCAACATGAGTATAACTTGTCAAACAAAATATCCCAAATCTAGTTTGCCTTTTAAAATTACATAATCTGTAAAGTTCTTTCCATACACACACAACTTGTGGATACCATACTATAACACATACCACAAGATACAACCAACGCTAAAGTGAACCTTACATATTACAAGTTTTCCAAACACATGAGTTAACTATACATCTCTAAACCATAAATTGCATTAGGAAACTTACACATCTAGATTTATAAACATATTAACACACATCTCATAACCCCCACGCCCACCAATCATATCGATCATCTCATTTCCTCCTCCCGTGCTGGACCTGCGGTAGTTATTCAATAACCATAACAGAAAGTAATATTTGCTTAAGCTTTCGCTTAGTGAGTAAAGCTAATCAGATGTATGAATGTATGTATCATGTTCAATGCACAAGCTATTCAACAATCAACATATTATTTAGTTTCCAAAAGACCAAATATCAATTCACCGTGATGTCACTCTTGCCTTTTTTTTTCCTTATGCGCATATAGCACCTCTAATTCACACCATCTCACATACCCTTCCATAGCCGGGTCGTCACCCACACACCTTTAAACAGTTAGTGTGGTGAGTACCCTTACACTGTTGGTTTTTCTTTCCACGTCTCCTTATTATGGAGTAAATCCACGGTGAATCAATATAAGACTTTCTTCAACCCACATAAGCACATAGTCACATAACCATTTCAAGTATGATAATTCTTGCAAAATTAAGCATGTTAAGCTTACAATTTATACTATCATGCTTTAACCAACATAATTCAACATACTAACATCATAATCAACATAATACATCATAAATTGTAACATTAAACACAATTATACATTCAGCCCATGGATTAGAGTCACTCACCTCCTATAGATTTTACCCCAACAAGCAATTTCCTTAATGATTCTTGCCCAAATCCTACTCCGGAGTAATTTCCTACAAGTTTTCGGCAACCGCTTATCACCAATTAGAATGAGCTACCAAAATCCGACCATTAAAATGTAAATAAAAGACATAGAAATGATCGTCTCACCTCCATGAGTCCGAATACGGCTTCGGTTCGCGAATTGGATGGTGAACGACGACGGAACGACGAATTGACGGCAACGGAGACGTATTCTTTCTTTTCTCTCTTGGTGTCTCTCTCTCCTTAACTTAATTTCTGTAAATCATCTTGGTTTAATGGAGAAGACACTAGGTTTCACTCTCCCAAACCTTGCATGAGTGACTCATGCTTCCAATTTTTGTTTAGCACCCCTAAAGTTTACGATCTCTATTATAAACTCCCCAAACATTCCATTAACTACCCAATTATCTAAATGGGTGTTTGTCTAAGTCCCATATGGGTCCCACACGTGCTTTCAAATATTTGTGAAATTGCTAACGTACCTACTAATTATGCACATTTTTGCAATAATGCCCTTATTGGGTTAGTTAGTATATATAAAAGCTAACATATTAATAATTTGATATGCAAGCAACTAAACATATTCCAAGTAGTCATATAAAATGCATATAATTATTTAAATGCAAGTTATTTTATATTTTATTCGAGCCCTTCACTGGGTCCCACTTCTAAACCTGTCCCTCCTCAGTGGGACTTTTCCAAGGGCGAGTCCAAGCCTCCCTTTAATCTATTCTAATACACTAATTAATATTAATTAATACATATTACGAGATAGTGACGCCTTTTTCCCAGGTACGGGTGTTACATCACGCTAGTTGACGCCAAGCCAGATAAACTCCACAGCGAGATGCTCGATCTCCAACACACCGCCGCGTTCCTCGCAAAGACCAAGATCACGGCCGATGTGGACTACTTGAGGACCAAGATCACCATCGGATCCGATCTCTGTATCGTCACCGCCGGTGCTAGGCATAACCTAAGAGTCCAGGTTGAACTTGATACAGAGGAACAAGGCCATGTTCTCGATTATTGTGGCCCAGCTTGCGAAGTACTCGCCCGATTCGATTTTGGTGATTGTTTCGAACCCTGTTGATGTTTGACTTATGTTGCTTGGAAGCTTTTTGGGTTTCAACAACAATGGCAATGTCGGATCTGCTCTCTCTCAATCTATACATTGGAACCCGATTGTATATTATGTTGTGGTTCAACGGTTGTGGTCCAAAAGGTTGTAGTGTAAAATCTAACACTCATGTTCTTGCTTTAAAAGTTGTGATGTGAAATTGTATACTATGTTGTAGTTCAAAGGATATGGTTCAAAAGGTTGTGGTGTAACATTCAACACTCATGTTCTTGGTTTTACATTTTGTGGTGCGAAATTGTATACTATGTGAATGAAAATTGTGATGTCAATGAAATGTTGTAGTCAGTGTAAAATGAAAGTGCAAATGAATTTGTGATAAGACAGTGTTCCTTTTGTTGAATAACTCGAATATGAGTTTGAAATTTAACAATTCTAGTGTGAAATTTAACACTCATATTCATTCTAGTGTGAAATTCAGCACAAATTTTTTTTTTGGGTGATGGTGATGAATGAATGTTAGATCACCCAAGAATGGTGAAATGCGAATTAGAAAGATATGTGTAATATTAAACATATTCTAACGTATAAAGCCCTACAATCATGACATTTCGTAACTTCCCAAAATATATGCAAGATTAAGTCATTTCCCAAAATATATGCAAGATTTATGGGATTGAGTTTGACCGAAATATACATATCAGCATTATATATACAGGTTAGGGGTAGATTAGTCATCTAATAATTCTATAATAGGATATTTTGGACTAATCTCTAACAACAATTACAATTATATGGCCTATTATTTTGAAGTACCAATTGGTGGACCTAGTACAAAAAAGATAGGTAAAATGGGACTTTCGAGTAGATTTTTCTTTAAACAATTACAATTAATATACAATATATATTAGACTAATGTAAATTTTAAACATTTAAATTCAAAATAAACTATTATAATCAATATATATAGTCTTTAATTTTAATTATGACACTGTAATTCTGTTTGCTATATAATTTGCGCGGGCGTGCCAGAGCCAAACGGGCTCGGTGTGTGTGTGTGTGTGTGTGTGTGTGTGTGTGTGTGTGTGTGTGTGTGTGTGTGCAAACTAATTTCCTAAACGCTTGTGTGAGTGATACACAAGGCTTTATGAATCTGACTTCTAAACAGTGATTGTGTGCAGTGAGTAGGAAAGTACCCTCACCATAATTCTTTAGCAGTACTGAAGCTCACAAGCTAAACAGTTTTAAGAGTTTACCAGGTAAACAATCACAAATGGATTAATAAAACGTAGATTTTATTAAGTGTTTGGAAAATTAAACAGATCTAAAGAACAAATCAGAATAGACTCTGATTATCCAAAAGAATAAAATTAAAGAAATAACAAAAGGACAGACCTATTTGCTATGAATGCTGAAAACAAAGTTTTGAGTGCTTTGAATGCTTCGAATGCAGTGTGTATGTTGTTTTCGAGATGATGCGGAGTGCTCTGTATGCTTGGCCTGCTTCCATATTTATAGTGGCTGTAGACACCCCGATTTTGACCAAACGTCGAATTAAGGAGAGTATCATCTCCATAGCCGATGATGTCAATGACCGAAAGATTCGAAGTGTTCTAAGCTCTTCAGAAAGTTCTCCAAACACGGTAAATTTTCACAGAATGAAATACCAGGTATTTAGGAGAATTCAGGTATAAGACATCACTTTTGGAAAAAATCTTCGACAATAAATTTCTTTAAGAAAAAGGAGGAAAGAAAAGACCTAAAATGGGAAGTTCAACAAAAACCGGCACACGGAAGTATTTTGCAGCACTCAGTGAGTGCCGAACGGCATTCGGTGAGTGCCGAACGGCAGTCACAAAATGCCGGCCCGGCATTTACTGAGTGCCGCCGACATTTTCTGACTGCCGTTTGCTTTTAAAGTCCGTATTTTGTGGTACAATACGTATATGTATGCGGATAAAAACAAAAAACTGATAAAGTAAGGTTGACAAAAACGCGGCAATCAATAATTTGGCGCGGCACTTACTGAGAGCCGCGCGGCAGTCATGGAATGCCGCCGCGGCTGTCACGGAGTGTCGCCGCGGCATCCACTGACTGTCGCAAGAGATTTTTGACTGCAGCCCTGTACAGCAGTCTGTCTATTTTCAGGAAGTACGTATTGTACCACCAAATGAGACATTTACACCTGTCTTTTACTCCGAATTCATTGAAAATACTTGGTAATTTTGTCTATAAAAGAAGGAGGATCTTCCTTGGGAGATATAGACCAAAATACACAACAAAAAATACAATACACAAGAGATCATTACCACTACAACAACACATATTAGAGAGAGATAGAGAGTTTTGGAGAGCTTGAAGAAGAACTTGGAAGATCTTCAAAATATAGAAATTTGAGGATAGTCTTGGAGGTGACCCTCTAATCTTAATTGTGTTTTCTTTCTTTTTTAGCTTCTAATCCTTAAGTCATTTAGTTTTTCTTGATTAAATTTTAGCGTTTTGTTAAGTAAACTTGGAAGTCCTTGCTTCCTAGTTCTTTGATCCTTCTTCTATTTTTTTTGTTTATGTTTTTCTTTTGAGATTCTTGGAGATCTTCAAATATCTCTCTTAAAAACTCTTGAGTTTGATGTTTGGAATCTCATGTAAGCTTATACTTCACATGGGAGTCAAAGTTTGATCATCACTTCATAAGCAAATAGATGGATCCAAATCCATATCTATGATTTGGGTCCTCTAGCTTGATGTTTTATGGAATCCTTTCAATATTCCTTTGAGATTCATGAGTATTAGTTATATCTTCATCTCCAATAACCATCAAATGTTAGGAGAAAGTAGTTTTGAGTCCAAGGCCATCTCTGTGGTTTGGATTCATTATCTTGAGATTTCATGAAGTCTATTCATACTTCATTTGAAATCTACAAATATAAAGATCTTTAGCCTCCAATGACCATCAAATGGTAGGAAAAAATGGTCTAGTTTAAGTCCAACTTCATGGTTTAATAGTTGGGGTTAACAAATAAAAGTTGAGTTTGACAATGAAACACTAGGTTCATAAACCGGTTTTGATCAAAGATTTTTAATTCAAAATCTAACCGTTGGAGTCAAGTGAAACCGATGGGAAAGTGTCAATAACACAATGTTTTACCACTGTAATTTTTGTTTTGATGAAATTCCATGCCTAAGCTTGTTTGGTCTCATGATTTCAAAACATGCAAGTCTCTGTCCGAAATTTCAGAACAGCAAGTCCATTTTGAAATTCATAAATCAGAATCTTAATAGAGTTTTCGGGGTTTCTAATAATTGTTTCTAGGTACCTTAATGTGTTAGGAAGATCCCCCCAAAAGATCTAAGTGTTTCTCATCTTTTTGCTATTTTTAGAAAATCGTACAAGATCTCTGGACAGAGAGTTGCAGATTCCTGAGTGATGTCTAGTGTTTTCCATATTCCCGGAGATCTAACCGTTCAAACCTTAATTTTCTTTTTGGGTTATAAACTAAACTCACAGAGGCATATTATATCCAAAAATCATTAAGATCCAACCGTTGGAAGTATGGTTTTTCCATTTTTTAAGATCTGGTCTACTCTCTGTAATTCATAAAAAATTGCTACTGTTTTTGTCTAATCTTATTTATTTCAACTCAAGTGGTCTCCTAATGTCTTGGGACCCAAATCATACTTTGAATAATGATAATTTAGCTTAAATCTAGAGGCTAAGTGACCCAAATTAGTGAATAAATCCATGTCTTATTCTTGTTCACATTCATTCATTCATGTACATTAATGCTTATGATTAGAACTAGCTATTTGAATAAAGTTGGATTTCATGCTTGATAGATCTAAGCTAGGGAATCAGGATTGATTGTTGGATATCATATTATTATGTGAAGCATGTGGACTAATCTTTGTTTTGTAGCACATCTGAGGTACAATTTTTCATCTCTTCTCTAGTTTATTTCATTTATTGATTTCCTTGATTTTCGACTCCATGCGCGACACCTTAGACTAGGTCTTGCCTTATGTGTTTACATGCATTAGAGACCTTTTCTTAGGTTCATTTTATATGTATGCATTACATGTTTAAATTCGCAGCTGGATCCCAGGTAAGTTTCCTAGTTCCCTATTTGCACATCATCATGCTTGCTATTTGAACTATGTGGCTTATGAATGATATTTTGTCGATTAGCAACTTTGCACCATTTTCAACATGCTTGTGTAATGTATTATTTATATATATATATATATATATATTAGTTGAGGGCATGCTTAGATCAATAATTCGATTAAAAAGGATGATGAGTAGTGGCCTATCGTGAGATAGGATGAAAGGGGGTGTTTTAGTCCGACAGGCTCCTTCCCCTTTCATTCCATAATCCCCGGACCCAGATTGTCTTTGGTTTCGCAAAAGATCAGTTTGCTTTCTAAATGGTTTCTTAATTTTCCTAAAAAATTAAGTGGCGACTCATTTGTTCTTAAATTTAAAGGAATTTTAAAATAAAAGCCGTGGGTAAGAAAACTGCGATATCCACAGTGGCCTCTAGGAATTCTGATAAGGAAATATTTATAGCAGCCTCTAGGAATTCTGATAAGGAAAGAACTCCTTTTCTTGCCCCCTAAGCTGCGTGGCTGATTGGATGATGGTGGAAGAAACCTTCTTAATCTCTAACTCTTGCCTTATCTCAACTCTTGATTGAACCAATCCCTATATTCTAGGGATCAGTCTTCTAATCCAACTGGTCGTGATTAAATACCTTCCAAACCGGACTCTTGCTTCCTAAAAATCTGGGATGACGTCGTCTTGACAGCTGTGAATAGCACCGCCTTCCCCTTTCAATCCATTGGCCTTGTCAACTACTTTCTTTCAGCTGAATCGGGCTTAATCAATTTCAATACTTTCTTTCATGCCCGATAATCCTTTTATGAATGCCTATGGCCGACCGAGACTCATACAGCCATCCTTCATTACACGGTGTCCGATTGGCCTCCGTGCTGCTTTGATCTACCATCGGGCTTACGTTGCATTAGGTTATGTTATTCTCGTGCCCGATAATCCTCATACATGCCCATCCTTCTAATCGGGCTCAGACCACAACACCCAACAGCCTTGTGCCTACCATCGGGCTTACAATCTCCACTTGAGTCCGATGAATCATAGATTCCCTAGGCCGGCCTCCCCTCTATCCAATCTTCATGCTACTCGGGCTCAAAAACCTTTGACGGTTTTTGGGTGCAAACAATTGCCCCCCAAAAGGTCATATCAAACGTCCTGCCTTGATTGATGTGACATTTTGAATTTTAAAATTGCCACGTGTTAGCCATGCAGAGATTTGTCAGATATAGAGAATCCCACCAGTCACTCCACATTTAATGTAGCGTGGTATTTAGCGGCAAGATTTTCAAAAAATCTCTTTACCTTCTCCATTTGCGTCTCCTGCTTTCTCTCTCTAAACGAAAAATGAACCAGAGCCTCTCTCTCTACAAACCCCATTCCTTCCGGCGAAGTAATCCTCCATCCCTTCTACAGAAATGGCTCCTAAAACAGCTTCGACGGCGCCAACCAAAGGCAAAAAGGCTTTCCTGGATACTCTTCCTCCCCAAAACCGATGCGGAGAGGTTAGGACCCTAGCAAAAACCCATGCTTCCGAGATCTCTACCGAGTTTTTTACCCCTTACAACTTTCCTAATGGTACTCCGGTGGCACCTGGACTTGGCGTCGCGTTTCATAGTGATCCACCGGCAGCATTCAATACTTATTTCTCACCAGTGGGGCAAAGTCCAAACTACTACCCACCCCGTTAGAGGTTGGCCGACCCCTGCTGCTGACTGGGACAAATGGGTTACAAGAGTATCAGCCTCTAAGGCTGATATCTGGAGGCAGACGGGCATTTATGATGCCATAATGCTCAGTCAGGCTAGGATTGAGATAGACCGACCTCTTCTACTCTCTGCTCTATTGTTTTGGTCTTCATCCTACAATGGATTTCTCTTCCGCTGTGGACCGATGGCCCCAACCATCAAGGACATTGGTTACTTGCTCGGTCTTCGGCTTCACGGGAAAGAAATTATCCCTGGGCTTAATGTAGGAACGACCAGCTTCGCTTACCCTCAGCAAGAGACTATCAGAGACGTGGTCATTTCATATAGACCGATTACAGCCTACAAAGGCTTCCTTACTTCTTGCATTGGTGTGGATGAGACGGAGGTGTCCGACGCCGAACACACCGCATTCCTTATATACTGGCTCAACAAATATCTCTTCTGCTCGGCCAGCTAAGCCATTACCAAAGAGTACACCACCTTGGCCTTAGCTCTCGCGTCGGGAAAACCCTTAGCTATGGCTACCCTTGTCTGGGCACACTTGGTCCATGGTGTGACAGACTTTGTTCACTCGGGCTTCGGTGCTGGTGGAAGCCCAATATGGATACTTCAACTCTGGTTGTACTCCTATTTCTCGGAGTTTCAACCAACCATTCGCCACATGGCCGATGTCCCTATTTCTGTCATCCAGTTTGTGGATGTAGCGCCTTCTTCCCACTCCTTTGAGGAGTGTTTCACCTTCATCTATCAAGGGTGCTCCCCTCGGGCCATAAATCTCTTCACCCCTTTCTTTTCGCTTCAATTCTCTTCATTCCTTCAGCTTTCCAACAATCCTTCCAAGTGGGGCTCAGGCACCCAGTCTACATACAATGAAATCTTCTCTAGCTACTTGGTAGCTAGGGATATAATTTTTAGCCCAAGTATTCCTTCAACCAACAATAAATGCGGAGCAGAGTATTACTTTGCTCCCCTCTATGCCCGTCAATTCGGGCTTACTCAACTTGTGCCTGTTCCCCCAGGCATCACTGTTAATGTTGACTGGGTAGAACGCGGCCTTATCATCAACGACGGGCAGGTGAAGTAAATCAAAGAATGGTCAGACAAGCTCAAAGCTGCATTTAACTTCACCCCCTTCTCCGCCCGGCCTGTGGTATCAGAAGAATTCACCAAGTGGTGGAACGATCGGGGAAGCCACATATTCAAAGATACCGCTGCTGAGGCCCTCGTACAATTTACTGCATCATCAGCAACTGAGGTCGATGCTCCTGTTGTAATAGCAGCTCCAACTCAACGCAACACAAGTTGCAAAGAGGCCGGCTCGCAAGCCAGCTCCGGGCAAAGGTCCTGCTCAAAACAAGAAGAAACCAACACCGTCCTCAACAACTCAGGTTACATTTACTTTATTTCTAACTTGTTAAGCCCAATTACATCATTAAGTTCTAATCTTTTCCCTTTCCACTTTAGCTTGCTGATGAGGACTCTGGAGAAGACTTATCATTGACCGGAGCAGTTCCCCAACCACCACCAATCCAGCCTCAAACTCTTCCCACTGATCTTCCTACATCTCCTGCATCTGTCGCGGCCTACCTAGAATGAATCGACGTGAGAGTGATGCCACTACACATTGTGCCACCTCTAACCCCTTTGAGCGACGACGAAGATGGTGATCCTACTGGCAATATTCCTGAACAAGTCGTTCTCTCCTCCAGCAGCGAGGACGTGCCCGATGCCGGAACTGCTATGGAGGCAGCTGAAGAAGAAATCGAGCAGGCCGGCCTAGCTGTAGTCGGAGCACCCTTTGACTAGGAGGACACCAGTGCTGCTACAGGATCGTCCTCTCAACCAACAAAGAAACCTGTTGAGGCCGATCCTTCCCAAACTCCCGAAGATCCTGCAGCTCCAAGGGTTGAGGATGAAGCGAATGACTCGGGCTCTGCCCTGGGCATTCAAATTTCAGAGACCACTACTAGCCCAGGGGTGGAAACCAGTACTTCTCCCTCTTTTGAACTTGGTCAGCCGTCCTCTGAATTATCAACCTCTCAGCCAAGTGAGGACGATGTTCATCAAGAGATCTTGGCCTCGCTCGGCGCTCACGCCCTGGTATTGTAGCCTCTTACCTTATTTCATTCATGAACTCTTAAAAACATCTTTTGACCCCTACTCTTTTGAACAGGTCGTTCCCATAGGTCCAGAGCCGCACATCCCATTTGACGATTTCATTTTCGTCCTGGACCTAGGAGCTTTTGAACTTGGTCCTCTTGAGCCCGAGGCGGTCTCTCATTCACACCTTCAGCAATCAAAAGACCTACTCCTCGGGCTTGCTGATTATGACCTCTCTAATCTTCCTCCTGTTGCTGATGTTGAAGCAGCTTTGAACACACTCATGGCCGATCCCTCTCTTTTTGACGGGCAGCTATCCCTACTCTGTGAGACACAAGAAAGACTCCCAAGTTGTCGTCTCCTGGATAGATCAGCCTTGAAGGTTCAAGCTGATGCAGAACTTCACTTGGGCTCTCGATAAAAAGCAGTGAAGTTCTTGAGGAGGCCAAGGCTAAGTTTGAAGCAGGGAAGGCCTCTCGGGCTCAAGTGCTAGCCAGAGACACTTGGTTGCACAATCACATTGCTGTACTTAAGGCTCAGCTTGAACAATGCGAGGCCGAGGTCGTCACCAATAATGTAGCCTTAGTAAAAATTGATGAACTGCTGGCCCAACTTGGTGGTGACGCCTAGAAGTGCAGTGATCAACTACAGGCCAGCGTATCGATATCCCGAGCCTGGGCCCAAAAACTTGACAAGGAAAAACGAGATCGGGCTGGAGCTATCAAGACTTGGGAAGATTTAAGGGCCAAACTTAAGAATTTTGGGTCGGCCTAGAGACCGACTCCCATCTTTTGTACCTTGTATGTTTTTATTCTTCATAACATATTCTTGTAAGTAAGCTATGCTCAACTTTATTAATGCAAAATAATGGTTTTTTTAATCATTCGGACTCAGGTTCATAATTGATCAGTTGATCATATTCCAACCCTGGATTTGGTTTATATTCAAGATCGATGGTCTGCCACAACGTAGGATAATAGAACTTTAAGTATTGACCATTGATTAATCTGACATGAACTATCCCATCTATATCTCGTAGCCTGTATGCACCACCTCTCTTGACTTGATGGATGATGAACGGACCTTCCCAGTTGACCGACCATTTACCGTAACGATTATCCTTGTCCCCGATAGGTAAAACGGCCTTCCATACCAAATCCTCTGTGCAAAAAGATTCTCTTTCACCCTTTTGTTATAAGCTTGGGCTGCCCGTTGCTTTTGCACCTTTAATGAGTCTAAGACCGTGAGCCTTGTTTCGTTAAGCCCTTCTAACTCAGCTATTATAGCCTCTGTGTACTCAACAGGCTCAAGCTGATTCTGTAAAGCCCTTCTGGTCGATCGGACTGTGACTTCCATAGGTAACATAGCGTCATGCCCATAGGTCAACATGAACAGTGTGACCCCGGTACTTGACCTTTTAGATGTCCGATAGGCCTATAGAGCTTCGGATAGGAGCTTGTCCTATTCCCTAGGATTTCCATCGATCATCTTCTCAATAATCCCCTTAAGTATCTTGTTTGTAGACTCGGCCTGCCCGTTAGCCTGTGCATAGTAGGGCGTAGAATTGAGAATTTTGATCCCCCTGCTTTCTGCAAAAGCTAACATTTCCGTTCCTGTGAAAATAAACCATTGGTCGGCTGTAATTGTCTCTGGCAGGCCGAACCTGTGGATAATGTGCTCGTCAATGAACTTTATTACCGTGGCCTAAGTCACCGTTCTCAGGGTATGGCCTCAGCCCACTTAGTAAAGTAGTCTGTAGCCACTATGATGAAATAGTGCTGGCCCGATGATGGCGGTAGGATGTTGCCAATTAAATCCATAGTCCATCCTCGGAACAGCCATGGTTTGATTACTGGTTTGAGCTCCTTAGCTGGCACATGCTAGATCGGGCCATGCTTCTGGCAAGCTTGACATCCTTTTGCGTAGCTGATACAATCTTTCAGCATACCAGGCCAGTAATAGTTGTATCTTCTCAATAACCACTTCATTTTTATACCGGCCTGATGTGCCCCATATATCCCTTCATGTACTTTGGACATAACCTGCATGGCCTATTTCTTACCTAAACACCTCAAGATCACGTCGTCACCGATGGGTTTTTTGAACAATTCTCCATCAAGCATCACGAATCGGACTGCGAATAGTCTAACTTTTCGGTCTACCCTGACATTCGGGTGATTCAGGTAGTCAATGATGGGCATTCTCCAATCATTGTCCGCCATCAAGACCGAATTAGTGTTAGTATACCAGCCGCTCCTTGCAACTAACGGTAATGATCGGACATGAAAAGTGATAACCTGGTCTTCTAAGTTCTTCCCAGAAGACGAGGCTGATCCTATTTTTGCCAGCTTATCAGCCTCGGTGTTTGTGGTCCTCGGAATATAACTCACACTAATGTCGTCAAATGCCTCCATGAGCTGAGTGGCCACAGCGTGGAATGGGCAGAGTTCCCAACTTCTTAT
Source organism: Hydrangea macrophylla (assembly GCA_033977485.1). NCBI lineage: Eukaryota > Viridiplantae > Streptophyta > Magnoliopsida > Cornales > Hydrangeaceae > Hydrangea > Hydrangea macrophylla. The sequence continues at coordinate 31,687,037 of CM066987.1, forward strand.
CTGGAATTCTCCAACTATTTATCTGATCACCAGCCCTGAGTCTCCTTTTATATGCACGGACGATGCCCCCATTTCCAGGAGTATCTCTAGTCTAATGATAAGCGCTTCGTATTCGGCCTGATTGTTGGTGCACTTGAAATTGAGCCAAAACGACATTTTTGTCTTCTTGTACTTGGGTGATACAATAACCACACCTGCCCCAGCACCCTCTGCGTTTTTGGAACCATCAAAGATTAACGTCCATGGGACCAAGGACGTGTTTAGAACTTTGGGTGTTAGATGCAATTCTCCCAGATTAATAGGATCTGGGTGATCGGCCAAGAAATTGGCTATGGCCTGGCCATTGACCGATTGCTGTGATCGGTACTGGATGGTGAATTCCATCAAGGCCAAGGTCCATTTCCCAATTCGGCCTCGTATGATTGGTCTTGACAACATATATTTTATCACATCAGTTTGATATATTATGTAAGTGGAAACGGGCAACATATACGTTCTCAACTTTTGTGAGGAAAAATACAATGCCAAGCATAACTTCTCAATCGGCGCATAGCGCTGCTCGATTGGAGTCAAAATTCTACTTAAGTAATAAATGGCATGCTTGTTGCCTTGCTCATGGTCTTGAGCTAACATACTTCCTATGGAGCAGTCAGAGGCCGATATATACAATTTGAGATACCTACCCTTCTTGGGTGGCATTAATACTGGAGACGTTGACAATTATTGTTTAATTCCCTCGAAGGCTTGTTGATGGCTGTCTTCCCATTTGAAATCTTCATCAGTCTTGATCTTCAATAGTGGGGTCCATACTTGGGTCTTCCCTGCACAATTGGATATAAATCTTCTCAGGAAATTGATCTGCCTGAGCAATCTCTGAAGTTCTTTCTTGTTAGTTGGTGGCTTTGCTGCCTGGATAGCCCGAGCCTTATTTTTGTCAACCTCTATCCCTCTTTGATGCACTAAGAAACCTAGGAAATTCCCTGCTATGACGCCGAAAGCACATTTAAGAGGGTTCATCTTTAGTTTGTGAGCCTTTTTCAAATGCCTTTTCCAAGTCTCTCAGATGATCGGCGTTACCTCCTGACTTTACCACCACGTCATCGATGTAGACCTCCATGAATTGTCCAATCATATCATGGAAGATTGAATTCATCGCCCATTGATAAGTGGCTCCAGCATTCTTCAGACCGAAAGACATGACAACTCATTTAAAGGTTCCAATTGCCCCCGGGCACCGAAAAGCAGTCTTCGGGACATCCTCTTCGGCGATGTAGATCTGGTTGTACCCCGAGTGCCCATCCATAAAGGACAAAATTTTATGGTTGGCAGCTGAATCAATTATCTGATCGGCCATGGGCATGGGATACTCATCTTTTGGGGTGGCTAGGTTTAGGTTTCTGAAGTCAATGCAGACCCTCAGCTTCCCATTCTTCTTTACTACCGGGACCACATTCAAGACCCATTCAACATACCGGGCTGTCCAAATGAAACCAGCGTTCAGTAGTCTCTCAATCTCTTCTTTCACCTTCAGAGTTACTTTTGGTAACATCCGCCGAGGTAGCTGCTTGAACGGCCTAAACCCTGATTTAATTGGTAATCGGTGTTCCACCAGTTCCCTAGATAACCCTGGCATTTCATCATAATCCCAGGCAAAGCAATCTTTGTACTTGTGCAAGAGTGCAATTACTTCGGCCTGCCACTGCGAATCCAGCATCTGAATTACATAAGTAGGCTTATGCTCTCCTTCTCTGCCTAGGTTGACCTCCAAGAGGGGGTCTTGGACATCGGCCTTTAAATCATCAAACTTTGCCGTGGCCGTTTCCAATTCATCTATTTGAATCTCTTCCTCCCTTGGCATTTCTTCTTCATAGATACAATCGGCCAGTTTAATCATTCCGTCAACAGGGCTGATTTCCAATCTTCTATCGGACAGGTATGCACACCATCTGACCATGCTGGCCTTTAGGGCCAGTAGTTTCCGTTCTTCTATAATTAGTGTCTCCATTGACATCTTCTTGTTCGATAATCTCAATCGGCCTTGATTCTTCAGTCCGACTGAGGTTATGGTAACACGTCTTCATGTCCGATGGATTTCCTTTAAGGAAGGTGGTTATATTCGGTCTTCCCATTTTGTTGCGACCCAGTAACTTGACCGGCCCGATATCATCTTCATTCAAGACTGCATCGGCCGTTTGCACACGGGCTACGAATGGCTTTGTATCTGCTCCAACCACCTCTACCTCGTCGCCTCTCCAGAAAATCAGTAGCTGATGGAGTGTGGAAGGAATGTAATAATTTAATTGGGTGTATCCAATCTCGGCCGAGTAATGCATTATAGGCCACCGAGGTTTCTACGATGAAGAAGACAGTCATGAACGTTTTACTGCCAACGGTCAGCTCAAGGGATAGGATACCCTTGGTTCTTGAGGGTGCCCCCGTGAAGCTTTGAACGTTCATTTCGGTCGGAATTAGCTCCGACTCAGATTTCTGAAGGATTTTCAACATTATTTGGGGCATAATGTTGATGGTTAACCCACCATCAACCAGGATTCTGTTTATCGGGACCCCCTCAATATGTCCTTTCACGTACAATGGCTTCAAATGCTGGGACATATGATATATGGGTTTTTCGAAAACAACTTTGACTGGTCTGTTAGGCTTCAACCCTTCTTCAGTCTGATGTCCCTTCGGCCTCAAAATAGTGATCTTAGGCCGATCAGTTTGCTCGTCGGTGGCATCCACATTCTTGTTTGTGGCTTCCACCACATTGGATTTAACGGTCTCTCCCGCGTTCCAAAATACGTCTTCTATCATGGCTGAGTCTTTGGTCAGGGCCTCCATTACATCCCCTTCCATGGCCGCAGGCTGGTCTGGCTTGGCCATGAAGGACCTAGGCAAAGTAAACACCATGTTAGATGACAGGCTTACCGGAATAGTTCCAAATTGAATTGGCGAGGTGCTGGAGTCTGACAGATCACCATCGGATTGCATACTCATTTTGTCCGATGTGGGCCTGCATCCCTCCTATGACTTTTCCAGTCTGAATCTTTCCTTCCGGTGCCCAGTAGATGTATGCATCGCCCCAGCCTCTTCGTCACAAAATGGTTCTGCCTCAGCTGAGCGTTCTTGGGTGTCGGGCAATGGCAATGTATGCGTTGTGGGTTTAGGAGCGTTTCCAGCCCGATTTTTCCAATACTGGCATTCCCGTTCGGCCTGTCTCCTGCGTTGATACCTCCTTTTTTGAGACTTGCTATATTGTGGCCGTGTTGGGAATTTGGAATGTTCAGCCCTATGCCACCTCCCATCTTCCATCCGGAGTAGCAACACCATCCTTGGGCTCCTGTTTGGAATTGTTCAGGTACCTTTTGCCTCCAATCGGCCTGATTTACTTAGGCCGGTTTGCAGAACCAAGGAGGGTTTACCCGCCACTCAGGCTTTGCCTGACTCTGCCAAGGCAGTGACAACCTCTCATATACAGATCTTCTCGGGCTTGGCTCCCGATGTTCATTGCCTCTTGGACTCTTACTCGGGTGATCGGGAGAGAACAGATCCTATTTATACGCCTTAATTCACGTTTGTTAGTAGCTTTTTATCCTGTTTTTGTATATTTTTAGTTTGTTTTCTATTTTCTGACAGGTTTTGGAAGAAATCAAGTAAAACAAGTTAAATGGGGGTGAAAAAGCAGAGCAAAAGAAGCTGAAAAAACCACATCGCGCGCGCGACCCGCTCGCGCGAAATCCCAGAAATCGCTCGTGCGATCCGCTCGCGCGAGGTCCCCATATCGCGCTCACGCGGCCCCCGCGCGCGCGACATATGCAAAAATGGAACTTGCGTATTTCAGTATACAAATGATTTCTACGCAAACGAAACTGCCTAATTGCGTCCAGATTGTAAAATATAGCAGTTTTAGTGCGTTTCGGGTTAGGAAAGCTTCCAAAAACTTGTTGTAAATCTATATATACCCTATTTTACTTCAATTTAGGGGTTGAAAAATATTATACACACAATATACAACCATACTTTCAGCCATTGAAGAGGGGAAAGCAAGGAGAAGAAGAAGAAGACCAAGGATTCCCATGGCCTCCTCCATCAACCTCTTGCCGTTCATCAATTCTATGGCAGCTTAAACCTAGATCTAGGGTTTCAATGAAACCCTAGACAAGTAACAGGGTGTATTTTATGTTTTTATTTTAGTTTTATTATGTATGGATGACAGTTACATGTTCCGAGGATTTTTATAAATAAATCGTACTTCTATTGATTAAATCGTTACTTTCAAAATCTATTCTTATCTTAGATCTATTTTGACTGTAGTGTGCTCAATGATCTATGCTTGCTGTGCTTGTTTAGATTATTTACATGTAATGGTGCTTAAATTGAATTGTGCTATCTAGTATCCGAATAGTCCATGCCTAGATTAGATAGATTATACCACAACCCTAGTTTAGTGTGGGATAATTCGTGCTAACCGAAGATGGATTATGTTGGTGCTTGAACCATAGTTATTTTCTTGACGGAGGAATTGGGCTTGTAGCTACAATTCCCCATTATCATCCAACTTAATACGCTAAAGTAATTCATAAATACCCTTATTATGAAGCTAGTGGTGGATTTGCAATCCTAGGTTCTTTAAACATATTCATAAAAACAATTTTAAATCGCTTTCGTAATTTAGATTTATTTTCAGTGTTATTAGTTTAATTAAAATTCAAATCCAATTCCATTTTCTTAATTAATTAAATTTAGGTTTTAAAATTAAGGTGTTTTAGTATTTCAATCTCTGTGGGTTCGACCTTTACTTCCACACTACAAATCTTTAAAAAAAAGTAAAGTATACTTTTTATATCTTGATACTGACAACATCAATTTTTGGCGCCGTTGCCGGGGGATTGCATTACTACCTTTAGTTTTAGAATCTTAGTTTAGTTAATTCGTAAATATTAGATTAGGTTTTCTTTTTCTTATTTTTTGTTTTATTTTGAGTTACTAACTTTTCTTTTTATTTTGTAGTTTCTCGAGTCATCAAATTCTAACATTTCCAGGAGGAATAGCTTAGCGCATCAAAGGAGCTTACGCGAAAAAATAAAAAAAAATTAAATAAATTGCTTCTTTTGAAATTCGCTTTAAACCACTGTAAGTCAGGGCGCTGTGACACACTATTTGCATCAGTTTATGGTTAATTGCACTGCATTAGCTAGGAAACCCGAGACACTGGGCTTGAAGCGGTCATTGCATTACAGGATAATATTCATGCATCACAGTAGTTGAGTGCTTGTTATCTTAGTTGCGTGATTGCTATTTGTTTTTTTTTATTTATTTGAGTCAGTGTTTGTTTTTAGTTTATTTTCTTTTTAGTTTATGTTTGGTACACGTTCAAATAAACCTGAATTACATTCTATCGATCTTGAACTTGAACGTACTTTAAGAATTAGTAAGTCTTCAACCCAAGCTTCTAGAGCTAGGTTGCAAGACGACGAATCAACGCCGATTCCGTCGTCGTTGTTTGAGGCCGAAATTCAAAGTACCCTTAAAAGTTTAAGAAAAACTCAAACTTTGAACATAAAACCTATTCCGATGGCCGACATTGGAAACAACGCAAACAATGGAAATAATCTTAATATACCGCCACCTCCTCCGCTTAAAAATTACTTTATTCCGACGACTTACACGCCACAAACATGTATTGATTTACCAGAGGCGACGGCATCTCACTTTGAGATAAAGTCGTCTACCATCTCGCTACTTCCATCTTTCCATGGCCGTCTAAATGAAGATCCATATCAACACTTAGGAGATTTTCAGGATATATGCTCTACTTTAAAAATTCAAAACTTAACTGATGATGAATTGAAATTGCGGCTCTTTCCATTCTCTTTAAAAAATAAAGCTAAATATTGGCTCCAATCTTTGGAGCCAAACACAATTAGAACATGGGAAGCCTTACACACCGCATTTTTACAAAAGTTTTCCCTATTATGCGTACGAATCAGATAAGGAAATCTATAACAAATTTTGTGATGCAAGATGGGGAAACGCTTTATGATACGTGGGAAAAGTTTAAAGAATTATTACGCTCGTGTCCACATCATCAAGTTCCTAAGTGGCAGTTGGTACAGGTCTTTTATGAGGGACTTATTCCCTCAGTCCGTAATACCGTCGACGCTGTTTGTGCGGGTACCTTCCTACACAAAAGTGCCGACGAGGCCTTGAAAATCTTTGAAACATTAAGCGAGAATTCGATGCATCAGGCTGTGTCAGTACGATCCGAGGGATATCATTCACAACCTAAGAGAGAGGTAAAGTTCGAGTCAAGTCATTCAATTGAAATAAAAGAACTATCTAAAAAACTTGACCGACTTTTAACAATGAACCAAACGACAGCCCCACCCGCTCATGAAATTTGTGCATTATGTTCTGATCTGTCACATTCTATCCTAGCATGTCCATCGGCGAGTCAATTTCCGAAATTCGTGGAGCAACACATTAATTCTATTCAACAATACCCACGAAATAATTATAATTTGACTACTAATAATCCGGACGCGACATGGAGAAACCATCCTAATTTTTCATGGAAAAATAATAATAATAATAATAATAATAATGAGATGAGTAATTTTCCTAACGCTTATAGACCTCAACAATGTCAATACCAACAACCTCCTCCTCCACCTCCACGTAATAATGCATTTGAGGATAAGGTGTTGGTCTCACTTGAAAGTTTTGGTCCGGTGATCCAGTTAGTACATTCCCACACACAGTCCATTGCAAAACTGGAGTCCCAAGTGGGACAAATAGTTAACACGCTAAATTGTTTAACCGAGAGTAAGTTGCCAAGTCAACCTATTCCGAACCCTAAGGGGCAATACGAGGTGGGTGGTACGAGTGAGCAAGTGAACGTTGTGTCAACTAGGACGACTACTCTAGAGGAAGAAGTTGTTGAGCTTCCGAGGGAGGTTATGAGGGATGCAAACGTTAACTCGAATAAAGAGATGGGTGAGGACGTGAATCAAAGTAGAAAAGAAAAAGAATCGGTCCCAACCAACTATGTTCCAAAGTTACCTTTTCCACCTAATGTTGAGGGACCGTCACATTTGTCTAAGAAATGGTCAAAAATAGAAGATATACTCGAGGTATTTAAACAATTTAAAGTTAATATTCCATTCCTCGATGCTATTAAACAAATTCCCGCTTACGCTAAATGTCTTAAAGACCTTTGCACTCAAAAACGTAAATTACGTAGTCATACTCCGAAAAAGGTATTTTTCACGAAAAAAGTAAGTTCTATTTTCCAACACGCTACTCCGAAGTATAAAGATCCAGGTACGCCTACGATTTCATGTGTCATAGGTGACACGGTCATCCATAGGGCTCTCCTTGACTTAGGAGCTAGTGTTAATCTCTTACCTTATCACGTTTATAAACAACTAGGTTTAGGTGAACTTAAACCTACGGCCGCTACTATTCAATTAGCGGATCGTTCTGTTAAAATCCCCAGAGGAATCGTCGAAGACGTCTTAGTTAAAGTTGATCAATGCTTATATCCTATCGATTTTATGGTCCTTGATACCGAACCTGTCCTAGATGCTAGAAAGCACACCCCTGTTATTCTTGGCCGTCCGTTCTTAGCCACGGCTAATGCGCGTGTCAATTGTCTAACGGGGGTAATGAAAGTGTCGTTCAGGAACATGAACCTCAAACTAAACGTTTTTAACGCTGTTGATCAACCTCCCAAAGACGATGATTACCAATATATGGAAGGTAGTGAGGTTAGAAGAACTGTTGAACGTAATAAAGAAATATATATGAGTGAGGAGAATAATAATATAGTGAATAATGAGCGGTTGAATGCAAATAACCTGGACCCTAACGATGAATTCACTCGGAAGGTAAGAAATAGATTTGAACATAATAAGGATGATCTGTCGAATGAATTAATCCAAAACGACATTCTTTCGACTTACCACCGGAGTCTCCCTGATATCCTTAGGGGTACACAGTCCGATTTACGGCCTCCATAAATCTTGAGCTAGAACGGTCTAGCTGAAGACGTAAAAGATAGCGCTTCTTGGGAGGCAACCCAAGCTTTAATTCATTCATTTATTTGATTTTTACATGTTTTTGGGTCGTTTTGGTCAGTTTTTGAGTTTTCTGAACAGGTTTGGGGGTCGGGGATAATTCATTTTGAACTTATATATATTTTTAAACTAAAAAGGAGGAAAAGACCACAGTCGCGCGCGCGACCCACTCGCGCGACAGGTCGCTCGCGCGGTCCGCTCGTGCGAGATTCCCCCATAGACAAAATTTTTCAAGTTTTTTTTTTATATGTAGCCTCAGTATCTACTCGCGCTTGAATTCGCGCGTGCGAGGGGTCCGCTCGCGCAAGCTTGTGCCTTAGAAACTTTTCTAAAAATAATAAAAAAGAGACCTCAGGTTTACCTCGCAGAGGGATTCGCTCGAGCAAGGGTCGCTCGCGCGACGAGGGTTTTTTTCCACTTTTTCTTGTTGTTCTTTTACCTTCTGTTTCCCACACCTAGTTAGTTATTTTCGTTTCTGTTTGTTCTTTTCAGTTCTTTGTCATTTAAGTTTGTCTTCGGTTAGATAGTTTTGTTTCTATTTTATTTTTTTTACTTATAGTTTGGTGTCTAATACTATGAAAAAAAACTTATATATTAGCTTTTATTAGTTATTTGTTTGTTTATTTTCTTTTGCTAAGTATTAACAGGTGAAATAGTGCTCCATTTGGAGTAATTGAACTTTGATTCCATATTATTATACGTTCACCTAGTTTGTGTTTGCCGAGATCGAGGTACTATCGTTCCTTCCTTACGTACTATCCCTTCTTTCGTTTTATTGTTTCATTGGAGACAATGAAAGATTTAGGTTTGGGGGTATGCACACACATGCACATTATTATGCACTATTTTAAAATTTTCAATTATTGTGCTTAAATAAACGATGATTACCGACGTTTTTGCAATCTTGATTCAATAATTCTTGTTTTGTAACTATGATTGTTATAGAATGATAAACATGAGAAGATGTGATTAAATATTTGCTGAAGTCATGTTGAGAGGTTTTAGGTCATGTATCATTTGAATCGTAGTTTTATATCATAGATTTGCACACAAACCTATGCACTGCACGTAGTCGCTTGAATACATGTTTGATGTGAACTATAATATGATTCGGATTTCTAGATAACACAAGGTGGAGACTAGACCCAGTGAGCTTTTGAGCCTATCTTTTCTTTTTAGAGGGTTATAAATACATCTTGTGTTTGTCGAATTTCATTTTGAAATAGCGCATTAACTTGTTGTTTAGTCTCATTATTCTTGTTTTGGTTGATAGTCAAGTTAAAATATTTGTTACCATGCTAAATAATCTTCCGTTGTAAACGTTGAAGAACCATATAACCATAGGACATGATTTTAGGCTTTCTTTGTTTTTCCACCCTTTTGACCTTGTCCTATCCAGTTAAATGATAAATTTCCTTAGTTCACCCTTTAAGCCATTAAAAAGCCATTTTTTTTCTTTAATTACCATTATCCTATTTTTGCTCCAATTTGGCCAACTTGGAGTTCACCCCTGAAAGATTGATCAACTTTTAGTGGTGTTAAGGTGATGTGTGATTGAGAAGAAGAAGAAAAAGAAAATAAGATGATGTTTGGGGTGGTTGACTTGTTATTTATTGAATATTCATTTCAAAAGCAACGAGGAGGAAAAGAATAAGAAAAAAAAATAAGGTTGAAAAAAAAAAAGAAACAGAAGGAGAAAAAATTGAAAGGAATGAAAAGAAGAGAATGAGAAGATGAAAGTTGGTAGAGGAGATGAATGAAAGAAATCGTACATGCCTTACAATGCCATTCTAAAATTACCTAACAAATCTTTTCTATCATTTTCCATTACCTGAGCCATATTACAACCTTTGAAAAGTCCTATTTGATCCTAGAAAACATGGTTTGGATATGAAAACGATGGGAGGGGGATTAAAACATGGTAATGATTAATTTTTCTTGATTATTGGCATCCTATCCATGAGACTACTGTTCTTTCGTGTCATGCGTCTTTTCGAGTCATATGTGAGCATTTCTCATTTTGAAAACATATTTCCTTTACTCACATATTTTAGAAAAATTACACATGTTTCTAAGTGTTTCATTTAGAGTGTAATTGACATTGCGAGATTCGTAGTCGAGACATAGTTAATTGGTTATCCGAAGTATATTCCAAGATTCATGACATGCGCGTGTTTATTTGACTACCATATCACACATGTGCAATTGTATGAGGAACTCTATTGATTTATACGATGCATGTGCTTGAGATTGTTTTTCATGATTTAGGTGGATGTTTCATTATGTTTCTTTATGTTCGTTATTCTATTCCAAATCTTTGTTATATGATGAAGGAGTATTGAATATTATGTTCTTTGTTTTTAATAAAAGTTTTTAAATTTACAAGTTAAAAAATATGGTTGTGGGTGACTTGTTGATGAGAACCCTCACGAGACTTCACTCGTCCGACTAGGGACACCTAGGGGTTTAAAAGGCATGTTGCATATGCTAAATGCAATCGTGATCCATGCAAAAATGGAGTAGTATGTTATTAGTAGTTTAGTTTTTATTTTAGTTTTGCTCGAGGACTAGCAAAATGTAGGTTTGGGGGTATGATCGGGAGAGAACAGATCCTATTTATACGCCTTAATTCACGTTTGTTAGTACCTTTTTATCCTATTTTTGTATATTTTTACTTCGTTTTCTATTTTCTAACAGGTTTTGGAAGAAATAAAGTAAACCAAGTTAAATGGGGTAAAAAAGCAGAGCAAAAGAAGCTGAAAAAACCACATCGCGCGCGCGACCCACTCGCGTGAAATCCCAGAAATCGCTCGCGCAATCCGCTCGCGCGAGGTCCCCATATCGCGCTCGCGCGGCCCGCACGCGCGACATATGCAAAAATGGAACTTGCGTATTTCAGTATACTAATGATTCCTACGCAAACGAAACTGCCTAATTGCGTCCAGATTGTAAAATATAGCAGTTTTAGTGCGTTTCGGGTTAGGAAAGCTTCCAAAAACTTGTTGTAAATCTATATATACCCTATTTTACTTCAATTTAGGTGTTGGCAAATATTATACACACAATATACAACCATACTTTCAGCCATTGAAGAGGGGAAAGCAAGGAGAAGAAGAAGAAGACCAAGGATTCCCATGGCCTCCTCCATCAACCTCGTGTCGTTCATCAATTCTATGGCAGTTTAATCCTAGATCTAGGGTTTCAATGAAACCCTAGACAAGTAATAGGGTGTATTTAATGTTTTTATTTTAGTTTTATTATGTATGGATGACAGTTACATGTTCCGAGGATTTTTATAAATAAATCGTACTTCTATTGATTAAATCGTTACTTTCAAAATCTATTCTTATCTTAGATCTATTTTGACTGTAGTGTGCTCAATGATCTATGCTTGCTGTGCTTGTTTAGATTATTTACATGTAATGGTGCTTAAATTGAATTGTGCTATCTAGTATCCGAATAGTCCATGCCTAGATTAGATAGATTATACCACAACCCTAGTTTAGTTTGGGATAATTCGTGCTAACCGAAGATGGATTATGTTGGTGCTTGAACCATAGTTATTTTCTTGACGGAGGAATTGGGCTTGTAGCTACAATTCCCCATTATCATCCAACTTAATACGCTAAAGTAATTCATAAATACCCTTATTATGAAGCTAGTGGTGGATTTGCAATCCTAGGTTCTTTAAACATATTCATAAAAACAATTTTAAATCGCTTTCGTAATTTGGATTTATTTTCAGTGTTATTAGTTTAATTAAAATTCAAATCCAATTCCATTTTCTTAATTAATTAAATTTAGGTTTTAAAATTAAGGTGTTTTAGTATTTCAATCTCTGTGGGTTCGACCTTTACTTCCACACTACAAATCTTTAGAAAAGTAAAGTATACTTTTTATATCTTGATACTGACAACATCAATTTTTGGCGCCGTTGCCGGGGGATTGCATTACTACCTTTAGTTTTAGAATCTTAGTTTAGTTAATTCGTAAATATTAGATTAGGTTTTCTTTTTCTTATTTTTCGTTTTATTTTGAGTTACTAACTTTTCTTTTTATTTTGTAGTTTCTCGAGTCATCAAATTCTAACGTTTCGGGGAATACATACTTTTATCCATCTAGGTGTTTAGAGATAGAGGTATACCCTTCTATTTTATAGATGGGTAAAGAGTATAAAAGAGTCTATCACATATACATAGTGAAGGGTTAAATTAGTTGGTTGAAAGATCTAGTCTAGAAGAGTTGAAGGATGGGAATAGACAAGATTGAGTTCAGATACAGTACAAAGAAATAGAATCCGACCCCCTGTTATTTCTTTGTATTTTCTTTCATATTCTATTTTTTCATTCCCTCCTACATGACTTTCTAGAGCCCATCTAAGCGATGTGCGCGGTACAAAAAAAAGTTCATGATGCCGAACTCGTTTGGTTCATCCTAACCGAATCAATTTAAAAAAGACCTAAAGTTAAGGATTTATCAATAGGTAATGTTGCACCAATACCCAACCAAAGGGCCACTGCGGTACCAATCAAAAAGACGGTTGTCGCTACTGGACGACGAAATGGATTTTGGAATTTATTAACATAAGCGCATCAAAGGAGCTTACGCGAAAAAATAAAAAAAAAATTAAATAAATTGCTTCTTTTGAAATTCGCTTTAAACCACTGTAAGTCAGGGCGCTGTGACACACTATTTGCATCAGTTTATGGTTAATTGCACTGCATTAGCTAGGAAACCCGAGGCACTGGGCTTGAAGCGGTCATTGCATTACAGGATAATATTCATGCATCACAGTAGTTGAGTGCTTGTTATCTTAGTTGCGTGATTGCTATTTGTTTTTTTTTTATTTATTTGAGTCAGTGTTTGTTTTTAGTTTATTTTCTTTTTAGTTTATGTTTGGTACACGTTCAAATAAACTTGAATTACATTCTATCGATCTTGAACTTGAACGTACTTTAAGAATTAGTAAGTCTTCAACCCAAGCTTCTAGAGCTAGGTTGCACGACGACGAATCAACGCCGATTCCGTCGTCGTTGTTTGAGGCCGAAATTCAAAGTACCCTTAAAAGTTTAAGAAAAACTCAAACTTTGAACATAAAACCTATTCCAATGGCCGACATTGGAAACAACGCAAACAATGGAAATAATCTTAATATACCGCCACCTCCTCCGCTTAAAAATTACTTTATTCCGACGACTTACACGCCACAAACATGTATTGATTTACCAGAGGCGACGGCATCTCACTTTGAGATAAAGTCGTCTACCATCTCGCTACTTCCATCTTTCCATGGCCGTCTAAATGAAGATCCATATCAACACTTAGGAGATTTTCAGGATATATGCTCTACTTTAAAAATTCAAAACTTAACTGATGATGAATTGAAATTGCGGCTCTTTCCATTCTCTTTAAAAGATAAAGCTAAATACTGGCTCCAATCTTTGGAGCCAAACACAATTAGAACATGGGAAGCCTTACACACCGCATTTTTATAAAAGTTTTTCCCTATTATGCGTACGAATCAGATAAGGAACATGGGAAGCCTTGCATCTTGGGCAAAGGCCTTGTTCGATGAACTCCAGTTGTCGTCGAAGATCCGCTATCAAGTTATCAGTATTGGACTTAGCCGTTTCTTCCTCGGCCTTGTGGCCCTTTTCTTTACGTTCCTGATAACTTCTTTGGAGGTCATGTATCGTCACTTTCGGCCTATCTGTGGCTGAAATGGCGATTTGTTTCCCTTCTCTCTACCTTAGCAAAACTTCTTGGTCAGTCAAGTCTATCTTCGACCTTGGCCTTGTCATCTTGGTTAAATCGGGCATAACCATATTGGTGCCGGTGATTTGAGGAAACGGATTTGTGTCAATCCCCATAGCCTTGTCCGAGAACTTGAAAACTCATTTTCCCACGTTTTCCTGTATAACATTACGAAAAACAACGCAATTATTAATGGAGTGCTTCTAAGAATTGCGCCACTTACAGTATTCTTTATTTTTTAGGTCATCGGCCTTGGGGATCCGATGGCCTTCACTCAGCTTGATCACTTTATCGGCCAATAAGGCATCGAATATTTGATCAGTCATGGTTATGTCAAAATTATAATTTTTTCCCGCCTCAAATGCCATCTTCTTTGTAGCGACATTATTGTTGATAGGTTTATTCAAGGCGTTACATACAAATGGCCGTTTGCAGATTAACTCGGCCATATCGCTCTCTGTTTCGAGGTTACACTCCGCTAGGTGGATCTCGTATTTAGGGTCTTTATAATACGTCCCTTTGGGCGAGTTCTTCTTCTCCTGCTCATCCAAAAGGATGCGCTCATAACGAGCGGCCCGCGTGGCCAGTTCGAATAAATCACGGAAGTCAATTCCTTCAAACCTCTTACGAAGTTTAAAGGACATGCCCCCCTTGGCCATTTTAGCATATTCTTCCTCAGGCAGAACAGTCTTGCACTGATACTTTGCCTTACGGAAATGGGCTATGTAGGTTTCTACAGTTTCTTCTACTAATTGCATCATCTTGGACAGGTCTGCCAGCGATGTTTCGGGCTCAGTCCTATAGAACTGGCCGTGAAATAGCTCTTCCATCCCTTGCCAAGTTTGCACCGAATTGGTGGGGAGATTGACATACCACAAAAATGCCATGCCCGTTAGCGAATTTGGAAATAACCTCAACTTTAATGGGTCACAACTACCCACATGGCCGCATTGAACAATGAAACAACCAATATGCTCCACCGAAGACTGTTCACTCTCTCCAGAAAACAGAGTGAAGTTTGGTACTTTGTACCCCTAGGGAAATATAACCAGGTCAATTTCAGGGGGATATGGCCGTTTGTACGTCAGCCTCTCCAGTCTTCTCATAAACGGGCCATACTCTTCATGTATGGCCGCTACCAACTCCTCCCTATTGATGGGTTGTGGAGCTACGGGTTGAACATTCCTCAACGGGGGTACCAACGGCGGTGGTAATTGCTGTTGATTGTTGTTGGTCTGATGGGTCCAAAACCCACCATTGTTTCTTTGCCCCCCAGTAGTGTGACCTGGAGGTTGCGTGTGGCCGACTGAGCTTTCAGTATGGCCTGTTGATCGAACAAAACCCGGTGTCACTGATCCATTGGGATCGGTGACTATCGATCCGCCAGCCATTCCGATCTGTGATTCAGATTGCTTGCTTGAACCACTACCCTCCCTAAGGTTCGGACATATGTAGGGTGGGTCTTTTGGCTTATCGGACTAGAGCAATGTGCCAGAGCCCGAGTTGACCAGCTCTTTTCTACCTCCGGCCTTATAGGTCTCTATCAGCCTGTCGATCATGTCCGACAGGCGATCCAGTTTTACGTGGGTGGTCCTTGTCTCCATGACCAGGCCAGCTTGACTCTTATGAACATCGGTCGTCTGGCTGATGACCGCCTTGAGATTGCCCATTGATCCTATTAGCGCGTTGTATTCCTGCCACATGGGCTCAATGTTCGCTCTCATGGCCTCCGAAATTGCCTCAAGAGTGACACTGCCGTCTTGTGGAGAATGGCCAGTAATTTCCTCCATATGTGGGTCCATGGGAGAATCGTCTTGGCCGTTCTTAGTTGTCTCTTTCTTTGGAGGCATGGCTTGACATTGTGGGTCCCACCGGGCGTGCCAAAATGTTTTCCATATAATTTGCGCGGGCGTGCCAGAGCCAAACGGGCTCGGTGTGTGTGTGTGTGTGTGTGTGTGTGTGTGTGTGTGTGTGTGTGTGTGTGTGTGTGTGTGTGTGTGCGTGTGCAAACTAATTTCCTAAACGCTTGTGTGAGTGATACACAAGGCTTTATGAATCTGACTTCTAAACAGTGATTGTGTGCAGTGAGTAGGAAAGTACCCTCACCATAAATTCTTTAGCAGTACTGAAGCGCACAAGCTAAACAGTGTTAAGAGTTTACCAGGTAAACAATCATAAACGGATTAATAAAATGTAGATTTTATTAAGTGTTTGGAAAACTAAACAGATCTAAAGAACGAACCAAAGTAGACTCTGATTATCCAAAAGAATAAAAAAAAAAATAACAAAAGGGCAGACCTATTTGCTATGAATGCTGAAAATAAAGGTTTGAGTGCTTTGAATGCTTCGAATGCAGTGTGTATGCTGTTTTCGAGATGACGCGGAGTGCTTTGTATGCTTGGCCTGCTTCCATATTTATAGCGGCCTCTAGGAATTCTGATAAGGAAATATTTATAGCGGCCTCTAGGAATTCTGATAAGGAAAGAACTCATTTTCTTGCCCCCTAAGCTGCGTGGCTGATTGGCTGATGGTGGAAGAAACCTTCTTAATCTCTAACTCTTGCCTTATCTCAACTCTTGATTGAACCAATCCCTATATTCTAGGGATCAGTCTTCCAATCCAACTGGTCGTGATTAAATACCTTCCAAACCGGACTCTTGCTTCCTAAAAATCTGGGATGACGTCGTCTTGACAGCTATGAATAGCACCGCCTTCCCCTTTCAGTCCATTGGCCTTGTCAACTACTTTCTTTCAACTGAATCGGGCTTAACCAATTTCAATACTTTCTTTCATGCCCGATAATCCTTTTACGAATACCTATGGCCGACCGAGACTCATACAACCATCTTCGTTACACGGTGTCTGATTGGCCTCCGTGCTGCTTTGATCCACCATCGGGCTTACATTGCATTAGGTTATGTTATTCTCGTACCCGATAATCCTCATACATGCCCATCCTTCTAATCGGGCTCATACCACAACACCCAACAGCCTTGTGCCTACCATCGGGCTTACAATCTCCACTTGAGTCCGATGAATCATAGATTCCCTAGGCCGGCCTCCCCTCTATCCAATCTTCATGTTACTCGGGCTCAAAAACCTTTGACGGTTTTTGGGTGCAAACAAATTCATAAAATAAAATGTAAAAAAAATCAGGATTGCATATCGCTAAGTTTATTTTGTTTCAAAATATACCAGAATGCTTAAAATAGAACCCATGATCATCAAAGTGGATAATTTATAAATTTTCTCAAGAAAAAAAACATATAAATGTTTTCAGGAAGTAAGACTTATAAAAATTTTCAACAATAAAAAAAAAATTACTGAAAAATACCCCTTCTCCATACATTCTAGATCATATTAGCACTGTCTTTTAATAACTGGGTAAATTACATATACCTCCCTTTAGGTATGTCTATATAACACTTATCTCTGAGATTTGAAAAACAACACTGACATCCCCTGTCAGATTGTGTATTGACGGACATAACTAACATTGTCGAATTACCATCTTGCCCTTCACCAAAGAGTTGTTGTTTGGCTACTTATTTGCCCACATGTTTTATTAAGTATTTTGTGAGTGTGTGTGTGTGTTTTTTTTTTTGGGAAAATACATTTTATCCCCCTGTGGTTACACCAATGTTCTCATAACCCCCTGTGGTTCATTTTGTAACACTTAACCCCCCTGTACTACGGACTAAAGTGAGACTGTTAACTTTTCTAACGGTAGTCCCACTTCAATCATTAGTACAAGGGGTTAAGTGTTACAAAAATGAACCACAGGGGGTTATGAGAACATGTGTGTAACCATAGGGGGGTAAAATGTATTTTTCCCTAAAGAGGTTGTATAGGGGCTTGGGGGTATTAACGTCATTTCCTTTTTTTCCGTTAGAAAAGTTAACAGTCTCACTTTAGTCCGTAGTATAGGGGGTTAAGTGTTACAAAATGAACCACAGAAGTTATGAGAAAATGAGTATAAGCACAAGGGTAAGAGGTATTTTCCCCTTTTTTTTTGCTAAAAATTTTGTGTGTATATATTGGACAAACTATTATCCAAAAATTGCTGTACATATTCAACTTTACATTTTTCTCCCAATTTGTTCTCCAAATCTGGTCACAAAACCCATTTTTTTTCACAATAAACAATCCATTGTGATGATTAAAAAAAAAAAATCCATTTGTGAATATATTATGTACAAAAGTGTATTTGGTTCTGTTAGTTTGACTGACGTTATTGTAACGGGAGCCGGGAGGGGAGGAGATCAGTGTTATTTCTGAAATGTCAAAGGTGGTGACTGTTATATGGACATACCTCAAGGGTGGTAAATGTAATTTATCCTTAATAATTAAGACCACTATAAATTCTAACACCGAATTATTCACCATGTCAATTGGGAGGAGAGAGAGAGAGAGAGAGAGTTGGGTTTACGTTGAAAGACCCCAAATCGGGCACCCACTCCGGCGACAACTATAGACCCACGGCAGACCCGACGACGGCGACGACAAATCCGGAAACTCCAGGTGAGTTTCGCCGTGATCCAAGAAAGATAATCGCACTGCACTAGCGACTCATTTAGGGCCAATATATATATATATATATGTGTGTGTGTGTGTGTGTGTGTTTGTGTGTGTGTATTCAATTCAACTGCAATTGGCGTTCACCGCGATATGTATAGAGTTCGTGGCATCGTTTCATGTTGGGACTATTTATGGAATTATCATTTTGGTTAAATTGCTTATAAGGCTTACCTTGGTGAACATCAACTAAGATTCTTGTTATCTATCGTATCAGTGCTAAATCAATCAGTCTATCATTTTCTTAGGAAATTCAGTTGTGAATTTATTAGGGTTTGTTTGCGCGTCCAAGAAATTGAATGAGATCATTTACAATCTATTATGCATTTCAATCTTGACTTAGGTCATTTGGTATAATGGTAGTTTTATTAGAAGTAACACATTAACACATTAATCATAGGGATAATTAGTGATAAGGATATTTTAGAGTACTTATATAGCCCTAGGTCCAACCAAAAAAAAAAATCACTTTAGTGAAAAGTCCCTTCACTTAAAGAATAGTCCCTACGAATCTCTCAAAATACTTTTGTGAAATCAACCACTTTTGTGAAATTTACGAATTTTAACAAATCTAATTTCACCGTCGACATCGCACGTCGCTACCTCGATTGCCTTAGTTTTTAGGGTTTATGATGCATAGGTAAGGAGAACAATTATACAGGAGTAGTTGTGTCCCAAATATTTTTAAAATTTTGTTGTAATTGGACCACTTATGCTACATACACTGATACATGTGACAGGGACTTTTCACAAAATTTACATGCGAGTAGGGACTTTTCAAAAAAAGTGTAAAATTTGAAGGTCCTGCAAACTGGTAAACACAAGAACCAGGGACTTAACTCTAATTTTCTATTAATGTATTTATCTTATTTAAAAAAAAATCCTAAGAATTAGTAGCATGGTTATCAGAATCGTACAATTCACGATTTGATTCATACGATTCGATTCGATTCTCACGCTGATCGACTCGAATTGTGCCTATGAATCGGAAATCGCACTGAATCGGCGATTCACGATTCGATTCGGGACGAATCACGATTCGATTCGCACGATTCATCTGATTCATAAAAATTTTGAGTTTTGCTTTTACAAAAAGGGTGTGGTCTTATATTATTATTATTATTATTATTATTATTATTATTATTATTATTAGTTTCCGTGTTAAATGCCCCAGGTTGTTTAGCTGTGATGCAACTTGTGCATATAAAGCTTATGCTTGTTAGTAAATAAATATGTGACTAGTAAAATAATGCTAATCTTTTTATTAGGAAAATCAGCAGTATGCCATTAATACATTTGTCCTTATGTTTGTTCTTTTTTCATATTCACATTCATGCATGATGTGAAGTGTTAGGCTTAACATCCTAAAAAAGCACACATTTTATATGTATATACATGTGTTTTATGTGCATATACAAATGTATTATTATTTCTTTTCTAAAAAAGTGACTCGTAAAATCTTACGATTCACAATTCGATTCGATTCACGATTCATATTTTTGGTAAATCGATTCACGATTCGATTCACGTTTGACAACATTGAGAATGACCACATTGAGAAAACATGCTAAACTTTTTTCATTTTTCAAAATGAACAAATTCAAAAGTTGATTAGTTTCTATATTAAAATGCTTTACAAATTGTATGATCCCATTCAAACCCATGGACGTGCCAACAGGTCCTTAGTCTTTATAAAACTGTTGTCATTGACTCGTTGGTTTCTTGGAAATTACCTTTTAGTATTTTTTCAGAATTTATTATTTCTTTACTACCTCATTGAACGTTTTTTATGTGTCTCAATTCAACCAGCAAATTGTAGATTTTGCAATCAATAGAAGGAACTTCCAGAGATATCATTGTCAGATGGCAGAGAAAGCGTGTGTAAAACGCCTTCAGAAGGAATATAGAGCACTATGCAAAGTATGTCTTCTTCTTGTTCCTCTTGTAACATTGTAGTGTTAGTACTACTATGTACATAATGATGCATAAGCCACGAGTATTGTTGCTGTACTCTCGTAGTCTCCTTTTCATTTAAAGTTAATATGAATCCATTCCATATTGATGATTTAAACTTCAACTTCTGATTGTCTACTGCTGCTGAACTTTGCTTTTTAAGGTCCCCTTCTGGTTCACAATTTCCCTCGTGCACTTAATTTGGAGTGGATTGTGGGCCCCTATGTAGCACGGATACGGACACGCGACACGGACACGATACGACACGGAGACGGCGAAACGGCAAATCCCAAAAAGATAGGATACGGACACGGCTGGGATACTTCGAATAAAAAAATATATTTTTTTAAATATAATGTAATTTCAAGTATAAAAAAATAAATAAAAAAGGAGGATTAAACATCAACATTATATTACATAACCATAGAAACTAGACAAATAGCAAGTAGCAACTTAACAAGATTGTTTACTTGTTTTAGCATTACAAACCCACAAGAAAGATACATTGTTAAAAAAGAAGGCACAATAACAACACAAACTAAACTCTCGCGATCTCATCACCCATCAATGGAATCAACTTCAACTTCAACATCCTCATCATCAACACTCCCATCATCTGTAAATAGCACATTCTCCAATTCTGGTTCATCAAGGGAGAGAGTTGCAACATCAAGCATTCCAACATCTTCAAAGGAACCAAATGCATCTCCTGCAATATCCCACATCTTTGTTTGCCCTTGTGTGTATTGTGTGGTTCTCCTTGAAAGAAGACGTAGATTGCTATGGATAAAAACTAAATCCTCTGCACGTTGTGGTGTCATCTTATTCCTTTTCAAGCATT
Organism: Hydrangea macrophylla; assembly: GCA_033977485.1. NCBI lineage: Eukaryota > Viridiplantae > Streptophyta > Magnoliopsida > Cornales > Hydrangeaceae > Hydrangea > Hydrangea macrophylla. The sequence goes on from CM066987.1 coordinate 31,708,238, forward strand.
GAACAAAGGAATAAGTACTCCAATTCCTCTCGGCACAAGATGAGGAAGAAGGTTGCATAAGTAGCTTCAAAGCTAAAGCTTGGAGCAATGGTACATTTGCACCATAAACAGCCCACCAATCAAGAGGTTCCATAATAGATCTATCATGAATGGATTCTGCATCTCCATACTTGCCCTTATTCATAGTAAAAGAAGCAAACTCCGCTTTGACTTTTGCTCTCTCTACCGGGTCCATGAAGTACCTTTGAAAACACCTAACTACCTCATTTGAAACTTCTGAATCTTTGTGTGGAGGTACACGTTTTGGATCCTCGTGAAGCCAAGCATCGCTATAGTACCTAAACAAAAATAGAGTGCTTTTTTTTTAGTATATAATTAAACGTGTGAATTGGTTTCAAAAGTCTTCCAACTATTTATTATTTAACATAGAACAAGTAGATTAAATTACCTTGGATTCAATGAATGTGCCAAACAATGAAGTGGAGTATTATTTTTGTTCCAACGATCTACAAGAATTTTGTGCACCACATCGTAAGAAGATAGACGTATCTTCTGGCCGTTTCCCCTCGTTCCTATAAATCATAGTCTTCACTTTTTCAATCATTGTATCCCACATGTCATAAATCAAGTGAAGACAAGGCTTGTCCGTGTCACACAACCTCAACATATCATATATTGGAGCGGTGAGGGAAAGAATGTAATCAACTTTGTCCCACCAGAGATCATTCAACACCTTCTCCTTCACATTTCTGGCCTTCCCCACATCGTCATCTCTATAACAACTCCACTTATCACTAATAACCATCGCTTGGAGACCACCCTTGATTAGTTTTATTCTTTTGAGCATCACAAGGGACGAAGCAAAGCGAGTATCTGCAACGGAAAGCAACTTCAAATTGACAAATTCATTGAAAATGGCCAATCTCATTGAGTGGTTCATTATAAAATTTTTTATAAATGCGGCATCTTCAACAACTTCAGAAATCCAACCACATTGTTCATAAGCAACTTCATTGCCTTCCACATTTCTTGCGGCACATATGTTTTTAAGAGCAAGATTCAATGTGTGGACAACACATGGAATCCAAACAATGTGGGGAAATTGCGCTTCAATGAGTTGCCCTGCTGCCTTACAATTTGCTGCATTATCAGTGATTACTTGGACCACATTTTCTGCTCCAACTTCAAGAATGACTTCTTTCAACAAACCAAAGATAAAGTATTTATCCTTAGTCTCCCCAGAACAATCCACAGCCTTAAGAAACATAGGCCCTCCTTCTGTTACAGCCATAAAATTAATTAATGGCCTTCTTTGAGAATCACTCCACCCATCACTAACAATGCTCACACCCTTTTCCTTCCATGTGCTCTTGATTGGTTGCAACAACCTTTCAACATTTGCCCTTTCTTTTTGGAGTAGGGTGGTTCTCAACAAATTATAACCTGGGGGTATATAACCTTCTATTGAACTATTAGCTGCAAATGTATAAGAACTCACATAATATGGGTTCCTAGCTAGGTTAAATGGCAACCCTGCTGAATAGAACATCCTAGCTACTTCAGAATGCAGGTGTTCACGATTTCTATTATTAAATGCCTTCTCAATAACACTTCCCCTTCCACCTCCACCCGTCTTTCTTTTCTTTGCATCGAACCATCCTTGAGTCTGGGAATAACTCATGCCACTTACATTTGTAGTAGGAGGAGGCAAAGCAACTTTCTTGGGCTTCAAACCTTGCAACCTTTGTGCAGCCTCATCTACAGCCTTATTCATTTCTGAGATATCACTATGGGTCACCTTAGAACATACTTGAATCCCATGCCCAGGAATTTTTAACAAGTGCGCCTTCACCCTCGTATATGACCCCTTGAACTCGCCAAAACAAAAATTGCATTTAAACCGAAAATTGCCTCCTCCTCCTCCAATCTTCTCTAATTTAGTCACATAATTCCATATTGGCTTATTTTCATCCTGATCACTGACAAGAGTACTACTAGCACCGGAAGAAGACATATTTCCTACAAATACTGACTAAAAAAATTCAATTTGTAAACCCTAACATCAAGACCATGGAGACTAATAGATCAAGAAGAAAGAAAAAGGAAAAGAAAAAGAAGAAGAAATGAACATCTAAAAGAAAAAGAAAAAAAAAATCAATTTGTAAACCCACCATGGAGACTAATAGATCAAGAAGAAAGAAAAAGAAAATGCAAAAGAAGAACAAATGAACATCTAAAAGAAAAAGAAAAAAAAAATCAATTTGTAAACCCTGTTACCCTAACATCAAGACCATGGAGACTAATAGATCAAGAAGAAAGAAAAAGAAAATGAAAAAGAAGAACAAATGAACATCTAAAAGAAAAAGAAAAAAAAAATCAATTTGTAAACCCTGTTACCCTAACATCAAGACCATGGAGACTAATAGATCAAGAAGAAAGAAAAAGAAAATGAAAAAGAAGAACAAATGAACATCTAAAAGAAAAAGAAAAAGAAAAAGAAAAAAAAAATGGAACAGACCTCGGTTTAAGCCTCGCCGGAGCCTCGCCGTCGACCTGACCTCGCCCTGGACCTCGCCGGAGCCCTCGACCTCGCCGGAGCCCTCGCCTTCGCCGAAGCCCTCGCCGGAGCCACTCACTAGCTTCAGCCTCACAAGTCGCAGCTTCGGCCTTCCTTCGTGGGATGTTGGCTTGGTTTAAAGAGGTAGGGTTTGTAATACATCACACATTTTATATAATTTTATTTCCCTTTATTTCATTTAGACCCCCCCAAGAAATACATATCCATAAACTACCACCGAATCTCAAAAAAAATATAAAAAAAAATTAAAAAAAACTGTCGGGCGTGTCTCGGGCGTGTCCTGCCGTGTCTTGGAGTGTCCGAGGCGTGTCCGAAATTAACATTTAAGTTAATTTAATTCGGACACTTATACAGGAGTGTCCCGTACGTGTCCCCGCGTGTCCGCCGCGTGTCCGTGTCCGAGGAGTGTCCGAAATGCAAACGGCACCCAAAATGGAGTGTCCATGCTTCATAGGTGGGCCCTGCTTGGTGCACTGTACTTTGAATGTAGATTGTAGAGTGGTTGAATCTACCCTGTTAGATAACCCCTTCTTTTTCCTCGCACTTTGTGCTTAAAGTTCAGTGATTAACTTGGGAAGAAACTTTGGCTGTGGTTTTCGCATTCTCCTTGCATATTATTCTTATTGATCTTGTGCTTATATCTTTCGGTAAAACTGGGAATTAGAAATTTGCTGCATGGAAAATATTAATACAAGGCACTTAATTAGTAGTCGTAAATTTTGCCATTAAAGCTTTCATGCCTACAGGTGGATTTGCTGTCTTTTATTTTCATGTATATGCATATGCACATAGTACATGAATACGATTTCGTGTGCTGAAGGAGGGAACACTAGATCATCTATTGCTTTAAAAAGGAAAGTTTCTAAACTTATGAATTTCTTCTACTGGCTGATGGTTGATGTAGTTTTGGAAGGTTTCATCTTTTATTTTTATTTTTATTTTTTGGGTTTTTTTTTGGGAAGGAGAGGGGGGGGTGGTTTCAGAGGTGAATGTTCCTTCGCTTAAAACACGGACCATATTTTGGTCAGGGATACTTGATACGTACAACATGCCATTCAACTCGGTTTTCTCACTCACATAACATATGTACTTACTTCTGAAGGCATATATATGGTTTTGTAAGAACTTTTCAGTATGGTGACCTCGGACACATCTCTTGACAGAACACTCTCCAATACCAGCTTGGACACTCAATTTCCCACCATTATTGTGACGTGTTGATGAACTAGCCTATTATACCTTCTTGGATATAGAGTATGCTTTGCTTGATCTAGAACCAATTTCATGGTTACTGCATCTGCATGAATTAATACTACATTTCTATAGTTTTAGCCATGTAAACAAATTCTAATGTAGTTTTTGTGAGAGGTAAATTTAGAGTTAGTATGTTGTCTGCATCAACTGTGTCATATTATAAGATTATAAGGCACCACACACGATTGATTTTAGAAAGTGATTCCTTGCCTTGGAATTTAGACCTTTTTTCTTGACATTGTGATATTGCAGTGTTCTTATGTTCTTTGCTTTCACGCTCTCAATGGGTATGAAAAGGTTCAATATCTCCTATAGTATGTCTTGAGACTCTTATCTTTTTTACTATACATTTTCAAGAATACAGGCTATTTTTGTGGATGGTAGTGTTGACTATATATTGTGGCGGAGTTGTGTATATTGTCGGGTGATTTGTTGCTTGTTTTTCAGATTTTCTATTTTGTATTGTATTCAATACCTTCATTTGTGTTCTGTGGGTCATATCATGCCTTCTTCTTTTTGCAGGAACCTGTTTCCCATGTTGTAGCCCGTCCTTCCCCTAACGATATTCTCGAATGGCGTAATTCGTCTCCCTCTTATTTTTTCTATAGAGCTAATTTTTCTTGAGATAATAGAGGTTCAGATAATGGACTGAGCATCTCTCTCTCTCTCTCTCTCTCTCTCTCTCTCTCTCTCTCTCTCTCTCTCTCTCTCTCTCTCAACATGCGCACACACTCACAGTGTCTGTGTTGATTTTTTATGGTTCAGTTGGCATGAGACATACATGGTTGTGCAAAATAATCAGTTGAATTCGTTGGATCGATACTAGTTTTGCTTCTTGTTTGTGCCATCTCATCTTCTTTGCTTGGTTATGTGCTTTATCTTTGCCTCCAAGAATTTTTTATGACGTTAGCTAATCCTTTAAATTAAGGCCCTACAATATATTTTTTCTTCTATACAATTGGTGACTGCTTTAGCTGTATTTAAACTCATACTGTGTCTGTAAGATGTACATTGAGAACTTTTCTCAGTCATCACATTATGTAGATTCTAAATTTTCTGAAGCATCCTTTTTTTCCTTCACATGCAACTGTAATTTGGGATCAAAGAATATGGACTCAAGCCTGAGCTTATTTGGGAATTCATTGCATTGGCATCACATTATGTGAAGTTACTCTTTCCAGATGAACTTATTTCGTTGGTTTACTGTTATCCGTTAACTTGATTTTGTTGTCCCAATTATACGTTTCAGATTACGTATTGGAGGGAAGTGAGGGAACACCTTTTGCAGGTTTGCTAATTTTGATGATGATTTGTAGTATTTGTAGGCCATATCATATGTAACAGTTGTTCGGATTTTCTTTATCATATGTTTTGTTTGTGTTATTTGATTTTATTGATGAAAATGTTTCTTCTACTTATTGTGCTAAGGTGGATATTACTATGGGAAAATCAAGTTTCCTCCAGAGTATCCATTTAAACCCCCAGGCATCAGGTACTGTGGGTTCTGGTACTTAGTTCATTCCACAAAAAGTTTGGTGTTTTCATCATTTTATGTTTTTCTTAAACCATCTCTTGCTTGTTCGCACTAACGTAAAGTGACTTTTTCCTTGTAGCATGACCACTCCTAATGGACGGTTTATGACACAAAAGAAAATTTGCCTATCAATGAGTGATTGTAAGAAATAATATTTCATTGATCTACGTAGTTTATTATATCATTTGATAACTGATTGATTTTCACCTCCTTTCTACCATTCTTCAGTTCATCCAGAAAGTTGGAATCCAATGTGGTCTGTATCAAGGTAACAAATTGCCATCAGTGGAGGGAAAATTTAATTTTCTGTAACAATGTTTTAGTTTCTGGTGCTTATTTGTTTGTATGTCCCAAATGCAGCATACTTACAGGGCTTCTCTCATTCATGGTAAGTCAATTTTGGCTCTCCTGTTGTCAATGTTCTAATTTAGTTTTTAACTGCATTCGTTTTGTTTCTTGTGCACGAATACTATTCTTTATGATTTTCCTGAAGTACTTTCAATGACCATTAAGTTAGACATTTCTATTAATTCTGATGCTGGCTCGCAGCATACTTACTAGACCTGAATACTGCATAGTTAGGGTCTATTTGGGAATGTTTATAATAGGATCTGGTTTAGTACCAATCTCACCATCTATATGGTTTTTGTGAAAGAAAGATACTGGTATGGGCACAGACTCGTGTGCAAGAACTGGACACTCACCAAACACTTGGGTATATAAAACCGGTTCTTTGTCTTCCCAAACAGCCCCTTAGTTTCCAAAGTCAACCCACCTAATATGGTAGCAGTATATGGTGTTGATCACTCTGTTTTGACAACTTGGGAGCATCTATATGGCTTCTATTATGTTTGGTGAGTGTCCAGTTCTTGCACACGAGTGTCCAGGTTCTATATGGTGTTGATCACTGTGTTTTGACAACTTGGCAGCATCTATATGGCTTCTATTATGTTTCCTGAATTCTTTTCTCTGAACATGCATTTGTTTTCTCTTTCTTGGCACAGATGGATAACAGCCCTACAACTGGTAGTGTTACGACAACTGTTCCTGAGAAGCAACGATTAGCCAAGACTTCCCTTGCTTTTAATTGTAGGAAGTAAGTACCTTGCAACAGTTTTGAGTTTCTTACCTGTCTTAATGTGTTCCATGATACAGCTAAATTCCTCATTGCTTGTTTTATTGCATGTTAGTTAGCCCAAAATATATACTTGTAACGTCCTTGTGAGTTGTCAAATATAGGATGTCTTGGCTATCCTACAGATGGACGTGGACCATTGACAGAATCTGTCTTTCTTGGTCTTCTGCAATCTGTCTTTAATTCAAAGCCCATACTTGGACACATGCCCATATCATTTTTAGAATTTAGGCAGCTCGCACATTCACTATTTGGTTGAGTTGCGCCTTGGGTGACCTGCCGAAATTCGCAGCCCTAGGTGGATTTGAATGTAAACCCCGACCACGTAGTAGCTGAATTTGGGTGGTCTCTCTTGCTCAGTTGCTCTCAAGTTGAGTACCAATACATGACATGAGTTTGGAGGGGGTTTATGTGTAAGGAAGTCCCTACATGTTGTGCAGCTCACAGCTTTGGAGACAATCAATGTTTTGAAAACTGGACCGGCCATTGAACCGGAAAAATGACCGGGTCACTGGTTCAACCGTTGGGTCAACCGGAATTGAACCGTGATGTCATAATTATGTAATAAATATTAATAATAATACAAAATATAAAAAATATTAAAAAAATAATAATAATAAAAAATCAAAAAATATTTGGTTTTCCGGTTCAATTGCCGGTTTTACCGGTTCAACCACCGGTTTCCGGTTTTTACAAAATTGACCGGTTTTTGCATTTTCCGGTTCAAACCGGTCGACGGCTCAACCGGCCGGTCCGGTCCGGTTTTTAAAACAATGGAGACAATAAATATAAAATGATTAGAAATAAATGGCCACCATCAATTTACCTTTCTGGTCTCATTTTGTTCTTTACAGTTGAATGTTCTCCCCCCTCTCTCTGATTGACGCCTTACACCATATTTTCGAAGTGACTCTAACTTGTTTTTCTTCATAACAGTGCAACATTCAGGAAAATGTTCCCAGAGTACGTTGGGAAGTACGAGCAGCAGCTATTTGAGCAGCGGCCTGTTCAGGAGCAGGCATCACCATTGCTGACTCAACAAGCAAATTCCAAACCCTTATCGGAGAAACTTGGCAGTTCAGTGCAGGACGACACTAACGAAGTAGAAGCTCCTAAAGAGGATGTTAAAAACCGCAGGAGGAAATCATTTCCGACCTGGATGCTACTGTTGCTGGTTTCAATCTTCGGTATCGTAATGGCTTTGCCTCTACTTCAACTTTGATATCTAAATCACTAGTGGAAAATCAGAAAACTTATATAGAGTCAGTTGCATAGTGGGTTTTGCAACTTACAATGAATTTTACTCAAAAGTGTTAAAATGCTTAGGTTCGTCGTGTATCTAGCAGAATTTGTATAGGGTGAGATCACTGAATGGAGGAGAAACTATTGGATCTCTCAGCTAATGCGGTTATATTGCTGTTGGCATTTTGCGTTTCAATGTCCAAACGTGGTTTTGATGTTGCCGTAATTGCTTCATACTTTCATATCTTCTGTTTGGGATGCGAGTTTTCTTTGGTATGCTTTACCTTTTTTATGAATACAGATATGGTTGTAAGAAATTCAGATTTCGGAACTATAGATGTTTGTATTGTATTGGGGCTCGGATCATTGGTAGCGAGCTGGGTGCCCCCTACATGGTGGCAGGACTCTACACACACACATATATACATATATATATTTCTTTTTTTGCCTTTAAAAAATGCCAAAATAATAATAATAATAATAATTTGTGGTATTGCCAGTGCCATTTGGGTGCTTCCCACCCAGCAGCAACCCATCTTGCAGCAGGCAAACCTTGTCTTATTTGACGGCAGCTAACTTTCTGGGACTTGCTGTGGGGAAATGGTTTGCAAAATGATTACTGGCTAAAAGTGTGCATTTTTGCAAACTAGAGAGAGAGTAACCAAATTTTGGAGATAAAGATTATAGACCTTGGATTGTATTGGGGCTCGGATCATCGGCATTGAGCTGGGTATTTTTGGGTGGGCAGTACCCATGTGAACCCATGTGGTAATGGCATAATTACACATTTTATTTATTTATTAATTAATTTTGTTGCTTTTTGAAAAGATATCAAAAAACAAAAAAATTGTGGTCTTGGTAGTGTCAAGTGGGTGCAGCCCATCCGGCAGCACCCCATCTCGTAGCCGACGATGCTTAGTCATTGTATTGTAGTATCTTATTTGAAGGGAGTTAAATTTCTTGGGACTTGCTGTGAGGAAAGGGATAAAATATTTATTATCACTGATATTTTGGTGACATGGTTCCCAATCCAATAGGGATCATTCGTTTGTAAACATGATCGCCTATTTTAAGGGAAATCATTTTCCACATCAGCAAAAAAAAAAAAAAAAAAAATTAAATTTGTGAGTAGGTTATAGATCTGACGTTGACGTACATGTTACAATAAATATTTACTCGAGGAAAGGGTTTGCAAAATGATTTGCACACTAGGGAGAGAGAGTAACCAAATTTTGGAGATAAGATTACCTTAGATTGCCATATATGAAAAGAAATTTATGTTGTAGTTTTATCAATATATTTAAAATATAAAAATGGTTACTTTTTTTATTATTAACATTGAAGTACATTTGTGAAAATAAATATTTGGGTAATGCTATGTACACATAAAGTGTTCACATAAAGATCTAGGCCATTCATTTTGGTGGAACCCGTGCATTTATACAATGGATCCACCAAAATTATTGGCCCAAATCTTTATGTGCACACTTTATGTGCACCAATCCTTACTCTAAATATTTTAGGTAATTAAAAAAAAATACTATTTGAGTAACTAGAATACTATTTTTATTACTCATATGCATTTTCTGTTGAATATGCTGTTAGAATCAAAGTCGGAAATGAAATGTAGAATTATAAGATGGGATACTTAATATATAGTCCATTATAGCCACTCTTTTATGAAACTGGTCCCTAGTATTACATAACTTAAGAATTAGTCCATCACCTATTTTGAGGACCAAAATACCCCCATATTATATATATATATATATATGTATATGTGTGTGTATGTGGTAACTGTCATCTAAATCTTCCCCCAATATCTCTCTCTCTCTCTCTGTCTAGATTCTCATCTCTCTCTCTCTCTCTAAATCAAGATGAACGACCTGATACAAAATCGTTGACCAGCTATGTGGATCTAAAGAAAGAGGCCATGAAAGGCCTCAAAGTCGGTCAAGATTCGGATCTTCAGATGACTGGGGCGACCCAATTGGACTACAACCTCACCACATTCTTAGAAGACACAGAGAAGATGAAGAAAGAGATCAGGTCAATCCGGGAAATATTGGGTCGCCTACACGAATCAAATCAGGAGAGTAAGGCTCTACACAAACCAAATGCCCTGACATGCTCCGACGAGGCACACGCCGCCGTGACATGCTCCGACGAATACTTCCCAAACAGTGCTTGCCTTTTTTGTTTTTTTTCCCCTTTTATTTCCTTCTTCCCATCAATTGTAATTTTTTTTTTTTTGTTGATATTCCAAAAATCTGTATTTGTAAAACTTCTTACAAAAAAAGGTGAGAAATTTCTTTTTGAAAATGAACCAAACAAAAAGGTGAGAAATTTCTCACTAAATACTCTATGTTTGTATGCATGTACTTGGGTTAACAATGGGTACTTCTCACTTTTAGTATTTATGTGAATAAAGCATAAAATTTTTATTGTATGTATGAATTTTTCACTTTCTGTTATATGAATTTCTCATGTTCTGATCTTTAGTGAGAATTTCTCACATTCTGTTATATGAATTTCTCACTTTCTGTAAGTGAGAATTTCTCATTTTATGATAATAATTTCTCACACTTTGTTTTATGATTGTTAAAATCTATCAAAGTGGGAAATTTCTCACTATTTGACTGAGAAATTTCCTAGTATAAAACTGACGAAGTGATAAATTTCTCACTGTTTGACTGATAAATTTCCAAATATAAAATAGACATGTACACAATTTCTTCGTTTTAAAGAATTTTAATTAAATTAGGAGACCACAAATATAGACAACTCCATGATTTTAGCAACCATAGCTTCACAAATTCATTATTCTTAAATTTAGGTTGCAGTTACCTTATCTAAATATAACAAAACATATATATGATATGTAAAAAAATCCAATGATTTGATGATGTGCATGATTCCTTGTACTCAAGCTATGGACATGAAAAATCATAAAATTGAGAAACTTCTTCTGTAGTCAAAGTGAGAAATTTCTCACACTTTGCTTTATGATTGTTAAAATCTGTCAAAGTGAGAAATTTCTCATTGTTTGCCTGAGAAATTTCCTAATATTAAATTGATGAAGTGAGAAATTTCTCACTTTTTGACTGAGATATTTCCTAATATAAAATTGACATGCACACGATTCCTCATTTTACAGAATTTTAATTAAATTAAGAGACCACATATTTAGGGAACTCCATGATTTTAGCAACCATAACTCCACAAATTCATAATTTAGGTTGCAGTTACCTTATCTAAATATAACAAAACATGTCACGCCCCGACGTAGCATAAATAAGGAAAGCATTTAATTTCCTTTATGGACCCGTAGGTCGCGACAGTTTGAAGGATCGATTCCGTCCCAAACGTCGAACAACAATAAACAATAATCAAAGCAGAGCAATCAAGGCTTATAAAATTTTTCTAACTTATTACATCTTATGATACGGGGTCAACTAAGGCACAGACCGCCTTGAAACAAAACAATAACTTAAAGTCTATTACAGTCATCCTTATTACAAAACAGTTTAAAACTAAAAACATATAAGCTTAAAGCATATAATATTGATAACAGTTTCTCTTCAAAGCCGCCGTTCTCAATTAGCATAATCATAATGTTCCTCCTGGTTATAACCTGAAAAGCCTGAACACGAATGTCCAGGACGCATCAACGTCGTCAGCTTCAAGAAGCTGGTGAGTATTAAAAACATGACTTCGAATGTAAAACATATTCATTTACCTTTCTCCATTTTCAATTTTGTAAAATCAATCGTTTAACCACAAAAAGAATTCATTTTATAAAACAACGAGGGATATCTTAAAAGTCGTTCATTCATAAAAGCATATATTCGTGTATGAGACAATGCACCACACTCATCTTGCCGACTCTTTTCTCTCGACAGACACAACAACCCACTATCTCACTCCAGTATCTTTGAAACACTAAGATAGCCACACTTTAGCAACGGGGCGCCAGGGAGTGTCCAGTTTGCCTCACACTTTGGTCCGGGGTACCAGGGAGTGTCCATTGCCTCACACTTTGAATACCTAATTCGCCATGCAAATACCGGAGCAACCTCACGCAGTATCCAGACTCGGGTATCAGGGAGTGTCCGTAGGCCACACTTTAGCACTGCCATGGGTGCCAGGGAGTGTCCAAGTTCGGCGTCACACACTTTAACGCTTCCATGGGCGTCAGGGAGTGTCCATATTTGCCACCGTCGCATTTCAAAGATACTCTCGCCGTAATCTCAACCACAACCACAACCACAACCACAATCTCAATCTCAATCTCGATCTCATACTCTTTCCACACTGACCATTACTCTTTTCCACACTAACTAACACCCACATGCATGTACCACTGACCCCACATGAATGACATGAATACAAACATAAAGTAAATCGCTGAATTAAAGGCACTACGTACGTACGGAGTTTTAAAAGTCTTAATACATCGTTCTACTCGTTCAAACACAACCAGTTAAGATTCTGTTTTAATAAATTCCCAAACAGGACCTTAACAGTCCTTAAAAGTTGAACCAAACAGTCCTTTAACACAAAACAAGCAAAACTAGAATCTGCCAGAAATCGCGCGCGCGGGCCGCTCGCGCGATATGCCTAATTTTCATTTTTCTTATTAAAACTTTCCAACGGCCAGAATACACAAGGCTCGCGCGCGCGGGCCGCTCGCGCGAAAGGTCTCTCGCGCGACCCTCGCTCGCGCGACCTGCCTAAATTTCATTTTATAATATAAAACTTTTCTGTCTGCCTGGAGAGGCATGCCTCGCGCGCACGAGTCGCTCGCGCGAGGGGTCTCTCGCGCGACCCTCGCTCGCAAAATCGCGCGCGCGATTAATTGCTGAGGCTCCTTCTTATTCGTAGAAACTGCTCTGTTTCAGTTTAATGGAGTCTTTTTTGACCCATTTTGCAATTCCGAATTAAATATGGCAAGTAATATATGGATCTCTCCGGTTTTTGACGAGGATTAATAATCTACGATCAATTTAACATAATTCAAACCGTAGCTCACGAATTTTATGAAAAACTAAAAGTTGTCAAAACTTCATTTTTAGCATACTTTCTCATGTGATCAAATTAGACTCTAATACTTGAAACATGGCATGTAGAATGTACAATCTTTCATATTTCATTCTAAAAACGGATTTTGGTTGAGTTTGGAAAATTGTGATTTTCAAGCTATGAAATTCCAACGTACAACATCAATAGTGGTTCATAAATTAACTACACAATTCAGTAAATAAAGAATGGATTACAATCTGAGTGAGTTAGTAATACTCACTGTGATATAGATTGAAGAAGTTGTTGAGAGAGAAATACAAGAACAAGAATTAAGAATCTCCAATTTCAAGCTTTGGCTATGGAGGATTGAGCTCTTCTCTCTCTATGAATTATGTATTACTCTCTGTGTGATTGTGAAAATGTGCAGATGTGTGTGTTTGAGAGAGTATGTGAGAGTGTAAGGGTGTGAGTAGATATAGAAAACTCAAGCCTTGGAGGCCAAGAACAACCTCCTATACTCAACAAATGGGTTTTGATTCCTAATAATCAGTTTATGTATATACGTATATGCATTCTCAGGTGTTGAAGAGCCAAGTTAGGCTTATAGGGGACAATTACCAGGTGTTTGGGAATTTGGCTTTTGGCACAACATTAATACACATAACTCAAACAATTCCAAACAAGGCACAAGTAAATCATGAGTTGCCATAATTGGTAAGTAAGCATAGTCACTTCAACCTTTATGTCCAATCCCCAAACTGTGCAAGTTTAACGCGGCGCAGACAATTTCGAACACAAACTGGTATTTTCGTGACGCAGCGTCCGTCGCGAAAATACAGAAAATTCGTTTAAATGTAAGAAATGATTTTCCGGTTTTATAAAAATACAGTTTGAGTGCATAGTAAGTATTTTTCACCGTTTTGAAATACAGATTTTGAAATCCCCACAGGTATTACTAACTTTGTAAAAAAAAATTACAGCTTTGGACCCAATAAGAATTTCAAATATGAAATCAAGCAAGAAATAAATTTTACACATAAGAAATGTAATTAAAATAAAAGCAGACAATGAAATTTTGATTTTAAAGATGACAATGCAATTAAATGTTTATAAATTTTCAGGTTGTTACAAAACAGATCTATTTAAATTATAGAAATATATTGCTTAGTCTCTTACGATGCAGGTTTTATACATTGAGTGCATCTAAATTAGATAGTTAGAAAATCAAACCCTTAATTGGTGTACAATTCAAGAATTAATCCATTTTCCTAATTTTTGTTTTTTTAATTACCTTTATACCCTTTATCTGTTTTAAATAAAGGAGAGAGATAGAGTGTGTTAAGTGTTATGCGAACCCCAAAATGCCACTAAGAGAGAGATAGAGTGTGTTAAGTGTTAGTGGAATTTGTTAGTGCTCCAAATATTACTCTGTTCACAATCACTGACTCACACTATCATAACTCGCAGTTTAGGTAATTAACTACATCTAATTGTTTTCAAGCAATGCCAGCCATGCATCCAATTGAAGCAACCACATCTAATTGTGAGTTAATGCACAGAATTAAATATTAATTCAGGTACTATGTATATAGACAGACAAACATAAATGTATATGTACACAGGGCTTACCACAATTTGTTCCTCGTTTTCCCCCTAAGGCTCTGCTTTTCCCACTTCTATATGGTCTACGTAGATGGTTTATAGCGGAGAAGGTTGTGGTTTTGGTTGGTTGGTTGAGACTTGAGAGAGATGTGAACTTACATGATAGTTACTATTTTGTAATTTAAAGTTTAAATTGTGATAGAAAATGATAATTTAGTACCTGTTTGTGATGAAAGTATTCAGCCAATGCAGGTTTGACACGTAAGATGTGATGTGGCAGGATGATTGGTGGATAATGATGGACCTTGAAACCGTTATAAGCGGTTGAAGATTGATTCATTTTGTTCAAATAATTAACTGATGGAATACACGTGTTGATCATCATGGAGTAATTAAAGGACAGTTGTCAATATGAGAAAATGCCACGGATTAGAGCAGTTATCAGTTTGAAGTGAGGAGGGAAAAATTCAAATCAAGATGCTGAGGCTTCGACATCTATAAATAGAAGGATTATGTATTCGAAAGGGATCCTTCGATCAATCATCAACATATATCTCTCAATACATCTACTGTATTGTTATCTAGATACTTAGATTTAGGAGTAGAACACCTTCGAAGTTATCTTCAAGGTTAGATTGTAGTTACTTTAATTTAATAAAAGTAGTTCATTACTTTTAGTCATTTTATTGTTCTTATTTAGGAGTAGATATTAATTTAGTCAGTTCGAAGTTCTTCAGTTAGTTACATCTTTACACAATTAAAGTCCTGTTCAAGGCATCGAACGTCACCACAATCTCCCCGGTGAGGCGCAGTTTGGATAATCACACATACACATTGGCAATTTACTTGCCTGGCACGCTCGCACACACTTATAAATTTTTCCAACCAAACATTTTTGGCACGCCCGGTGGGACACTAGTGTCAAAGGATGGCAAACAGAAACCTTCGAAGTAATAGGTCTGTTGATAGTGCCAATGTTGGTGTTAATATTGCTAAAATTGGTGGTTCTTCACACCAAGATCCTCAGAATAGCAATACTGGAAATCATACAACCAATGAAAACCCAGAAGTGGGGGTTGAAAATTTAAATTCGATTCAAAATAATGGGAATGTTGATTCAGAAAATCAACATGATTTGGTAAGTCAATTGACACCAATATTTGATCACTTGGGAAATATGCTTCAGAATGTTAATGTTCTGATTACTTCCCTTAACAACAGTTTACCACAATTTGCACCAACAATGGTGTCAAGTGGAAACAGGGGCAGACTCAGGATTTTTGGTCAGGGGGGGCCTAAATTATACGGGGGTTCGGGGGCAGCGCCCCGAGGCAAATTTTTTTAGGTCTACTTATACACAATTATGTGTAAAATTGTAAAATTAGTTTAACACCCCTAGTTTGGGGTAAATCGTGTAATTTTAGGGGGCCTATTTCTAAAACCTGTAATATATTACATACAAATCTAGAATTTTCAAAAGTCCACGGGGGCCTGTGTCTAAAATCTGTAAAATATTGTATGTAAATCAAGAATTTTTATAAGTCCAGGGGGGGCAATATTGTATGTAAATCAAGAATTTTTATAAGTCCAAGGGGGGCCTATGTGAATTTTAGGAGGATCTATTTGTAAAATCTGTAAAATATTACATATAATTTCGTAATTTTCAAAAGTCCAGGGGGGGCCTGTGCCACCCCTGGGCACTATGTCGATCCGCCACTGAGTGGAAATCCTTCTATGATTCGACAGAATGAAAGAGGCCATAGACATGGGTTGTTTCAGCCAAATTCTATGAATCATACAAATGGGCCTCCTTTTAGGCCTAATTCACAAGAAAGTTTCTATATGTCTGTCCCTAATAATACATTTCCAGTATTCGAAGGGATCCTTCGATCAATCATCAACATATATCTCTCAATACATCTACTGTATTGTTATCTAGATACTTAGATTTAGGAGTAGAACACCTTCGAAGTTATCTTCAAGGTTAGATTGTAGTTACTTTAATTTAATAAAAGTAGTTCATTACTTTTAGTCATTTTATTGTTCTTATTTAGGAGTAGATATTAATTTAGTCAGTTCGAAGTTCTTCAGTTAGTTACATCTTTACACAATTAAAGTCCTGTTCAAGGCATCGAACGTCACCACAATCTCCCTGGTGAGGCGCAGTTTGGATAATCACACATACACATTGGCAATTTACTTGCCTGGCACGCTCGCACACACTTATAAATTTTTCCAACCAAACATTTTTGGCACGCCCGGTGGGACACTAGTGTCAAAGGATGGCAAACAGAAACCTTCGAAGTAATAGGTCTGTTGATAGTGCCAATGTTGGTGTTAATATTGCTAAAATTGGTGGTTCTTCACACCAAGATCCTCAGAATAGCAATACTGGAAATCATACAACCAATGAAAACCCAGAAGTGGGGGTTGAAAATTTAAATTCGATTCAAAATAATGGGAATGTTGATTCAGAAAATCAACATGATTTGGTAAGTCAATTGACACCAATATTTGATCACTTGGGAAATATGCTTCAGAATGTTAATGTTCTGATTACTTCCCTTAACAACAGTTTACCACAATTTGCACCAACAATGGTGTCAAGTGGAAATCCTTCTATGATTCGACAGAATGAAAGAGGCCATAGACATGGGTTGTTTCAGCCAAATTCTATGAATCATACAAATGGGCCTCCTTTTAGGCCTAATTCACAAGAAAGTTTCTATATGTCTGTCCCTAATAATACATTTCCAGTATTCGAAGGGATCCAAGGAAATCATGTGAATGGTCAAGATCATGGTCATAGAACAATAAATATCGAAGAACCAAGGCCTAGAGAAAACATGATAGGCCAGAATAGGAGAATAAATAATAATCCTATGTTCGAACTAGACCCTATTGGGATAGGAATGGGTCGAAGGAATGAAAATCTTAGGAGGATGGATAATAATCTTCAACCACCACCAGTACCACCAATGAACCATCTTTTTGGTCAGCCAGGTCATCAATAACCATTTAATATGGTTGATAGGAATGGCATGATTAATTTAATCCATGAGGTTTGTGGACCTATGGCTCAGGGGGTACAAACTCCAGTTTATAGGAAGCCTTATCCTGATTGGGTTGATAGGATCGAATTCCCCAGGGGATTTAAATTCCCTACTTTTGCTATGTTTGCAGGGGATGGGAGTCAATCCATAGTTGAACATATAGCAAAATTCATCAGTCAGTGTGCTGATGCAGGAAATAATGAATATCTTAGGCTCCGTTTGTTTCCTAGTTCATTAACAGATACTGCATTTGCTTGGTTTACTAATTTAGCCCCTAATTCGGTCTATAGTTGGGCCCAGATGGAAGAATCTTTCTATACTCAGTTTTTCCAGACAGAACCAGAAGTATCAATGGCTGATTTAGCCAGATTATGTCAAAAGCCTGATGAAAAGGCTACTCAATTCATAAATAGGTTTAAAAGGGCTAGAACAAAATGTAAAATCATGTTACCTGAACCTGAGTTTGTTAAGTTGGCTCAAAATGGCCTCGAATTTAGACTTAGAAAGAAATTTGACGCTTTGGAATTTAGAGATCTTGTTGAATTGACTGCTCGAGTCTCTAGATATGAAGCATTATTGGAAGAAGAAAATGAAAGAAATGCTTCTTCAATGAAAACATATTATAAGGATCCCAATTATGAGATAGATGCTGCAGAAATAATAGGCAAAGAACCTTTCATATGTAAGAGTCTTGTGAAGAAAAATGTTTCTGCTGAAGTATATAAATCTAAAGGATCCTTTAAGAAATATTCATTCGATGTTTATAGACTAGATGAAATATTTGATCACCTATTAGAAGGAAAAATTATTAAATTGTCTGATGGGACAAAATTACCTTCGAATGATGAATTAAAAGGAAAGAAATATTGCAAATGGCATAGTTATGGGACTCATTCGACTAATAATTGTACTGTTTTTCGAGACAGGATTCAAGATCTAATCAAGAAAGGGAAACTGAAATTCCCTGAAAAAAAAATGGGGGTTGATGAAGATCCATTCCCAGCAGTACAGGAGGTGTCAATCAATGTTCATGACATTTCCTTCAAAGATCTGGTCAAAGAAAGAGAGAGTGCAAAGTCAGAAGACCATGTGAAAAGACTCGAAGAAATAACAAGAAAAAAACCTGATGTATCGGTTTTCAACCATGAGTATGCAAAGAATCTATGCATTGGTTGTGGGAAAAGATATGCAGAAATCTATGATGAAAGGGTTGGAATCAAAGCAGGCAGGAAAAACAAGCAGCCTTTGTTCGAACAAAGGAAACCAAATACTTCTGGAGGACCTCCTTTCCAACCAATCATGAATGTTGGGAGAGGACAGTTTAGAGGACCAATTTATCAAGCTTCAACATATACTGGACCTATGACAGCAAGGTATGCCTCAAAACCAGTGGCTCCTTTTAAAGCTAATTTTTCAAGAAACTTTCATCTTGGTAGTCATGTTCGACCATCAAGGAACATGCAATATGTGAGGCCAGGATTCTCTCATACACCAAAGAAACATTATGGGGAACAGAGAGAAAGGCAGATTCAGTTCATATCATCGAAAGTGGTACCAGCACATGTGGTGCAGGCTGAGAAAAATATGAAAGTATTTAAGGAATCACCAAAAGTTGGTGAAACATCACAATCAGGTGAGTCTATATTGGTACCAGGAGTGCCAAATTGGTTTGTTTTGCAAGATGATAGGGTAAAAAATATGATCGAACAGCAAGGCCCACAAAATAAAAATAGGATGATTAAACCTCTTCATGTGGAAAAGAATACATGACATGTACTTCAACATCCCAAGGGAAAAAACCAGAACATGGTTCTTATGATAAATAGGACCCAACAGAGAAGACTGCAGAGGAAGTTTACCATGTGGAAAGAATTTTCTAATATGCAAGATAGAAACCAGGAGTTAGGAAGTGAAATGAAAAAGGATTTCAGTGATGATTCAAAGCCTAATCCTAGGTTCGATCGAAATCCAAAGGGTGATTCTGATACTATGTCTGAGGAAAGTATCATTAAAGCCAAAGTATTGGAATTAGAAAAGGCTATGAGTATTGATGAAGAGGATGAAGCAATGACAATGGTGAAATCTCAGGATTTGGGAAATGCTGAAATGAAATTGGAAAATGAGGTGGTTAATGATGAGAGTATCCTCATTCAATTTGGTACATTTCCAGGACAAATGGAAGTTAACACTGCTACATTTGTGTTGCCAAAAATTTTCGAAGCAACAGAAGATCAACAGTTAGTTGAAGAAATGGAAGTGGAAACATCTACTGAGGATGTTTATGAGGTAAATCTTCCTGAGTTTATTTTTAACGATTGTAATTTTGTTTATTCATTTGAAGAACCATCTGCATAAATGATTAGACACCTTAAACCATTATACATAAAGGCTTGTTTAAATGGTGTTCTTTTAAACAAGATATTGGTTGATAATGGTGCTGCTGTCAACATTATTCCCCAGAATACTTTAAAAAAGATCAATAAACAAAATGCAAAATTGATAAAAACCCATATTATGATTTCAGGATTTACTGGTGATAAGAAAAACACCAAAGGGGTAATACCCATTGAAACCATAGTAGGTTCAAATAAATCTAAAACTGCTTTCTTTGTAGTAGATGCTAATCCTAGTTATCATGCCTTATTAGGAAGAGACTGGATTCATGCTAATAAATGTGTTCCTTCTTCAATGCATCAGAAATTGTTGCTAGTGAAGGAAAACTGTGAAATTAAAACAGTGAAGGCTGATGTCCAGCCTTTTCATGCAAGTTCCAATTGTGTCGAAGCTCAATTGTATCAAGAGGATGTCAAACCAATTGACCTGAAAGAGTCAGAAGATGAATCCCCAGAAGAAAATTGGGACATTTTGGCTGAAATGCCATTTGGTTCTATTGAACCATTGAGTGATGACAAGATAATTTGATGACTCATACATCTATGGCAATGAAAGATGTAGAAGAGACCATTCGACTGGTCTTGCAAAAGCTAATGATAACAGATTTAGAGTCAAAAATTGAAAAAGATTCGACCATAAATTGGTCAGATTATGTTTTTGAAGAAGATTCACAAGAATTAAAAAATGGTGGCAAAGAAGAATTATCTGTATTGCCAGAGAATTCAATACAGGAAGTATCACAGGATCCTCTTTTAGAAGTTAATTTAGGATCAGAACAACAAAAGAGAGTTACTTACTTAAGTTCCAAACTTGGAAAGTATGACCAGTATAAATTGGTTGAATTGTTGAAAGAATTTCAAGATTGTTTCGCTTGGGATTATGATGAATTGCCAGGACTCGAAAGAAGTTTAGTAGAGCATAAATTGCCTATCAAAGCTGGCTACAAACCAGTGAAACAACAACCTCGAAGGATGACTCCAGAAGTCACTTTGAAGATTAAAGAAGAGATTGAAAGATTGCTTAAGGCAGGATTCATTAGAACTGCCAGGTATGTTGAATGGTTATCGAATGTTGTTCCAGTAATGAAGAAAAATGGTAAATTAAGAGTTTGTATTGATTATAGAAACCTTAATTTAGCCACACCTAAGGATGAATATCCTATGCCAATAGTTGATTTATTAATTGATAAATCTGCTGGAAATACTATAATGTCTATGATGGATGGTCACTCAGGATATAATCAAATATCTATTGCTGAGGAAGACATTCATAAAACTGCATTTAGATGTCCAGGTAGTATAGGTACCTTCGAGTGGGTACAAATGCCTTTTGGTTTAAAAAATGCAGGGGCTACTTATCAAAGAGCCATGAATGCTATTTTCCATGACATGATTGGAACATTCTTAGAATGTTATATAGATGATATAATTGTTAAATCAAAAATATTTGATGATCATCTTATTCACATGAAATCAACATTTGAGAGAATGAGATTTTTCAAACTTAAGTTAAATCCATTAAAATGTGCCTTTGGAGTCAGTACTGGAAATTTTCTGGGATATTTGGTACATGAAAAGGGAATTCAAGTGGATAAGAATAAGGCACAAGCAATCATTCGAAGTAAACCTCCTTCAACCAAAAAAGAATTGCAAAGATTTTTAGGACAAGTCAATTTTATTCGAAGATTTATTTCCAATACTGCTGGAAAAACTTTGATTTTTTCTCCCTTTTTAAAATTGAAGGATCATGAAGAATTGAAGTGGGAAGATAAACATCAGATTGCCTTTCAAGCCTTGAAGGATTATTTGGTGAAGCCACCAGTATTAATGCCTCCAAGAAAAGATAGGCCTATGAAGTTATATATTTCAGCATCAGAAGCATCGATTGGGGTTTTGTTAGCCCAGGATAATGATGATAAGAAAGAACAAGCTGTGTATTACCTTAGTAGGTTTTTAAATTCTGTTGAATGCAAATATTCCTTTATAGAAAAGTTATGTTTGTCTTTGTACTTTGCAGTTATGAAATTAAGATATTATCTTCTTCCCACTGAAGTGTATGTGATTGCTAAGTTTGATTTGATTAAGTATATGCTGACTCGACCTATTCTGAGAAATCGAATTGGTAAATGGATTCTGGCCTTGTCAGAATTTTGTTTATTTTATGTGCCACAAAAAGCAGTAAAAGGTCAGGCTTTGGCAGATTTTTTGGCTGATCATCCAAATTGCCTTGAAACAGAAGGGAATTATGAAATTGGACAAATAAATATTAGTCCATGGAAATTATGGTTCGATGGTTCAAAAACTGAATTTGCTGCAGGTATTGGTTTTGTCATTGAATCACCTGAGAGAATCAAGACCAAATATGGTTTCAAACTAGATTCAAATCAATGTACCAACAATCAAGTTGAATATGAAGCTCTTATCATGGGCCTTGAAACTTTGATAGATCTTAAAGCTGCATTTGTAGATGTCTTTGGAGATTCCCAGTTGGTCATAAATCATATGAATGGGACCTATAAATGTATGAGTAGTACATTGAAAATATATTATGACACTACAATGGATTTATTATCCAATTTCGATAATGTGAACTTGTTGCATGTTCCTAGAAGTTTTAATGAAGAAGCTAATGATGTAGCTCAGAGAGCATCTGGATTTAAAACAAATAATGAGGGTGTTGAAATAGAGCAGGTGACTTATAGGAAATTATTACCAATATTGGTAAATAGATTATCTTTCGTTGGTATCCTAAATATAGAGGTTCATGATGATTGGAGAAAACCAATCATAGAGTATCTCTCAGGATATAATGAAAAGCCTGATCGAGGTATAAGCCTTAAATCTGTCAATTACATCTTGCATAGTGAGAAATTAATTAAAAGAGGAAGTGATGGGTTATTACTGGAGTGTTTAAGCAACCTCGAAGGATTAGAAGCCATAGCTCAAATTCATGAGGGATTATGTGGAGCTCATCAATCTGGAATTAAGATGAGATGGTTGCTTCGAAGACACAACATTTATTGGCCAACTATTTTGAAAGATTGTATTGAGTTTGCCAAACGATGCCAAGAGTGTCAGAAACATGGTCCTTTAAAGCATTTACCAACTGTTGATCTTCAGTATGTAGTAAAACCTTGGCCTTTTAGAGGATGGGCCATAGATGTAATAGGAAAAATCAGTCCTCCTTCTTCGAAGAGCCATGGATTCATTATTTTAGCCACAGATTATTTTACTAAATGGGTGGAAGCAGAACCTATGCAAACTGTGACTCAATCAATGGTTGTAAAGTTTTTAGAAAACATAGTGTACAGATTTGGTATTCCTCAAACTATTGTATCTGATAATGCTTCTATATTCGAAGGGGATGTGATTTCATTTGCGAATAAGTTAGGAATTACAATGTCAAAATCAACCCCATATTATGCTCAATCGAATGGACAGGCTGAAGCCACCAACAAAGTCATAAAAGAAAATATGGCTAAAGTCATAAAAAATAATCCAAGAATATGGCATGAAATTTTGCCAGAAGTTTTATGGGCATATAGGACTTCAAAACGAACAAGTACAGGTGTATCTCCCTATGCCTTAACTTTTGGACATGAGGCAGTTTTACCTATTGAAATAAAGATTAATTCTCTTCGAGTGATGAAACAGAATCAGTTATCTTTGGATGATTATCAAACATCCATGGCTATTGAGTTGGAAGATATTGATGAAGAGAGAATCAAAGCTCTCAATAATATTTTGATACAAAAGAGAATAGCATCGAAGGCATATAATAAAAAAGTACAGCCAAGAACTTTTGATGAAGGGGATTTGGTTTGGAAGACAATATTGCCTATTGGATCCAAGGACCCAAAGTTTGGGAAACGGTCACCTAAATGGGAAGGCCCTTTCCAAGTTAATAAGGTTTTTAAAGGAGGATTTTATCATTTGAAAATTTTGAATGGGTATGTCCATTTAAGGAAAATCAATGGTAAATTTCTCAAGCAATATTATCCCACTATTTGGGAGGCAAGAAATTTAGAATAAAGTATTCGAACAAGAAATTGTATTTCATAAAAAAAAAAAAAAAAAAAACCAGCTATTGGTAAATTACAAAATCTACATTGGTATAGATTATTCATACCAACTTTGTTATGAATTGGGCTTTTAACCTAAAGTTATCCCAAGACCTGGTATACAGTTTTGATTGACTAATGATAAACTTTTGCCTTGAGATTGATTCTTGAGTCTTTAGAGGCTTCGATTCAAACTCTGTCTTTAAAACTTGAAGTTTTGCCTCAACACCTTGCTGTTTGACCTTCAGGTTTGCCAATTCAGTTTCTGCAAATGCAAGATCCTTTTTTAATTGATTCACTTTGGCAGATGCTTTTTCAATAGACTTGTTGGTTCCTTCAAATTCTGTCAAAGTTCGATCCATCTCAAGAGTTTTCTCTGTTGTATACTCCATGTCAACTTCTAATTTCTTTCTTTCTTCAATGACCTTTTCTAACAAAAAGCAATCAAAATCAAAAGTTGACATGATTGCAGAAATTGTTTCCTTGTCTGGAACAGAAATGTTAGGACTTTCTAGCATAAATTGACATAAGATCTTCATAGCTCTTTGTACTTCCTTGTCTTCAAAAACCTCAAAAAAAATTTGACTAAAAAACCTTAAGGTAGCAAGAGCAGCCACTGGATCTATTAAAGGTGTTTTTGGTTTGCTTCGACCTGTCATTCGTTGAAAGAATTCTTAAACATTGGTCGAAGTGACATCCTCCATCTTCAGAACAAATTTCAAACTCTTTTTAAAATCCTTGACTTCTTCAGGAGTCAAGTTAGGAGGAAGAGGTAGGTGAAATTCTTCAGAGCTTGAGGTAGCTTGAGATTTGAATGAAGTAAAAGTAGGAGCAGCTTTAGGATCAGAACTTGCACTTGGCTTCGAAGAACTAACCCCAGTCTCAGGAACAGGTTCAACCTATTCAACAAAGAGTTAAGAATTATTTCAGAATTTATTTATGAAAAGAAATCAGAAGTCAAAGGGTTTTGGAAAGGATTTTGAATGTCTTACCACTGGTTGGTACTCAAGTAATGTAGCATGAGTGTCCAAAGGAGAAGATATTGGGACTTCTAGGACCTCAGGAATCTGAGTTTTTGTTTCTGGATGGATTGGCACCGTTTCATGCTCGGGATGGGGTGCCACCTCTGAAATGGGGACTGCTAAGATAGGTACTATTTTTATGATCTCTGTGCCAGCAGAAGGTTTATTGGCTATTTTGGCCTTCTTTTTCTTTCAAATTAATAAGGAGATTGGACTGGTGTCCTTTTCTTCTTCAGGATCAGCATGACCAGAGGTTACAGGGGAACTTTCTGTTGATAGGATTAATTTCCTCTTTGGTTTAGGAGATGATGGAGCAGGAGCCTTTGAAGCTTTCGAAGGGGTTTGAGCACTTGTTTTTGCTTTCGAAGCTCTGGTTGTTGGTGAAGAGCTTTCTCCAACTGTTACCCCTGTGTTATGAAGTCCAGGAAATCATAATTCAAAGTTTTTTCCATCATTTAAAAAAAAAAGGATTCGGTAAGAATTGTAATTACCTGGTTGCCTCGAATCAATGTATCTTAGAAGATGGCATTTGTCCATCTCTACTGACATTAAATTTTCCCACCAGCTTGAGAAGGCAGGAGTACAAGTGGTATATACTGGTAAAGAAGTGAACTCCAAGTTACTGACTTTGTTCTGATAAACTGCTAATGCAGCAGTTATCACAGGTTCTGGCACCTTCGAATGAGTTTTATAAGCCATGAGTATATTGGCCTGACTTCTGATTGGGAGAGGAATTGATTGAGTAAGTCCAAATTGCCTCAAAAATTGATTGGGGAGGTAGAGTTCACCCTGAGATTTAAAGCTAAGGGTGTTCCCAAAGAATAAGTCCCTACTAATTAGGAAACTTCCCCATGCGGCTTTTAGTTCAAGAGCATTTGCTGCTCTATCCAAGATTTGACAAAGCCAGTGGGAGGAAAGAGGAGATCTATCTTCAGAGCTGTAGAGAATTTCGAATGGTTGGAATAGTTTGTTTGACCTCATTTCAGGAAGATTGAAGAAGAGAGAGAGACATTCTTTGAAAGTTTTATCAACACTTGGCAATAAAGTAAAAAAGATCCCATGGGCCACAGTATTAGATAGGGGTCCTAAGTCATGAATTTCTGGGAAGTAAGCATACAACCATAATTGCAAAATCCAAAAAGGACCACCTTGGGTGAGAATGAAGGGATCGAAGCATAAATCAGAAAAAGATCTATAGAGAGATCCTAGAACAAAAGGGGCTAAGGCTAACCTTCGACCGGCAGCCAGAGCTTTGGCAATATTAGAAAATTCGAGGACAACCCTCTGAGAAGAAGTACAAAATAGATGCTTCGAAAGCCAATACAGAAGAAAACAATAGTATTCTTTATCAGTCACTGCTCCTGATGTTTTTCTGTGGGCAATTAAGAAATTGGTGTACCCTAATCATTTGGGGTCAGTGTTGATTGAAGGACTATCAGACTCAGCCATATAGGGATGAGCATCTTCCCCATGAGATAAAAACCCTAACAAATGACAAATATCTAGAACAGTTGGACCTATTGGACCAAATCGAAGTTGGAAATGATTGAAAATAGGGTTCCAGAAACAGAGAGCTGCTGCTATTAAGTTAGGACTGGATTCGATGGGAAATTTTGAAAGATTGATGGCATGATAAATCCCTGTAGTGATTAAAATTTCCCTCCTTTTTGCCAAAATTCTATCTACCCATTCAGGCCAATCCTTTGCGGGTTTAGGCCAGTGTCTGAATTTCCAGTCATACTTGGGATTTGGGAGTTCCCGTTGGTAAGTCAAGCGTTGTTCTCCTAATCTAGGGTAATAGACATGGAGTCTTAAACTTGGAGCGCTTAGGCAAGGACCTACAGCAATCGAAGATTCCTGGTTTGGAAGAGTAATGGGAACAAGAATTTCGTGAACCAGAGAAGTCTCTTGCCCACTCGAATAGCGATCTTGCTCATCTTTAATGATCTTTTCAAAATCATCGCAAATTTTTTGAAGTTGGGTATTGTCATCAGATTTTGTCATTTTTGGATTGCGAAGAAATAAACAGGAGAGAAAAGCAAAGTGCAAAATAAATGGGTTAGGGCAAAGCAAATTGGTGAAGATAGAAGGTTTATCTCTCTTTGTGCTTATCTTTTTATAACCTTTGGTGACGTTTGGAAAGAGTTGCATTTATTGAAAAATAGCCGTTAGATTCGGTTAATCTTTTTGGACCATTGTATCAAAAGAAAAGACATATTGGTTCAGAATGAACTAATCTATTTGGAGGAATATGAATGTTCCATTATTCATTACATTAAGAAGAAAGTGCAGTTACAATTCAAAGACATAATTGATAAAAGTGGGGAAACCCATAAGTAACTAAATTGTGAAACATAGCCCAATAATAGGCAAAATACTCTGCCTCTAGTTCTATTTCGAAACATAGGTTTCTGGTTTCTAATGCCAGTTTATCTTCACTTCGAAGGGCGAGGTAAGCTTCCTTGAGTTGTTCTTCATATTGGTTTAATTGAGAAGTGATCTTGAATAGAGCTCTGCGGAGATTTCGAAGTTCTTTGGCTAATGGAGTTTTGCCTCGAAGGGAAATACCAGCAGCTTTGGCTTCATCTTTGAGATATGCAATTCGACTTTCGAGATCGGGCTTCGAATAATGGGAAATGGTGCTTTCTTCATCAGAGCTGCCACAACCATAAATATACTTCTCTTTGAATTCTAGGACTTCATCAAGGAGTGCATTAGGGGTTTCTTTGAGTCTTTCATAGAGATCTAATAGATAATTTAGATGATGGATACTTTCTTGATGATGAGAATACCATCTCATGTGGGATGCCAGAGTTCGAAGGGTGAAATCTATTTGAGTTTGAACAAGTGTTGAAATATCCCATTCATGACATAAGATGTGACAGCTCCATTCGAAGTTGATTCGAGCCCTCGAATTTTGCAGAATAGAGAATGGAAGATGAGAAAAGGCAACTAAAAGCCTTTGAGCTTGAATAATCAAGCATGGGGAGGGTGATGTAATGGATGGAGTGTGCTCGAATATAGGACCATGTCTACACAATTGGTCTAGCTTTAAAAAAGGATCATCAATATCTTCAGTAGGATCTATCACTTGAATTTTGGTGACAGGAAAACCTAAAACAGAATGATCAAAGAGAAGTATTCTTTCTTCATAATCTTTCTCGAAAAGTTTGCATTTTGAAAGGAAAGCTGAGGAGTAGTGCTCATTGGAAAAATTTTCATGAGATGCTCTTACATATGTGTGGATAGGAGGTCTGTCTTGAGGTATTAAGACATTACCTCTTTGAAGTCTCTCACCAGGAGGACTGGTTGAAGAAATCAACCAGGCATTCAACAGATTTTGCTCGAGAGAGAGACAATTTGAAAATGGATAGTATGGTTTTATCGTCCTACTTCGAATAACACCTTCAGTTTCAGGATATTTGAAGTTTGGATGAACAACTGAAGGCACTGTGATTGGGGTTTCGAGCATTATTCCCTTGTAATATCCTAATCCTTCACCATGAGAAACATGTTGTTCCCAAGCAGGAGGGAACGATTGGTTATTGTAAATTGATTTAGAGGAGCTCGAGGACGAATGCTGCCCTGATGAAGAAGCACCTGGTTTGTTTAACATCTCATGCCATTTTCCCCATTTTGAGTAAGAGAAAGGTTCGGGAGGAACCTCAAGGGGATCCCAATTAGTTCGAGGAGGAGTTTTAGGATGTTTGGTTGATAGCATCACTTCTTCGGGAAGATCGACAGGAAATTTATCGCTAACATTGAACGAAGATTGAGAAGAAGACATGACCAAGAGAATGAATTCAAAATAATAGGGGCTCAAGGATCAAACAAATGCGATGATTTGGAATGAATTGAAGAGATGGTCATGCAATTTAAGAACATTCAAAGATTGCATGAGATAATAACTACCCAGTATGGTTTAACCACGATCGCCATTATCTTTTAAAATCAAAAGGAAAATGGCGCGGGGGGTAATGTTTGTGATGAAAGTATTCAGCCAATGCAGGTTTGACACGTAAGATGTGATGTGGCAGGATGATTGGTGGATAATGATGGACCTTGAAGCCGTTATAAGCGGTTGAAGATTGATTCATTTTGTTCAAATAATTAACTGATGGAATACACGTGTTGATCATCATGGAGTAATTAAAGGACAGTTGTCAATATGAGAAAATGCCACGGATTAGAGCAGTTATCAGTTTGAAGTGAGGAGGGAAAAATTCAAATCAAGATGCTGAGGCTTCGACATCTATAAATAGAAGGATTATGTATTCGAAAGGGATCCTTCGATCAATCATCAACATATATCTCTCAATACATCTACTGTATTGTTATCTAGATACTTAGATTTAGGAGTAGAACACCTTCGAAGTTATCTTCAAGGTTAGATTGTAGTTACTTTAATTTAATAAAAGTAGTTCATTACTTTTAGTCATTTTATTGTTCTTATTTAGGAGTAGATATTAATTTAGTCAGTTCGAAGTTCTTCAGTTAGTTACATCTTTACACAATTAAAGTCCTGTTCAAGGCATCGAACGTCACCACAATCTCCCTGGTGAGGCTCAGTTTGGATAATCACACATACACATTGGCAATTTACTTGCCTGGCACGCTCGCACATACTTATAAATTTTTCCAACCAAACAGTACCATAGTTTTTTTTTTTTTTCCTTTCGGAATATGTTTATTGATTTTAATGTAAATATTGGTTGTGGGGGAAAAGAATGTGGGTACCCTTCTCTTTCTCTTTATAGAATACTAGTCCAAACATTTTGTTTTAGAAAAAGTTTACTTCATAATCATACAAAAGTCTGATTAAAAAAAAAAAAGCATACATCCGTAATTTATTGCTAATTTACTGCTACAAAAATCATACAATATTAAATGAGTAATGCTATAATTCATTTATCTGTTGTTCATGCTATAATTCATTTATCTATTGCTCAACTGTCACCTAATTCACTGTAGACAGTACTCTTTTTGTGCTGTTCAAGATATTCCAATAATAAAATCTGGACAATTTTTAAAAACTGGCTTTATACAAGAGTTTGAACAAAACAGTGGGTCTACACTTAGAAGCATAATATTTTATTTTAGTTATTTCCTATATTTTTTTAACTAACTTTTTATTTCTCTAATGTCCTTCGAAAACCCATACCCTTTTAACAGGAACCTGGTCTCCCTCCGAAACATAAAAAAGAGGGAAAAAGGGAAGAAAAAAAAATTCATAGAAAGTTCCGAAATTTGCGGCGTAGACAATGCCATAGGATGTTGTATTTAAAAAAAAAAAGGGTAAATTTTATTTTTCACCCCTTTAGTTTGAGGGTTGAGACATTTTAGTCCTTGTAATTTTAATTTTGACAATTTTAACCATACAGTTTCATTTTTGTGAGCAATCAGTTCTGTTGCAAACAGCCGTTAAACACACGTGATAGAGCAAGTGCAAGATGGACATTTCACATTTCATTATATTTGTCTTCATAATTATTATTATTATTATCATTATTATTATTATTTTTTTTTTCTTCAGATTTTACTGCTTTAATGTAAAATATGTTGCAGAATTATGGTAGAAAATGACTATATTTGACTCCTTTATCATTATTGAGCTAAAAATATTATTTGACATATTGAATTAATTTAATCTCAGACACATGGTTTGGTTTGGTTGGATATATTGGATTAACATATTGAACCAATTAAGTATGATGGTCATTGGTCAGTCATTGTATGACTAGAATAGCAAAAGAGTAATGATATATTTTTCAAATTTCTATCACAAATGACATAGCACTGGAACTACTGAATTTTGATTGGAGATTATTGGAGTGAGCCCACAGTGGTCCTATTGCCATGACATTTGGTATGGGAATTTGGGATGAAAATTTGGGAAGCATATCATTACTCATAATAAAATGGCTTTGGCTCGTACATAGTGGAGCATATAATTATACTTACATAACTATAAATAATTATATGCAAGTGTATTTGGAATGGTTTGATGTGATCATATTTCGTTCATTTGAGAGTATCGGAGTATATGATTTGGTGTATGTATATATATATTATATTATATTTTATTAGATTTAATTTCTCGTCATGATCTTGCAAAATATTTTTATATTAAAGCAATAAAATCACAAAGAGAGAGAGAGAGTACAGTGAAATGTGAAATGTCCATCTTGTTCTTGCTCCATCACATGTGTTTCACGGCCACATGCAAAATGAAACTACAAGGTTAAAATTGCTAAAATTAAAATTACAGGGATTAAATGACACATCCCTTAAACTATAGGGGTAAAAAGTGCAATTTACCCAAAAATATATATATATATATATATATATGATGATGATTGGTTCTTCTTTCTTCGTTACATTACTATCTGTCATTAATCACCATTAATACCTACATTCAATTAATTTATTCCCTTCTCTTCATCTTTCATTGTGTACCCTCTCTCTCTCTGTCTTCTGATTTTAACCAAAAATCTGCAAATTAAGCTAAAGCAGAAATGATTTTTGCATTTTCAGGAGAGATTTCATAAT
This sequence comes from Hydrangea macrophylla, assembly GCA_033977485.1. Taxonomy (NCBI): domain Eukaryota; kingdom Viridiplantae; phylum Streptophyta; class Magnoliopsida; order Cornales; family Hydrangeaceae; genus Hydrangea; species Hydrangea macrophylla. The sequence continues at coordinate 31,739,683 of CM066987.1, forward strand.
GGGTTTCGTATAGAAGGTAATAAAAAGCAGAAATGATTTTTTGCATTTTTCTTTTGATGAATTTTGTTGTGCTGGCATAGTTTGGCTTTTTGCTCCATATGGGTTTGTGTTGATATTCATATATACATCAGACATATGAACCCTTATTGTGAGGGAGTCTTCATTTGTTCAAATGAAGACTTCTGTTACAACTGTTGGATCTAGTTTTCGTTAAATCTATTAAAATAATTTCACAGACTAAAAATTAAATCCAACGACTATAGACAAAAATCCTCAAGAGGATTCCCTTGTAAGAAGGGTTTTGTGCATATATATATATATATATATATAGTTCACTGCACTGTCCTTTTGTATACATGTGATGCCTATAAAATCTGTCAATATCATTTGGATAGAACAGGGCTTCTGGCCTATACTACTTCTACTCAGTTAAACGAAACAACTACAAATATTCATACATACTATATGTATATGTGTGTTTGTGTTTGTATGTATATTTGAATGAAATTATTGGAAGATCTGATTTTTATGCTATTATTCTCTGTTTCAGAGTGAAGACTAGGGAAGACTAATTGAAAGGAAGAAAAGGTGAATCTCAAGTCATCTTCTTTAGCCCTTTTTACAGTTGTTCTTGACTCCATTGTGTTTCAGCAATAACAAACATCACATTGAACTATATTTCTATTTTTCTTACATTTCCTTATAGTCCCCTTTTTTTTTTTTTTTTTTTTTTTTTTTATTATTATTATATATTTTTGAAGGTAAGCATGAAGAAGTCTCCCATATACCCAAAACATGAGGCTGTGGATTATAGTTTTAATCCCCACTTGGATTTTTCGGAGGTATTCTCATCCTCTCTCGTGCAATTGGTTCTGTTTGGTTTGAAGATTTAGAGAAAGAAAAAGAAAAACCAAAAAGAGAACCATTTTAATTTGTGATCTCCATGCTCAAAAGAGTACTAGATTTTTAATTTTTCCGATTATAATAGTAAAAGCCCATGAAGGGAATGCAAGTGACTCACAAAATTCTAACAATTGTCTTAGGGCCTGTTTGGTTGTCCCTTCAAATTGAGTGGTTTCATTCAAATTTTGTATAGAAGGTAAAGGCAAAATTAATCACCATGAATGAATCCATTCACAAATATGGGAGATTTTATCATATTTCTTCTTATAAGACAATTTGTTCATTTTTCTAGAATGCCAAAATTCATGATTGCAAGCCTCATTTTTGAGACGAGCATCCGTTTTCTAAATGAAACCATTCAAACTCTTCATCTTTTTATATAAAATTGTATACGGAAACATGAATGGAATTATTTCATTCAAAGACAACCAAACAGGCCCTTAAATTTTCACCATTAACCTTTTCTTCCAATTTTCTTATAGTTTTCCTCGTTAACCCAATATAGATATTTTTTCCAGTGTTTTTTAAATTAAAAAATAAAAATAAAAAGTTTCCTTTCACCTGACTAAATCATGAACCAAATCAAGCTTTAATATCATGGTCCGCATTGTGAACTCAATAAAATAATTGCTCATTTTTACATTTGATATTAGTTCTTGGAAGAAGCAAGAAAACATGCCTGCAAAGACAATAACTTTGTTGCAGCATCATCGCCATATCAAGATAAAACTGGGAAGAAACAACTAGATGAAGGAAAAGAGATGAAGAAATCATGGAAAAAGTCCCTATTTTCATGGTGGAAAGTTGACAAGAAAAGCAATTCAATTGTGGAGCCTCCAACTAGTTCTCAGACAGCTAAGTCGAGACGCGGCCATGTTTCTGGTCCAATATATGGGAGTGGAGGTGGAGCCAATTCGAAGCCTCGGCGCCCAATTTCGGGGCCTCTCACAAGTCTTTTCCACTCCATAAAGAGAGTGGAAAATGAGATACCATATATGAGTCTTGATCAGCCAAACAACCCTCATGGTGTTCAATTCTATGGGCCTGTTTACTTGGTAACATAGTAAAGAGTAATACTTCACACAAATTTTTTTGTTCACAATCCATAAAACTGTATCAATCTCTTTCCTGTGTCATCGTGTGATGTCAGTGGATCCCACAGTAACACAAGAAAGAGATAGACTCAGTTTTGTGGGTTGTGAACAAAAAATTGTATGAAGTTTTGTCCCATAGTAAATCAATGTCTGAAAGTTGTTTACAGAAGCTTGGAGAGTGATTCTGTTTTCATTTCTGTTGTTCTTTTTTTTTTCTTTTTTTCTTTTTTTACCACTTCCCCTTCAAGACTAGTTGGTTGACTTGGAAAATTGCAAGAGTGTAGTTTATTGATTTGTAAAATCTGAAGGTATACAAGCTGTGTTTACACCTGCAATGTGTTTGGAAGTGGATCATCTAATGTACAAGATGACTTGAATATTAGTGAGAACTCAATTTAAGTGCTTGACTTTGACTAAGACTTACCAACAGGATCAGGTGCAGACTCTATCTTACTTTTATCTAGTGACGAAGAACCAGAGTTCTTGAATTTGTATTTGAGTGATAATAAAATTGAGAATTTGGGGGTTATTTGGAAATACTTAAAACAATATCAAGTTTAGACACGGTCTCACTTTTATGGAAACCCTTACAGTGTTGGATCCATAAAAAACCAGCGTTGTTGATGTATTTTTAACTCTATCACGGACTCGTATGCAAATAATATAACCAAAAAGCAGCTACATTAAGACTAAACCATTTAGAATCTGTCTTTTATGACCAACAGAACTGGCTCTTGTATTGCCAAAATAACCTCTTGGTTCTTTTAATTGAGATTCCAGTATGCTAGTTCAAGAAATGTATATGAATTTGTTGCTCCATCAAGTTTTGATGTGTGTGTGTGTTTTTTTTTATTATTTTTTTTTATATATTTTAACTTAAAACAATTATCCTTTTAAAATCAAAAAAATAATTGACTAATTTTTAGTTATCTATCAAAAAAAAGGTTCACTGAAATTTAATTACCCCTCTAAAGCATTCTATTCTGTCCCAATTGCAGAAAACTAATCACAACTCACAAGGCAACAACTTTTATGAATTATTACACTATCTAAAAATTGTATCAATAACTGTGGAGTAGATGAATCTAACATTGAAGCATCACTAAGAAATTTCAATAATACATCATCTGTGGAAGAAAATGGATAGGCCCATCTTCACAAACAGAGAAGCCAAATATTCTTACATACACACACATCTATATATAATTATATATACACTCATTTCAAACAATTGGGACACAGAAAGAATGCAGAGACTTCATGTCCTGACTATACAACTCACTCTGGTCAAGAATCAAACAAATTGAAACCAAAAAAAAATAATTTCTTTGGGAATATGCCATGCTCCCTAAATTTCGAAATTTCAAAGAGCTTGGCAGTTGTACTACGTGCTGTGGTAGTAATTGGTGTTACCAAATGCAACGAGTGCTGATAAAGCATTTGAAAATCAAATTTGATATTCAAATTTAGTTCATGTCCTCCAACCAATTTGTGTAGAGGTAGTTGCTGAATTTGTTATATCCATATATATATATATATATATATCTATACACACACTCTAACTTTGACCTCTGCTTGCTTGTTCTATATCCACATTACTGGAAGCAAAATGAGCCACCCGTTTATCCCTGCTCAAAAGCCTCTTGAATGACTTTAATCGCGTCATCGCCGGGGATTTGAGCTCTTCTTCCTCATTTATCTGCCTTGGAATATCAATAACCAGAGCTCCCTCTGGCCTATCACTCATTGATGAAGATGAAGATGAAGATGAAGAACATGGGGGTTGAGATGAACTATGACCTTGATTATCTTCCTCCGAACATGGCCCTAAAGTGTTAATCTGATTCTGATTACCCCAAAACAACACATTTGTTGGGTAATTTAAGGACTCCATTGGTGACTGTGATGATGATGATTGAGGACTAACAGAAGTTGTTGAAGTCGATTGAATCGAAACTGGGTTTCGACAAATGGGGCAAGTGGAGTGAGATTGAAACCACATATCAATACAATCAACATGAAAACCATGATTACATTTCGGTAACAATCGAGCTTTCTCACCCTCAGTTACTTCACAGAGACAAACCGCACATTCCAAATCATCTTTAATTTCATTGGGATTGAAAACTATGATTGGTATTGATTTGAGGACTGATGGGTCAAGACCTAATCGGGAGGCTGTTGATTCGACATGGCCGGGGGCGAACTGGAGACGGCGGCGGCGCCGTGTGGGTGGATCGTCGTGTTCACGGCGGTACCAGAACCATTTGGCGTAGAGATGGAGAAAGAAGACGAAGACCACTACTACGAAGAGGATTATAATGGCCACGATCATGATCTTACCGGTGACTTCAATGGCTGTTGAATCATCTGATTGGTTGGGAAACCCCGACGTATCTCCCATTTTTTTTTGTTTTTTTTTTAATTGAGCTTTCTGGGTGAAATCTGTTTTTTCGCCGAATTTTGGAGAAAATTTCGGTATTTAAAGAGAAACCCAGTTGTGATTTTTTCGGGAAACAAACAGAAATTGGAGGATGTACAAAATGCTAAATTTTACTTGGTGAAATTTTCTAACAAAATCTCGAGATTTATAGCAAAACCCAGTTGGGGATTTTCCCGAGAAACAAACAGAAATTGGAGGTTGTACAAAATGCTGAAGTCTACTTCTAAGAAAATCTCGGGGTTTAAAGCAAAACCCAGTTGTGGATTTTCCCGGTAAACAAACAGAAAATTGAAGGACGCACAAAATGCTGATGAAATTTCTAAGAAAATCTCGGGGTTTAAAGCGAAACCCAGTTGGGATTTTCTCGGAAAACAAACAGAAATTGGAGAGTAGGTGAAGTTTGGTCTCAACTCGAACAATTCGAAGAGAAAATGAAGATATTAGGGCCTTTTAATATGTGGAGACGTAAGAAGATTTAAAAATTGGAGAACTCTAATGAGGTAGAAGCTGACGACATTTGGGTCTAGAGAGAGAGAGTGGAACCGAATTTTCGAAGACCAGAGAGAAAAGTCGCAGAAAATACACAACAGAGGCGGCTTTTTTTGATTGTAAACTTCACTCTCTCTCTTTCCTCACAGTGGCTTCGTCTCGGCTTTTGACCATTGTTGTGACAGTAGACTTGAATTTACACTTATACCCTCAGCCTTCTGTTAAAACTTAAAATGAGAATAAAATCTAGGGTGATGCTAATACCAAAGCACAATATGCTAATGCCAAAGTACAAAGTGCCACTAAAAGCTTTAGTGACGCTGCGTCACTAAAACTTTTAGTGGCACTTTGTGCTTTGGCATTAGATAAGTGTCACTAAATCTTTTAGTGACGCTGCGTCACTAAAGCTTTTAGTGGCACTTTGTGCTTTGGCATTAGATAAGTGTCACTAAATCTTTTAGTGACACTTTGTGCTTTGGCATTAGCACATTGAGCTTTGGCATTAGCACTAGCCTAAAATCAATTATTTTATATGTTCTTTGAGAATTAAATTAATATCAATTCTTGTGTAAAATGTCAAAACTATTCCTTCCTCTTTGGTCTCTTCTCACCAGTCATCACCGCCACCAACCACCGTCACCTGCCGCCTCCACCACCACCTGCCGCCTCCACCGCTACCCTCAAAGGACTACCACTACCACTACCACTACCACCACCCTCAAAGGGCAACCACCACCACCACCAAACCCAAACCCCAACCTCTATTCATATCATTTCTCTCTCTTTGATCTCCTCTCTCTCTCTCTCTCTCTCTCTCTCTCTCTAGGAGGAAGAGAAACTCATAGCCGGCCACCACCACCCTTAAAGGGCCACCACCACCACCACCAAACCCAACCCAACCCAAACCCTAACCTCTCTCTATCTCTTCTCTTTCTCTGATCTCCTCTCTCTTTCTCTCTAGGAGGAAGAGAAAGTCCATAGCCGGCCACCACCACCATTGACCGCCGCCATTGTAGAAAAAAAAAAGTTGTAGGTTTTTGAGCAACTGGCCAAACATAAGGAGCAACTCACCAAGCGGTATCAGTAGTGACTTTCCAAACGTAAGGAGTAACTCTCCAAACGTAATGAGCAACTCACCAAACGGTATCGGGAGCAACTCCCTAAACTGTTTGGACAGTTGCTCCTTACATTTGAAAAGTTGCTCCCGATGAATTGCTCCTTATATTTGGGTAGTTGCTCCCAATAACGTTTGGTGAGTTTGCTCCTTATGTTTGACCAGTTGCTCCAAAACCTACAACTTTTTTTTTTTTTTTTTACAATGGCAGCGGTCAGTGGTGGTGGTAGTGGCCGTGTATGGCTTTTTCTTCCTCCTAGAGAGAGAGGGAAGATCAAAGAGAGAGAGAGAGAGAGAGGTTGGGGTTTGTGGTGGTGGCCCTTTGAGGGTGGTGGTGGGGTTTGGGTTGGGTTTGGTCAGTGGTGGTGGCAAAGATATGTGGTGGTGGTGGTGGAGGCGGCAAGTGGTGGTGGTGTTGGTGGCCTTGTGAGGAGAGAGAAGAGACCAAAGAGAGAGAGAGAGAGAGAGAGAGAGAGAGAGGTGTGAATAAAGTGATTAGTCAAATTTAGCTAGTTAGCCTAGATGGCTAGTGAGATAGTAGTTGTTAGGGGTGTGAATCGTTGGTTTTTTCATGTTTAAAAATCGATCAATTCGGTCGGATTTTTTTGTTGCTTTCCGCTGGTTGGTTCGGTTTCCTACTATGTATATATTTTGAAAATCGGCCGAATAGAATCGGTTCAGTCGATTGATTTGGGCTTCAAATATATATTTTTTTCAACAGCCATAGTAGTTGTAGTTCAGAAGGTAGACTTTGATGAGTTATTTTATCTAGAGTAATGCTATGCTTCTCAAATTTCTATCTCAAAAGTACTTCCCAATATATATGGCAGTAGAGTCAGGTAAACAACTTCCAATTAAAATTCAACTGATCTCATTGTATTCGACATGACTCCACTAGAACATGTATTCGACATGTTAGACGTTTGACTGTTTGACACGAGTCTGTTTGGCCCCTCAATTTTGAAGCAAAAATGTAATTTGGGAAATGTTTGGGTACATTTCCTAGTGTATTTTTCAATCAATAGTGATAGGGATACACACCAAATAGAACATGTATTCGACATGTTGTTAGACGTTTGACTGTTTGACACGAGTCTGTTTGGCCCCTCAATTTTGAAGCAAAAATGTAATTTGGGAAATGTTTGGGGTACATTTCCTAGTGTATTTTTCAATCAATAGTGATAGGGATACACACCAAATAGCACACCAAACAACACACTGTGCTTTAAATGCACGTACTCTGTGTTGTTTGAATTTTTCACACTTTTCTATGCATCACTTACACAGCACAGGATACATGCATTTAAAACTGGTATGTCGTTTAGTATGTCGTTTGGTGTGTATCCCTATCATTTTTGTTTTTCAACAGTTTGAGGTGTGAATGATACACCATTCTACATTTATAAGTATATCTACATAACACACAAGCATAGATCAATAAGGGCATGTTTGAAAAAGTCTAAAACATGTTTTGTTTCAGGTCAAGTCCACTTTTTTATCTGATTCTTATGAGAATTCAGTGTAAGTTGGTTTGATAGAAAACATGTTTTAAGAAATTTAATAGACTGGACTCTAGTGTATGAAATAGACATTCACCAAAACTAGATTCTCACAAAAAAAATTGAATTTTAACTGAGTCAAGTCCTAAAACAAGCTCTAAAATTTTGAAATAGGACAAACACCTTTTTTTTGTTTTTTGTTTTTTTTTATAACACCTTAAGAAACGGAATTGTTCATGGAATTTATAAAAAAAAAAATTCCTTTCTTTGTTTCTTTGTTTTTGGAATGTATAATAAAGTATGATAGTTTGGGTACATCGTCACTTTCACATGTTAGACCACTTTTAATGGGGCATACTATATTTTATTTTATTGCCAAATTATAGCATGATTTTGAAAATTTTGTCATCAATGGCATGCCAAAGTTCATACCAAATTATAAGAATGTTAGATCATATGTCAAATTTGGCATGATATTTGGCACACCATTGAAGATCTGTTTTTGAAGAGTCGTGCTGTAATTTGGCACGCCAACAAGGCAGGACCGGCCCTGCCTATAGGCGGGGTAGGCTGACGCCTAAGGCCCCCAAATCTTGTTCATTTTTTTTTGCTGTTCAATAGCAAAAAATACTGAGTAGGGCCTAAAATGATTTTTTTATTATTATTTATAATATGTTGACCAAATTGTAATGGAGTCCAAGAAAATATTGCAAACCTCCAAATTCAATATATGCAATAAGGATTACAATTACAGAACCTCCGAATTCTAAAAAATGATGGAAGAAAACTCACAAACAACACTATAATATATTTAATTATACCCACAAACATATATAAATAGACCCAAAAATTTTCGCTTCGGGGGCAGAACTCCCATTGTTCAAAAGGTTCCGTCTTAATGTTCGCCTAAGACTCCTAATTTGTCAGGGCCAGCCCATTGTTCAAAATATAGCATTTTAACATTGTAACAATACCAAAAAATAATTTCAGTATGAAAAAAATAACATTTACCATTAAAAATGATCTTAATTTGTAGTATTATTAGAAAATTGAGTGTTGTACTTGTATACAATGTACTTCACTCTCAAGGCTTTTGACTCGTTAAACTTTTGGAAAAAGGTGTACAAATTTGATTCTAACTCCTAAATAGCTTTCAAGTGGTTATCAAATATTAACGAGTGTTACTCAAGAATCACATGCAACAGTTCTTTGCACCCCTATTTAAGTTGGAATATATTCTAGGGATGATCCTCAAAAAGATATTGTGATTGAACTTTGGATTAGAAACACAAGAATAAGATAAAGGGGAAAATAAAATAGGAGATTCAATAAAATAAAATAAAGATTAAATACATTTTATTTTTCAGTAGTTAGACACATTTTTACATTACCTCCATGTGGTTCAAAAGTGGACACTACTAAGATTTTTCTCAAATAGCCCCATATGAGGATTAAGTGTTAAAATTAACCTATCTTGGAGAGTTCAAGGGTAAAAATTAACTCACATAGACAATTAACTCAAAATTAGCCCCCCAAAGTACTAAAAAAAGCATCACATAGCTGGGTTAAATGGCAACATTATCTCCACATAGGGGATTAAGCCCAGAATTAATCTTTCAAAGGGGGTTAAATGTTAATATGTTTGGCCAATTTTACAATTTTCAAGAAAATCTCAACAGTTTCACTTTAGTCCGAAACTACAGGGGGTAAAGTATCCACTTTGAACCATATGGGTAAAGTAAAAATGATCATAACCACGGGATGGGGTGGGGTTAAAATGCATTCAATCCAAAATAATAATAATAATAATAATAATAATAATAATAATACAAGTTTAACTAAACTAAGGTACTGTTTGATAAATTGAAAATTAAGTACTAAAATTTTAGTTCCGAAAAAATTTTAAATTATTGAATTTGTAGCATTGAAGTGGTGCTAAGCCTTCTATTTAAAATATACGATGTTTGTTAGAAGAATCAAATTTTCCCATTTGACTTGATCTGGGACAATATCTCACATAGTGGCTTTAGCCCAAACACAATTAAGAAATGCCTTTGAGCAAAAAAAAAAAATTAAGAAATGCCAATATTCCCCCTCTTCCAATGTCAATATAGTTTTTCCAATTCTTTTAGAGACAATACAAGGATAGGATGGTTTGGAATGAAAAAAATGACTGCACTAGTAAAGAAAAGTGATATAATCCACTAGAAATTTCTCAGTGCTCGTGGACACTACCCAAAGAGTTTTATAAAATAATTTTTATAACATCAATATTTAGATACAAACATATCTGAGAGGGAAAGAGAGGGTAGAGAACTACAAAATGTGTAAAGAGTGTTGTGGGTTTCAAATATTTCAAAATTTAACTTTAAGAAAATGGAGAAGAGACAGATCAATTTTGGACTTTTAGATGATTGACACACTTCAAGGGTCCAAAGTGTCATATTAATCAGCAAAATCATTCATTCCATATATTACATCAATATCCAAAATTTGTGCTACGTATAATTTTTGTCTTTCTTTATTTATTAATAGAGTAATGCTATGCTTTCCAATTTTTTTTTTCTAAAAGTGTTTTCCAAACACATGTGGCAGTGAGCCCAATTGATTTTGATTGGTTGATTTTGAAGTAGTCCTTATTATTAATGAAGAAGGATCCACAACCACATGTGTTAGGAAACACTTTTTGGGGAAAAAAAATTATGAAGCAAAGCATTACTCTTGTTAATAAATGTTTACCTTAGAGGCAGATAGGAGTAATTTTTAAGTGCTTTTTTGGAATGCAATTTCTCATAACAAGAGGGAAAAAAGAAAAAAGAAAAAGTAAAAAAAAAAACTAGACTTGCAACATTTTGGGTGTATTAGTCTGGATGATCATAACCCAAATGAATATGAACAAGTCTATGAGATGGTGAGTCAATCTGTACCAAAATTGCAAAAGTGTGACAATTTCAGACAATTAATTATATTGTCCCTCCAAATGTGTACTTTGAGCTTAAAAAAGGCTTATTCCAGATGGCGAATTGGCGATAATGGTGAAGTTGTTTGGTCAAATTCAGATGTTATAATATTGGTACCAATACTCAACCACCACATGACATCCCTCATAAAGTTATTCAAGTCTATGAAGACCTAAAAAAAAAAAAAAAAAAGGTCCTAAAACCAAAGAAACTTCCATCTTAATTCCTTCCAATTTTCCAAACGACTTTTTCAACAGCAATATAATAATTGTCCTTTATGTGGGGAACTAGGTTGAAATGTGGTTTAACCATCGATGTCTTAGACTAGAGACCAAAAATATCATAAAATAAAAACTGTAATACAGAAAACAAAACAAAAAAATAATAATAATAATTTGGGTAATATTTGGAATACACATATTCACATAAATTTTGGGATACAACTCAAAAGATGTGTCTAGCTATCTCTGTCACTGACATCACATGAGAGAAATAGACACATCTTTTAGATTGCGTCCCAAAAATTGTGTGAATGGGTGTGTCCCAAACTTTACCCAAAAAATATTATCAAAATTTTAGCACAAATTAATTCTGATAAAATTTTCGACAATTACCAAATTGTTGAAAAAGCAGGCTATAGCTGCCTCTTGGCAAAAGGAAACCATAGCTATTGAGGGCGAGTGATTCCAACTTACAGATAAAAAGAATGAATTCTTCCTCATAAAGCTGAGAATAAGTGGAAGTAATATTTATATCTGAGACGAAAAAAAAAAAATCAATGCAAAAATTACAAAGTTTTTAGTACCAAGTATTTTTGTTAAATTTTTCTCATAGTTTGCCAATGGTTGAGAAATCGTGCTGTATTGACGAAAGGAATCCGTAACCACTGACTGTGCATGGGAGTATTTTTAGAGAACAAAGCTCGCATGGTAACGTTGTGGTTTTCAATTTTTAATTTTTGTTTTCATTCTTTGTATTGAATTAACAAATTGGGAAAAAGCTCTCTCACATGTGCGGGTCCAGTTTGAGAAAAAAAAAATTAACAAACAAATTACCAACATTTGTCCTGATTACGATTCGTATTGTATTGTATAAACAATACGGTTCGTGGTTCGTGATTCCAACGTACCGTTTGAAAGTCATGCACTTTTGAAGCAGGGTTGTACAAAATCATAAATGGAAAAAAGAAAGAGGAAGTTTTCCTAATGAAAATAGAAATGAATGTGGGAAAAGACTGCCAAATGTGGGAGACTTTTTAATAACCAAAGATGAAACTTTAGTACAAAAATTATTGAACTTCTGATATTAATTATTTTTCATAAGTTTTCCAAGATTTACCAAAATAGTTGAAAAGTCGTGTTGTGTGAGCAATCCTAGTCGCGTCTTAAGGAAAAGAATCCGTACCACTAACAATGCGTTATTCCAGCTTTTGGTTAGAAAGTGATGAACTTTTTAAACAAGGTTGTGCGAATCCGAATGAGAACCTCCCAAATGTGGGAAAAGATTCCTACTTGTGGGAGTCCTATCTTTGATCAAAGATGAAATTCTAATAAAAAGTTATCAAAATTTTGGAATAAATTAATCTTGACAAATTTACCAATATTACAAAAATAAAAATGGTTTGAAAATAGTGCTGTAGGAACAAGTTGCGTTTTGACCGCACGAATTCGTAGCCACTGGCGGTGCGTAGTTCTAACTAATGGTTTGATAGTTGGGTAGCCATATTGTCAGAGCACATTCATTTAATGGCAAAGTAATTTTTAACACTTTTTAATTTGTAACGGAAAACATCCATTAGAAATGTCAAAAATTCGTTAGAAATATGGTGGGCTACTCTGGCATTACAGGATCATGCTCTGGCAATAGGGGTATCCTTGATAGTTATGTGCTTTTGAAATAGGGTTAGTACTCTCTCCGTCCCATATTTTGAGTCATGTATTCAATTTTAGGATGTCCCAAAATTAGTGTTCACTTTCTTAAATTGGTATATAAGTTTTACTTAACTTTCCAAAACGAACCTTCCTTGAAATCTACACTAAGACAACTAAAAAAATTATAATGATTATGGGCAACTATAAAAAGTAGGTGTAAATTTTTTTCGTCCGCTTAATAAATTGAGTTCCCAAAAATAGACTCAAAATATGAAACGGAACGAGTAAGAGAAAAAGAAGAAATTTTTCTTGGTGAGGACTCCCAAGTGTATACTAAATACTCATAAATGTGTCTTGGTCAACCAATTCTTAGCGAATGTAAATTTTAAAGAACTTCAGCCCAAAAAGAAAAATAGGCGTCTTTTTGGGTCGAGGAAAATTTGGATTGCCCTTTTGCTTTTATTGATCCAATCTCAATCTCAATCTCAATCTCAATCTCAATCTCAATGAACTTAACCCAATTTTCTAATTCATGTTGCCCTCTTCTTGTACTTTTCTCCCTTCATTGTGCCTGTTTGGCTGTGCTTATGCTTATGTGATCTTGATCGTGATTGATAGAACTGTTTAAAAGTAAAACTGCTTATTATGGTTTGGGTGTTTGGTTAATATGCTGTGAATTGATCAAATATAGAGATAATCATGAAAAGCACCCCCTACCTGCTTATTGTCAAACTGCTTTTTGAACCCAATCTGTTTATGTTTTTGTTGAAACAAACCGATTAATAAGCAGTTTGGGCTACCAAAACTGCTTAAAATGATCAAATAAGCAATAATAAACAGGGTCATTGTCAAGAAAAATTGTAAAATCACAATATGCTTTCCGCACCGAAGGAAACAACACATCATTGGCCAAAGTTTGGGGGTTAGGTCCAAACATTTATTTTGCCCTCTTATTTGTAATTTTTTCCCTTTTTTTTTTCTCTGTTTCTTTATTTTTTATTTTTTTTATCCCTGGTCAATAGGATAATAAGAAGAACAAAAAACAAAAAAAAAAAAAAACACTCAGTCAATTCCCTTGGACTATAAATTATTCTCTGTCCTCGGCCAACGAATTATTGTTATATGGTCAAGTGATTTGATTAATAGGAGACCAAAAAATATACTTAATTATGTAATAACCTCTAAAAATCGAAATCATGGCTTATGATTTAAACCAAACAATAATTTCTCCAGAAGGAAAGGGTAATGTTACTATAAAAGTAAAAATAGCTAATAACAAGGCAAAATGTATTGCAAAAAATTCTAACAAAAAAAAAAAATATCACTAAAATTTTTAGCTAACGATTTTTACTCAAACATTTACCATTTTTACTTTAATAATAGAGCTAGCCAAAAGAAAAGTTAGACTCAAGAATAGCTTGAAGGAATAAAAATTTCATGATCAAGAATTTCTGACTCAATGATTCAACTACAGACAAAATGATGAATTTGTAATTATCTTTCTTCACGTCATGATCATTTATCCAACTGTTTATCACAGCACAATTTCCGGATGTGTTACTGTTCATTAAGTTTGAATTTACTATTTCCTCCCTGTTTTACGTGATTTTGGTTCAATTTGTGTGTCATTTATTCACTTCATATTGGTTTTATGGTCTTTTGGTCATTCCGTAAATTCCAGGATTCCAGCCGTATAAAACAAGGAAACCAAACCAACCCTTAGGAAAAGAAACCCAGGCCATAAATTTATGTAAGATTTAGCCCAATATATTTTGTAAAACCCAACCCAACATGTAGTAAACTGACCCATCCCAAATATGTTAAATGAAGCCCAACCAATGAATTTAAAATAAACCCAAATAATTTACATAATTTAAGCTCAAGGTTAAATTGAAGATAAAACTATATGGACTAAAATGATATTGCATCATTGCTCTTTTCACTTAAACTCATTTTGTCATTTTACGCCAAAATATGACGGCTAATTACATTTTGAACAACTTTTTAATTACATATTGACCACCCTTTTCGAGTAAATTTAGGATTCAATTGTTTAGAAATACGGAGTAACATTTATAATTTAGTCAACTTTTTGAATGAAATTTATTATTTATTCCATAATATGACGGCTAATTACATATTAGTCAACTTTTTGGACGAAATTCAAGATTCAATCTAAATATAATTTACACACCCATGCGTGCAAAATAATTTTGATATTACAAACATACATGCCTAGAAAAAAAAAATTTACATTTCAGTCAAGCTACTAAACCATCAAACTTAAATATGGTTTAAAACTCCCTAAAATGCTCTATAATTCTAGAACCAAACCCGTACCAAATTGATTTTTATTCAAATCTCGTACCAATTTGAAATAGCACTATTCAAATCTTATACTCAAATAAAGAAGATATATTTTTCACAAAATGCACCAACTACTAATAAAATCCTAATAAATATACACTAATAATGCATATATAATCATAATAAGATATAATAATCCTAATACATATATAATAAATCATAATCTTAATAATAAATATACAATCATAATAAAATATCTAATATTAATAGAACATCATAATACTAATACAAATATCGGTGTAATAAATACTCGCTCCGTCCCAAAATAAGTGTCACTTTTGGGGATTCTAACTTTTTAAGGGAACACAATCATTCCATGTCTATAATTTTAACTCTCCACAATTGCCCTCATAATTATTGCATTTTTTTTGTTGTCTTTTTTGAGATTTGATGTAATTTAGATTTGAAGAAGAGTAAAAGAGGAAATTTACAAATATTAAGTTTCTGACTTTTAAAAAGTGACACTTATCTTGAGACATCAAAAAGTGGAAATTGTGATATTTATTTTGGGACGCAGGGAATATATAATAATACATACAATATTGATAGAGAGATACACTAAGGGTGCGTTTGATAACTCAATTAAATGGTGAAAATGAAAATTTTCAGCACTTAATTTTTTTCAGTGTGTTTGATAATGTATCACTTATTTAAAAAAGCAACCAAAAATTCACTGAAAACGTCAAGTGAAATTTTTTTGCTGAAAATAATTACTGAATGCAGTCTATTTTAGTTCTTAAAACACTGTTTTTAGTTTTGCTAATACGAATCACTTAAAATTTTCAGCACTTAAATTCAGCACTTAATTTTCAGTACTTAATTTTCAGTTTTATCAAACACACCCTAAGTGACCCACAAGAGTCTTTTAGCAAAATTTTAAAAATTTGTGTAAGACCCACAAACAAAGACACTCTCAAATCCCTAAATCTAACTCCTTCCAAAACAAATGGTAATACTTGGAGCACAACCAAAGCTACAACAAAACACACACAAAAAACACACACAACCCCCCCCCCCCCCCCCCCCCCCCAACCCCAACACAAATTTGCTAAGCAGAACCTAGCCCCCTCTCTAGCAGCTGCGAACCCCAGCTCCCTTCCCTCCCGTCGACCCCTGCCGAAATCAGGCGCCAGATTGTCGCCAGCAACAGGTCGGAGCTTCCCGTCGCCGGTGGGCCAAGCAAGAAAGAAACCCAACAGGAGAAAACAGAAGACATATATGTGCATTTACATATTATATACATATACATAGAAGAGAGAGAGAGAGAGAGAGAGAGAGAGAGAGAGAGGGGGGGGGGGGGGGGGGAGGGAAAGATTGAAGCTTTGTTTGTATATTGATTGGGAGAGGCAGAGGCAAAGGCAAAGATGGTGAATCAGTATGATGATCACTTTCATCAAAAGGTCGATTTCTTTTGCTCACTATAAGATTAAAAAAAAAAAAATTTGACTTACCAAAGCACTCGATAATCCGACTACTCATGCTTTGGTCCGCGTGCTTGATGCAAACTGGATCCCTTTTTCTTTTTTTTTTTCTCTATTGTTCTGATCATGAGTTGTTGATAGAGTGCCCCACTTAGATTTTAGTATCATTTTTCCAGGTTTTGTTCCTTTTTGAATTTTTTGGGGCATGCTTTTTATCCAATTAGATTGCTTTCTCCCTCAACACAAGATTCTCTTAGATGGGTCACTCTGTATATCTCAGTTTCTATTGATTTTCCTGAGGTGGGTCTGAATGGTTAGTTCTAATTTCCTTGAAGAAACTGGTGGTATATTGAAGCAAGTTGTTTTGTGATTTCTCGAGGTGGGTCAATGGTTCTATCAAATTTTTTTGAAGAATTTTCTGGTTTTGGATGATGATCAGTGAATTAATGAATGGGTCTTTACAAGTGGGGCGCTTTGGGTCCGGCTTGATTTGAAGATGGGTTATCGTGGTTGAAGCTGAGAGTGATCATACCATATGGGTTCTGTTGAAGAGAAGGTCAAAACAGGAGGGTTAGTTAGTGTATATGTGTGTGTGTGTGTGTATGGGGGAGGGGTGTGTGGAAGGGAGACATTCTTTACTCAATTTGCTTATGGTATTTAGGTTAGGTAAATAACTAACACAAGAAGAAATTGAAACACACAAAGACGGGAAGCTCCGATCTGTTGCTGGCGACAATCCGGCGCCGGATTCCTGCAGGGGTTGACGCGAGGGGAAGGGACAGCTGCTAGAAAAGGGGGCTGGGTTCTGCGTAGCAATTTTGGTTTTGGGGGGGGGGGGTGGGGGGGGCCGGGGTGTGGTGGTGGTGTTTTGGAGGGAGTTAGTTTAGGGATTTGAGGGTGTCTTTGTTTGTGGGTCTCATACAAATTTTTAATTTACAAACCTAAAAGATCACAAAATAAACATTAATATGAGAGCATTTTTACTCACCCAGACCTTTACTGGGTGACACATGTCCTATTGTATTTTCATTTTGTTTCCGTACTATCGGCATAATTACTAGAATGAGACACATGTCATCCAGTAAAGACCTGATCCAATAAAGACCTAAGTGAACAATGGTAAACTAAAAATAGGTGTCAAAAATGCTCTCTATTTAAATACACCAACTATCGATTCAACATGTGACTTCCACGTGCAATCCGCCTAGTCCTTCTAAGAAGTCATTCAATTGCAAAAAATTATTTTTGGTTGAAAGCTAATCAATGTAGTTTTTGGCCAATTTGCAAATTTACTCACGTATCTTTTCTTCTTCTTCTTCTTTTTTTTTTTTTTTTAGAACGATTTGGCCAATTTGCAAATCTACTCGCATTTCTTTTCTTCTTCTTTTTTTTTTTTTTCTTCTTTTTTAGAACGATTGAACGGCCAAAAGCTTTTTTTTTTGGGAAGGGGGAGGGTGAATAAATAAAAAAGAAAAGTCATACGACACGTACAAAAAAACACAGGAGCATCCCAAAATAGACAAGAAGCTCAAAACCACTGATTGAAGAACCAAACATATGTCCGTTGTGGGGTTCAATGTTTGTCTCCCTTGTTTATTTCTACTTTTAGAACTTTAACATATGCTATATTAACAAAACCCTTAAAAATTACCAAAGAAACTAACATTATGCAACTTCAAATTTGGATAGGTCAAAGGCATCTGGACCAACGAGACATTAGATCTTAGATCTCCAGTATAATACTTGGAGACTTTACCAACTAAGGCGGTTGGAGTATTTGATACTAGTAGTTGTTACTGTCTATTCAAGGATGGATTCAAAGAGGCGGAAAAAAAAAATTATTTATATTAGTATTACCAATAAATATATTTTAATTATATAGTCTGCCCCATCCACCAAACCTATATACATATATATATATATATATATATAAAATAAAAAAACTCAAGTAAGGTTAGTGTAGTTATGCAAATCATGTGAGAAGTCGTTGTATTTTGACCTTATTTCAGGGGAGGTCAGGGTAATTTATCTAAATATTTTTTTTAATATTAACATTTAAATATGTATTTAATTTAGAGAGAAAGAGAGTGTTGGTAGGGAGAGAATGATGCATAAAGAGAGGTGCGGGAAATGCAAAAGGAAAAAAGTATAGAGAGTTTCAAATTTTTTAAAATTTAAATTTAAAAAAGTGGTAAAGAATAGGAACAACTTTGAACCCTTAGATGTAGCGGTACACGTTGAGGATGGAAGGGATCTAATCGGACAAGACGATGTCATTTTGATAAGGGTAAAATTGTACCTTTGTAAGACATGCTAACACTGTTAACCAACAAACAGTGACAGAGGAGGTCATTGTTATTTCTTATACATGTGAGAAAGTGTATTATGTGTCTGAGTACTGATACACCTACTCTCTCAATTACACCCCCAACCACATTCAGTATATTCTGACCATTAATTGCCCTTAATTCTGGTGGGTTTTACATAAATTTCATATAAGACCTACGGGAATCAAGGAACATAATTTGCTAAATGTGATTAAGGGTGTGATTGAGAAAGTGAATTTATCATTATTGTACGAGTCTATGACCAAACTAGGCATGTGCCCAATAACAAATGATAATAAGGATGCAAATTAGATTTGGGCTGGATTGAGTTGGGCTGACTCAGCCTAAAATTAGGATCCTGGGGTAAGGTCGGTCCAGTCTCATCTCAGATGGCTTAGGCCAACGTTATGTTTAGAAAATAATACGAGAGCATTTTTGCTCATTCAAAAAATGGTTTACCAATGCTCACTCAAGCATCCCATTGGTTAATACAGTGGAACCTAGGATTAAACATCCCATTGGCCAAAGGCAGTGGGACTCAGGATTAAATATCATTTGTTTAATCCCCGATCCCACTGCATTGGCCAATGGAATGCTTGGATGAGCATTGATGAACCATATTTTGAGTGAACAAAAGTATTTTCAAACAATATTATCAGTTGCCCCATTAGTCAAAACTAACTTTCTTAAGAGCATATGCAACACAGTAGTTTTTGTATAGTAAGTTAAGTTAGTTTGCTATAGGTCTGTCAATGGACCGGATCCAATTCGGATCCAGTACTTTTGAATGGATATGAGCTTTTTTTTAGATCTATCAATTTAAAATGTTATGTTGACGGACCAGATATGGTTTTGTGATATTCGATCTACCTAAAATCCAAATCCGAATAAGAATAAACTATGCACAAAAAATATGCATACAATACGCTAGATAAGATTTACTATTACATATAAAATTGAATAACCTATATAGTATGCACTAGATTATACATATTTATTTTCAGTGGTCTATAATTTTGATTTAAAGATAAGATTTTTTTTTACATAATCAATTGTATCGATGGGTTAAACGTTGATTGATTTTTGTGTACGCATACAGAAAAATAATAAAAATAATAGTTTCTATAGTAATACTAGAATACATATAAGCAGCTAAGTTGCCGTTTTAGATCAGACAAACGGATCTGAATATCCAGATCTGATCAAATCTGAATATGGATTAAATAAAGCAGATCTGACAGATAAATGGACCGGATCTAGATAGTAGAATTTTTAACGAATCTGGATCTGATTTGTGTGGATCCGGTTCATATCTGATCCGTTTACAGGCCTAGTTTTCTATTATAGGGTTTGCAGTGGTGTTGCGCATATAGTAACTTAGCTAGGTGATAGTTGTGAAACTTAAATTTACACTTTGGCTAAATTTCTTACCATGCATATAGCCTATATAGGATAAAAGGCAGAGGCAACGCCGGCTAGGCCTTAGCCGACATACCCTTAGCCGGCTACCCCTTGTTGACCAACCCTTAGCCGCTTACTTTTTCTTTTCTTACTATTTTTTTTGGGGTTAAAATGCCCAACCGGCTAAGGCATAACCGACTGGGTATTGTTTTCATTTTTTTTTTTGTTTGTTGCTTGAAAAGGAAAGATATAATAATAATAATAATAATAATAATAATAAAAACAACTCACCGGCTACCTCTTTACACCGATGTAGAATTTCATCCATCTACATAGGAACTTAAGTTAGATTTACCCTATACACCATTACACCGCTAGAGATGCTCATATAAGAAGTATTTAGGGTTAAGTCTATTTTAGAGTATTTTGTAAGCATTAAGTTCAATCGGGACAAAATTATCGGAATTTTTTTGCCCAATTTTATATGTGATAAACCTGTCACTAAAAATATTTTTATTATGTTCTTTAACCAATAACTTTTTATAACGATGGACTTAACACTAAATAGCCGTTCTTATAATATTTTGATTTATTTTTATAAGAATCGTTCTTATAATTACAAGTTCCATCAATGGTTCACTGGTCTTCTTCTTCTTCCTTTTATTTTTTATTTTTTTTAAAGTGCAAAGGAAAGTTGAAAGATAAAAGAGTTGAGGCATATTTGATAATTTAATAAAGTGTTAAAATAAATTTTCAGTTTTTTTTTGGTCAGTGTGTTTCATTGTATATGCGCTCATTATTTAATTGAAAAAATAATTAAAAATTTATTAAAAATTTGAAATAAAATTATTTTATCAGAAACAAAATATTATTTTTAACACTTTAAATTCAATAAATTAAAATTTTCAGCACTACAAATTGTTATTTTCAGCTTAATCAAATAGGCCTAACCTGCCTCTTGTGAAGCTTACACTTGTCTCCGCAAAACAAGCACTTGTCAGAAGATTAGCACATTGAAGCTTAAACTTCTCTTTTTTTTTTGGTAGTCTCCCTTTCCCTCTCTCACTTCTTCTTTCTTACCAAATAAAGCAAATATTAACCAAACATAGATGTCAAACAGAAAAACACAAGAACAGAACAATTGATTTATATTATACAACAATTTTAACAAATTAATTTACATGTTACAAATAAACGAATAAAATTAAATCTCCTCTTTAGAAAATGACAATCAAAATTAAATACTACTCCTTGAAAGAAGATAATTGGAGTTCTCACAAAGGGCAGAGGCCGCAGAGCTAAGCTCAGATCTTAACGGATTCTTGACCCATTTTCGAATTTGGGCAAAACCCGAATAGAAACAATCAACAAAACCATCACAAACATGACTACGTTGATCTTGATGATGATGATGATGATGAGGAGGAGGAGAGAGAAGGGTGACCGGAGTTCTACAAAGAGGACAAGTGGAATGTGACTCTAACCATGGTTTAATGCATTGGACATGGAAGCTATGGTTGCATTTGGGGAGTTTTTGGTAATTTTCACCAGAAGAGATTTGGTAAAGGCACACCACACAATCCATTTCAATCCCATCTTCTTCTTCTTCTTTAACTTGTTCCACTATTGGCTTTGCATCAATTTCGAGGAGGCGGCGGTGGTTGAAAAGTAGCTTAATTGTGAGTGACCACAATGACTCGGTGTTTTGATTCAGCATTGTGAGTATAAGAATTGTAGCAAAAACTATATTTGCTATTACTTTACCATCTAATTCTTCATTGAAATCTGCTAATTTCCCAATCATGGCTAGGCACCCTTTTATCATGGTCATACTATCTAGTTTCTCTCTCTAAATAGAGAATTTTATAGTATATGTCTTACCACTTCAAGCTCAAGGAGAAACTTAATTAAGATATGTATATATATATACAGAGAGAGAGGTGTATGTATATGTGTGGGGTGTATATTGTATTCAATAGCCGACGACCGAGGGGTTGTTGGGTATGCTTTGCTTGGTGAATGGTGAGAACGCGGAGAGAGAGAGAGAGAGAGAGAGAGAGAGAGGAAAGACTTGAAATTTTGACCAGTAGCAAAGACTAAAAGAGAAGTTATTCAGTGAGCCCGTCACGCCACGTCAGCATGCTGACGTGGTGTGACCATTTAATCCTAACCACCCACTTGTCCCTTCCTTTTAGGGAGATCATGACAAGTGGTTAGTGGAATTTCAAATTTGAAATCTGATAACCACTTGTCATGATCCCCCTAGAAGGAGGGGACAAGTGGATGGCTGAGATTAAATGGTCACACCACGTCAGCATACTGACGTGGCGTGACGGGCTCACTGAATAATTTCTCTAAAAAGTGGAGTTGATGTGGAATGGTAGGGGTGAGATTGTAATTTACTAGTCTGGTAACTTAGTTTGAATATTTATGGGAATTGTTATTGCCACTCAATTATTGAACTAAGACACTCTATGGTACCACTCTCAAAGCATGTGGTACCATGTATGCAATGTATGACATATATGGTACCACATGCTCTAAGAGTGATACCATAGAGTACCTTAGTTTAATGATGGAGTGTCAATAACATCACCCATATCTATTTGATAAAATTAATAGTGGAATATCTATACTACTATAGAAAATGAGAGATATGGGTACTAAATTTATTTTCAACACCACTCATATTTACATATAAATTAATATATTTTGTGACCTTAAAATAAACCTATAAGGAAATCAATGGTCATTTCAAAGCAAAACTGATTTTTTGTTTAAAAAAAATAAAAATAAAAATCATCTTAGTTTCCTCGTCCAATGTAACAGTCTCTCATTCAAAAAAAAAAAAAAAAAGGAAAAAAAGGGGTATTTGGGTTTCCTCTCTCTATTTTAAATCAGCCGTCAATATTTGAATCTCAAAAGTTTGGTTTCAGATTTTTTTATTTTTTATTTTTGCTGAAACAAAAGTTTGGTTTCAGTTCATTCAACTTTCAAGTCTTCAATTTTTGGGTCCTATTAGTCATAGATATAAAGTGGATAAGGCCAAGCATATATACCACTGCCAAAGCCAATGCAAAACCTCAAGGAGGAGGGGAATTCTTGGTCCGAGTGGGCTTTAGGAATTTCTGAGTAAGTTATACACACACAATTATATAAGTATCATATATTCACGGTTCTTTTCATATATTTTTTTTTTGGTGGGGAATTATTAGAAAATCCTAAAAGTAACTCTTATGAGTTTCAAACTCTAATTTATTTGACCATTTGTTAAAAAGGGCAAAAGGAATCTAAATCAGTGTTCATACGGTATAAATGCGCGCACCATAGAAAATCTTGTGCTTGAATTCAGCCCCCACGCGCGCCCCACGCGCCCGCCCACGCGCGCCACGCGTGCCCACTCGCCCATAGGCTGCTCGCACCGTGCGAGCAGCGTACTTTAGTATTTTTCTAATTTCGAAAATTATTTTTAAACTTTAAACATCCATAACTTTTGACCTATAACTCCATTTTTCGCAAATTTTATACCGTTGGAATCGTGTCGACGAGAGCTACAAAACTAGTACCATTGTTGATATGTTTTGAGAAAAAAAAAATTCATGTTTTTATATACATGAATAATAAGTGAAATTTCACTTGATATACATAAAAAATTAAGTGAAATTTCACTCAATTCTAAAGCTTTTAAAAGCTCTCCAAAAAAAGCCCTAAGTTCAATTTTTGCAAAGCTCATAAACTAGTTACCAAATGAATTAACATGAAATTGTGCTTTAAAAAAGAAGAAGCACCAAAATGGGGGCCAAACTAAGCCTTAATGTTCATGAGTTAAGTGAAATTTCACTAAATATTCATGTTGGCATGGTGATTTGTTTTTTTTTTTTTTAAACAATACATATTTTGTTAAAATAAGCAAATTTCATAATCAATTATAAAACTCAAATTTTCAACCAAAACAAATGCAGGAATTCTTGTTAAAATTCGTCTTTTTTTAACTTTATTGTTGATATGTTTTGAGAAAAAAGATTTTCATGTTTTTACATACATAAATTATAAGTGAAATTTCACTGAATACATGAAAAATATGAAAAGCTCTCCCCAAAAAAATCCTAAGTTCGATTTTTGCAAAGCTCATAAACTAGTTACCAAATGAATTAACATGAAATTGTGTTTTAAAAAAGGAGAAGCACCAAAATGGGGGCCAAACTAAGCCTTAATGAGGTAGCAATGGCTTTATTGCTATTCGTCTTTTTTTAATTTTTTTTATATCAAAACATATAAATTTGGCATACATAAATATTAAGTGAAAATTCACTAAACCTGTACATGCCTTTTTCCTGAAAAACTTGAAGTTAAACTTAACATTTGTGTACTCGTTCAGTGAGATTTCACTTAGTAGGTCAAGTGAAAATTCACTAACTATTCCAAAAGTTGCTAGAAGTAACGCTCTATAATTTAAGATCTAATTTGATACTTACTTTATTAAAAAATCGCTCAAGTGTCAATTTAAGTAAAATTTCAATTAATATTCATATATGCCAAGTGAAATTTCACTTTTTTTTTTCCCTTTCATATTAAACAATGCATATTTCGTTTAAAAAAAAATCAAATTTCACAAATTAATTATAAAACATAGTTTTTCAACCCAAACAAATGCAAAATTCTTGTGAAATTTCACTAAAACTCTCCTTAAAAACAAAGTGAAAATTCGATTTTTTTTTCCTCACAACATATCAACTTGGCATATGTGAATATTGCGTGAAAAATCAATAATCCATACACGAATATTATGTGAAAATTCTATTAAGTTCATTTAGAACATGGTATGTAAAAATAAGAGTTTTTTTCTTTTGCTCAAAAGGTATTAACAATGGTACTAGTTTTGTAGCTCTCGTGGACACGGTTCCAACGGTATAAAATTTGTAAGAAACAGAGTTGTAGATCAAAAGTTATGGGGGTTTAAAGTTTAAAAAAACTTTTTTGAAATGGATATGATATGGTACAGCCACTCACACAAACGCGCGCGTAAAGGGGCATGTTCACATGGGATTTTCTATGGTACGTGCACTTATACCGTGTGAGCACTGACAAAATTCCTTTTGTCCTTTTTAGAAAATGGTCAAACCTTCTGGAGTTTTAAACTTATGAGGATTACTTGTAGGGATTTTTCAACAATTTTCTATTTTTTTTTTGGTTTAACAATTGTGAATGTCTGTAAAAATTGAACTATTTGGTGTGTTCATTTATATATTTTGTTAATAAAGGATGAATGTAAAGTGGGTCATAAATTTCTTTATCGAGCAATGGTAAATTTATGTCTTTTTTTTTTGACATAGTGTCGGAGCTTAATCTTCAACTAAGAGCATCTCCAGCAGACTAGTTATTTTAACTTTTCAGTCAAAATATCTAGTCAGAGGGGAATTTATGAGCTCCAGCAGGCTAGCTACATGACTAGCCATTTTAACATTACTCTTTATCACTAGCTAGATTTATCTAGCCACATAAGGCTCTTTATATTCTCTCTCCAAATCTTAACCCTTGGATTTTCTTTCAATATAAACTGCCACAAATCTCACCATGTAAAATCTAGTTAAATATGATGTTTAGATAAAATGAAGAGCATTGTTGGAATTGAAAGTTAAATAATGAATAGCTAAAATAGTTTCTAGCCACAATAGCTAACTAAAACCAATGCTACTGGTGGAGTTGCTCTAAATAAATACTTTTGAATTGTTTACGTTTAATAACTCATAACAAATACAGTGGATTACACACGCAACGCGTGTGCCTCACCCCCTAGTTATATAGAAATCATTTGTATACTAGTACTCCCTCCGTCCCATTTTATGTGTCCATTATTCCTTTTTGGAATGTCCCAAAATTGTTGTCAACTTTCCTAAATTAGTATGGAAATTTTACTTAGTTTCCCAAACTACCATTCCTTTCAATCAACATGCACCAAAACAACACAAAAAAGAAAGTGCAATGATTATGGGCAATTGTGGAAAGTAGGGGTACATTCTTTTTGTCCCCTTAAATAGTTGGATTCCCCAAGATGGAGACATAAAATGGGACGGAGGTAGTATTTATTTTGGGTCCTTCAAATAAAGTGCGGTTTCAAGTTTCAACATCCGTGAGTATGGTAATGGCATGACTCTACTAACAACTCTTACAAACAAAATCTATTAATAGTGTATCTTTCTCCTGGGTACTATAGTCAACAGGGTCCACTGAAATTAACCAAATGTCACAGTACCACTCAAGAGAGAGATATTAATGGATTTTATTTGTGGTAGTTGTTAATGACCCAATAATTACTCCCATATGATTAGTGGACCCCACCAAGAGAGAGATAGACACATTTTGATGTTTGTGGATTTTCTTTGTGAGATTTGTTATGGTCCCTAGCATTACTCATTTGTGTGATTAGGGAAACTTTACTTTCTTGAGAAATTTTAATTAAGTGATATATTTCCAAACACACCCTTAGTTTATTAAACCAAGGGATGAGTCAGATGACTCAGTGGTTAGAGATTCTGTCCTATCTTGTAGGTGGTTGTGGGTTCGAGTCTCATGGACTAAGAGGTTTACAAGTTGGGAGAGCACTACATCTGCTTGTATAGTGCATATAATAAAATATAAAATAAAAAACAAATTTTGCATAATTACATTTCAGTCTCTTTTTTGTATAAAAATTAAAATTTAGTTTACTACTTTTTCGAAATTGAAAAATGTCAACTTTTTGTGTAAAATTAAAAGTCATCAAGTTTTACACAACATTTTGATCAACCCTTGATAACGTTTGAGAGTAGCTCTTCACAACGTGGAAATCAATTGTTTAATACGTTGTTACTTTGGGGAGCAACTTTGCACCAAATCGAGGGCAACTCATCACAATGTTGGGAGTATATTCACAATGTTTGGGTGCAAATTTATAACATACAAACATAAAGTAGACTAAAAAATAAATCAACTTTTCAAAAGTTGATTTTTTTTTTTTTTTTTTGTTTTGTTGATGAGTTTTTAATTTTTTAAAATTATTATTGATATTTTTTCAATTTCGAAAAAAAAAAAAAAAAGATTAACTTTTAAATTTGGCACATAAAATTATTTGAAATCTAATTATCGCAAAAAACTTTTACCTGCCTACCTAGTTCATTAATACAGATTTGCCTTAGTCCTACATACCACACCTAAGCCTTTTCTATGTCTTCTTCTTCTTCCAACAAGTGACAATCCTTAATCTTGATGTGGCAAAAGCAGTTAGTATTAGATTATTTTAATAAAAATACTATTTTAAAGTAGAGTAAAGTAGTAGTAAATCCTCTTTAGTGTACAATTGTTATAATAGACCCCACTACCGTAAATATTTAAACATAGGTCCATTCTTAAAATGTAGACGAAATTGCCCATCCATAACTCGCGCGCACATGCAAAACAAACCCTTCCAAAAATATATAAACATTACTTGCGTATATATCCTCAACTGCCAAAACCCATAAATCACTCCAACGAGTTCCCCAGTGTACTATCCTTGCTGTTGAGATCCCCAGTGTACGCTTTATTAGATGACAGTGATAAGGAACGCATCAACATAGTAAGGGAAACGGGGTACACGCTGTAAGTGTTGAATTACAACATTCCTGCTACGTTGTATTATTTTAAAAATACTATCATTAGGCATATCAGTAACATACGATCACTTGTAACAGGACACCGGTGTACAACAAGGAGGAGGGGGCTGAATATGTTAGTATGGAAGATATATACAACATCATTCTGGGGAAGGAGATTACAAACAATGCAAGACCACTTTGATATATATAATATTAATTTATATTTCACATGTTCATACGCCATATAGGTGATGCTAACTTCGGACACTAAATATTCATCCAGGTTATCGACTGCTACGTTGAGTCATTGATGGCCAAACAGTCTGCAGGACTTATAGAATCTGACGGAGACGACATACCAACCACATCTTTTGTATTCCACAGCTTGGGTTTGGTATGTCATGCTGCCTCAATTGTATATTTCAGTCCATATACTATCTTAGATGGCACATCACTAAAAAGGTCATTTGAACTTTCCATATAAATTAATTAGCACTGGGTACGGACAAGGCATCGCGACTATCTGAAGAATAAAATTGATAAGCATTTAGGGGCGCCAATTGCTAAGTACCGGTACCATATATATCCGCTGTTGTCACAAGGGTATGCGAAATTGGCAAAACACTGGACGCTTGCAGTGTTTGACACAGCGGAACACGTGTGGAGGTTTTACAATTCATTGCGTCCCAGGACTGAAGGCACTAGGGACCAATATTGGAACGATCTGCAGGCAATGGTAACGCTACGCTGTCAAAACAACTTAAATGAATGTTAACTTACCAATTTCATGCAGTGAACATCACATTACCTAACTACTGACTCGTCCTTGTACAGAAGCACTACATTGAAGCTTACCTTCGAAGATCAATCAGCGAAGTTGGACCAGAAGCAGTACAGCAGTATTTGGGGGCGAATGCTGAATGTGTCTTGGACTCGCTTCAGCAGCAAACTGGGACATTGGACTGTGGAGTCATAGTATGCCAGCTAATTACATAAATATGCTACAACTCCCCCATAACACCGGTATACGATGCTGCCCAGTCCCGTGCAGACTTGGTACACAGTATATTGAACACACCGGAAAGGTCCTTGTCAATGGATGGTTACAGGGCTTTGCGGGACTCACGCCGCACAAGTTAGGATGGATTTGGGGTCTGAATAAAACTGTGGATGTGTATGCATGTTTTTTGTAATGTGATCTTGGTTTCTAAAACCAACACATATGTAGGTTCTTTTTGGTCATGCATTTTGTGATCTTTTTTGTGGTGTTTTGAGCAATTGTAATTGCTATTAAACAATTGAGTCAATGTATAAAGAAGTGTCATGCATACCACATAATTTCATTTATACTCGGTGTTGATCTAGCAATCACAAAAAATATTTTTGTAGGGGCATAATTTTTGTATATATACCTAATAGGTTCTTGATAAAATGGTAGCATGAGTTTACAATCTATTCGTGTTGGGATTTCGGTACGGTTTGTTTGAATTCACACGTTCGTAAGCCATGTGTATTATGTTTGTGAATTATCATCTTAAAATATTTACGGCCCAGAAATCATTTTACAGTTCTGATTATGTTCAACACTGAAAGACGGTTCTAAAGGGTTCAATTAACTCTGTCCTGGGTATAATCTAATTATGTACAATTGTGCACTTATTTGCGAAAAATATTCACTTACCAGAAATTGTTGTAATGAGAATTTCTGTACGGCTTGTTTGAATTCACATGTTCATAAGCCATGTGAATTATGTGCAATGTTGCACTTATCATGTAAAAATATGCACTGAACAGAAAAGCAATTTACCAAATCTAATGATGTTAATCACTGAATTAGGTGGGTAACTAGTATCAATTTCCCAATTGTGACAGTCAATGGGATAACGTTAGACGGTTATAAAATGCTTCACTTAGCACTCTATCAAAAAAAAAAACGTTTATTCCAATTCTTTCAACATCAAATGACAAACAAAACATACGAAAGAACAAAAAAATCAAGCCCAGGGGTATTGGAGATGGGGTTCATGCATAAACACGAAACTTATTGGAAACTCTAAGAAAAATACAAAAACAACTTAGCATTTGTACTCAATTATTTATTATTTCTCGAAGTCCAGGGGTATTGGATAGGGGGTTAGTGCATAAACACGAAACTTATTGGAAACACTAAGAAAAATACATAAACAACTTAGCGTTTGTACTTAATTATTTATTATTTCTCGGCACGATTTCCTATTGTGGCGGACCTTCTTTCCACATCTGCTGCACCTCAACATTCTCACCTTCTCTCCCCGCGAAGGGATTCTCTTGTTCTTCGGCCTTCCCGGAAGATTTTTAGTTACTGGTGGTAGAATTTGTGTCACGCCCATACCATCGTCTGGCCTTCCGAAAGTCGTGATGGGGTGAATCGCCATCGCAACTGATTCCTTATATAAGCTAACATGAAAGTATGGGTCTACGAACTCCATCAGATCCTTCCCGGTTAAGTGGTTGCTACTATGCAAGACAGCCGCAGCATGTGGGCACGGAAATCCCTTATGCTGCCACAGTCCACAAGAACATTGCATCAAAGCTGTGTCAACATAGACTGAGGAATCGCTGTGCACCTCATACAAGTTCTCGTGAGATGAACTAATGTTCCAAGTACTACCCTTGTCCAACGCATCTTGCAAAAGTTCGTGCATCTTGGGGCAAAGAACGCCATTCCATTTCTTGCTCTGAATTCTCTTGCTTGACAAACCTTCCATTGCTTGAACCCTTATGCTATCAATCATACTGGTTATAGGCATGTGTCTAGCCTCGTCGATCATCCTGTTCCACGACTCAGCCACGCTGGATGACATCTCACCATATCTTTGTCCTAGGAAAAAAGCGTTACACCAATTCTGCAATGGTATATCAGCCACAAAACTTTCACCCTTTGTCCTCCCTCATTGTATAACGACTGCAGCCTTTCATAGCATTGCTCAACATCAGCTGCATACGCACATTGAGTAAATTTAAACACGACCCTGTTGCGAAAACTCGAATGAACTCCCTTCAACTTGTCCATGAGGTTGTACTTCATGTGGAACATACAAAAGCCGTGATACGACTCAGGGAAAACATTTTTAATGCCTTCAATAATGCCGGCGTGTCTGTCAGATATGAATGTTATCTTACGATCAACACTCAATATTGAACGAAGCTCTTTCAAAAACCATGACCAGTTCTCTTTATCCTCCGTATCAACAACAGCAAGGGCAAGATGGAACACCTCTGGGAAAAATACAGACGATAGTATATGAACACATAAACCAAATTGAACAAAGTATGGAGTGTAATATTGTAGTGTGAGTCCTTTGTATATTTTATTTTTATACACTGCTTTAGTGTGTTAAATAAAGCAGAGCATAAATGTGACTGTGCCTCATTTATTCATTTAAATAACCAACTAGTTTAGTGTATAAAAATACTCTGGTGGGTGCCAATTTTGGTATACAAGTTAGACACTGGATTAAATAGTCAAAATGCATTGAAGATACAGAACTGTCCTTCCTATTTTGTTTACATAATTTAGCAGAGAAGATAAAGCAGAATAGTAGTAGAAAATTGTAGTGTGCTTCCTTTGTTGGGTTAAAGTAAACTCTGGTTTAGAGTACAAAAAATAAACAATGCATTAGTGTTTATTAAGCAATTTGAACAATGCATTAGTGTATAATTTAGCAGAGAAGATAAAGCAGAATAGTAGTAGAAAATTGTAGTGTGCTTCCTTTGTTGGGTTAAAGTAAACTCTGGTTTAGTGTACAAAAAATAAACAATGCATTAGTGTTTATTAAGCAATTTGAACACTGCATTAGTGTATAATTTAGCCGTCAAAGTATATAAATGTAATAACTTTTTACATCAATTATACACTGGGCTACTGTATAAGGATAGCTTAGAATGTATGTGTATGTGCTTCTTTTTTATACAAATTGTACATCAATTATACACTGGGCTACTAACTGTTTTACATCAATTATACACTGGGCTACTGTATAAGGATAGCTTAGAATGTATGTGTACGTGCTTCTTTTTTATTCAAATTGTACACTGGTTTAGTGTATAAGAAAGGCAGATAGACTATGTAACTATGAAACATTATTTTTTAATAGAACATATACATTGGATTAGCAAACACGTGCGTAAAGTAGAACTAAATCCTTTTTAGTGTACAATTGTTCTAATAGACCCCACTACCGTAAATAGGGAATATGCAACTGTTATACCTTGTACCCGTGTTAAAATTAACATAGTCAGTTGTAGTCGCTCAAGATGTGTGTAAAATAGACAAAGCATAGGGATTTTGCCGAAAGTGGATTGTGTGCAATGAGTGCACATGGATGTGTACGTCGATAATATATTTTGGGGTGGAGGGGGGGTGAAGAGCAAATATTGACAAATGTCGACAGGTGGTGCAACTGACCTTGGTTTCCAGTCTTGCATGTAGCCCCAAGTACAACACCCCTGTGGCGTCCCTTCAAGAATGTTCCGTCCAAAAAAATCATAGGCCGGAGGAACTGAAATCCATTTATGCATGCACCAAAGGCAACGAAGCAACGTCTAAATCTTTTGGATAGTTGGTCAACGTCTACCACTAAGTGGCTTCCCGGATTAACTCTCCGTGCCTCGTCGAAGTACCATACCAGATTGTCAAAAGACTTTGCATCATCACCATATATTCCTCTCCTTGCATTCTCAACACCGAGCCACGCATGGTGGTATTTGATATCAATACCATAACTACCCTTGACTTCACCAATTACATCAATTGGCCTGTAAAGTGGTAGTCTGCGCGTACTTTCTCCTCCATGAGATCACCAATGAGTTGTGAATTAACGCGAGGATGTTTGGACGTACGTATCACAGACCCACAAGTGTGAGACTTGATGAAGGATTTGATGTAGAAGAATCCATTCAGATTCAACCTTAATGCATGAATTCGCTATTCACACCCTTTATCCTTCAGATGCATACACTCAGCCGTAACCCTTTTTAATTCATTCTTGACATACTTGAAGTTAAATCCCGTCTGTATTGCATACTTGCACAATGCTCTTCGAAACTCCTCAGCACCCCCTTCAAATCTCTGACCAACCTCGCGTATCTCCTGAGTCCATGATGAGCTCTATAAAACTCTTTGTTGTGTTCCACCGAAGCTGGGTTCCATATCAACTACATCAATCACGGGTGTACGCCGCGCGCGATCTGTTGATGAACACCCTTCGACGTAGTTCAAGTACACCACCGTGTCCGTAGCCGTAACACTTAACTCTACTTGATTCATTCCCACGTGTCTTAATAGATCAACCATATTAACAAGGTCAACCTCGTTGGTCAGCATACATTTTCCATACCCAGGGATTTTGTATGTTATCGACAAATCCTCACATGATATACTCGACCACTTGTCAACAATGAAGCCTACTAGTTCCTTGAATCTCATGTCCTTGGTTATCCTGCTAACAACACTTTGCCCGTCGTGAATACACAACACAAACACATGGTGATCCATCATACCACCTACTCCTGCTAACATATCAAATTAATGCATTATATTACACAGTGACAAATATTCACAACAAATAAACACCGTGAAAAGAATGTGCTATTCTATCAGAATATTGGATTTAACACTGAAATGTAATTACCTGGTATACTACGCGAAGGCACAATGAATAGATTCGCGTTAACTTTCTTCAAAACTCTCGAATGATTAGGAAATCTAATCAGTATATGATGACAGTAGATTATGAATGTGGAAAACAAACTGATACATGTTGAGTATAGGCAAAAGGGTACTAAAATGTCTGTGTAATGTAAACGGTTGAAACAAAAATATACGTTACAAATATATGAACAACCTGCTATAAATAAGGGATTCAAAATCAGTAAACAATTGTGCTCATTACTAGCGGTATATTGGTTTGACCAGTTAAAATTGAATACATGGGTGTGTGATAACAACTTACTCCGGATGTCAACAGCTATTCTGCTACAAATTTGGCAATTTACAGATCAACTTAAAAATGTGCTAGAAAAAGGGAAATATAACAGAAGATGGAATGATAAGCAACCTGATTGAGTGTGTGTATATGACTCTCTTATTAAATCCTTAACTCCTATAATATAGGGATTTAATGTAGACTTTAATATATGCTAAATAAAAGCAACTATTGCAATTCTATATGTGTACTGATACATGTTGAGTGTAAGCAAAAGGGTACTAAAAGGTCTGTGTAATGTAAACAGATGAAAAAAAAGATATACGTTACAAATATATGAACAAACTGCTATAATTAAGGGATTCAAAATCAGTGAACAATTGTACCCATTACTGGCGATATATTGGTTTGACCAGTTCATATAAAATTGATTACATGTGTTGTGATAACAACTTTAGCTAGATGTCAACAGATATTCTGCTGCAAATTTCACAGTTTGCAGATAAACTTAAATTGTGCTAGAAAAAAGGAAATATAACAGAATATGGAATGATAAGCAACCTGATTGAGAGTGATTGAGTGTGTGTATATGACTCTCCTATTAAAACCTTAACTCCTATAATATAGGGATTTAATGTAGACTTTAATATATGCTAAATAAAAGCAACTATTCCAATTCTATATGTTTATATTTTAACGTGTATATATAGGTCCAGGGGCAAAAATGTACTATTATTCTCATTAATTTGGGGGAATGGATCAATCAGTAAATATTATTGAATTATATGGGTTTGGTATGACTATTAAGTAATGACTGGGTTTGGATTTAAAATGTTGAGTAAATAGGGATTTTTGGGGAGATTACTATTTAAAGTAATATGTGGAGTTTATGGGCTTTTAAAAATCTTTTATGTGATAGTTAAAAGTTCCACAATTTGGTCTAATCTATATATAACCCCAACGGACAAATAGATTTTACTAGTATTTTTAATACTCAATTGTGTACGAACTGTTTCATCAGTTACTTCTTGTTGTGAGTTAAAAAAGTTATTATCTCTTTGACTGGTCTGTACTCATTCAGAGCATATCACTTATATATAGAATATAGATGGGCTACATATAGGTAAGTAACTCAACTTTTTCCTTCTGTAAAATGAAGGATTCCTAGTTGTTTTTTAGCAGCTTCATACAAATTCAATATATTTTATTTATTTTATATAAGGGATATTGTTTGGGTAAAGAAAGACACTAGAGAGCAAGCTTCTTGCCTTATCATTTTGTGCAGGTTTGATAGGCGTACGACAAGGGTGGCCGGGATGTTATATCCTGGAGACGGCGTGCCAATTTTCCTACTGCACCTGGTATTACCCGTAGAGGGCGCGTATCGTCTCAAGAGAGAATTTCGCGCCTCATCCCAGTCACTCTCTTATTGGTTCTATAAACGGTGGAATTGACGGTGATATTTATCTATCGGTGAGATTGTTAATTTTGAAGGCTATTTCTATATTATTCTCCAATAGTTTGAGACGATACGAATGGAGAATAATGTTTGGTAAGAATTCAATTTTTATTTGTGGAATACATGGCTAAGGTATGTCTCCTGACTTGCTTCTTTGAGATATAGGATATGTATAATTTTGATACGTTTAAAGAGTTTTTATTCTGGTGAAAAGTGGACTAATGCTTATACAAGAGCCACATAAAATTCATTCTATGATATAGACGCAATATAGTAGTCTTATTGCATATAAAACTTTTTAATTTAAGATTAGTGTTATTATATCCTATAAGTATAGTACTCGGTTACAAGAGTATTGAAATTTTGAATGTGATATATGCCCCAGAGGATATAATGTCTGATCTAGTAAAGTGGGACCTTGAGCATGTTTACATAAGTGTTTTTTCATATTGCATGTCATACAAAGGCATAGAGGTGGTATTACTTATTTGGTGGTCATCCAAAATTTTGAATGGATTCATGGATTTTTGAAGTTTTAATTTGTGAATACCTTGGATATTCTCCAAGAGTATAATATATGCGAACCTTGGATTTAATCCAAGAAGTTGATGATCCTAGTAGAGGAATAAATTATACTTGCGAAGTATAACGATAAAAATAAATTCCTTGATCTGATTTTATTTGTTTACCTTGAATATTTTTCAAGATGGTTGTTTTGTGAATACCTTGGATATTCTCCAAGATGATAATTTGAGTTTGTTTTGGTTTTAATCCAAGATGATAGCTTTGGATATTTTTCCAAAAATGACAGACTACCTTGAATTTTATTCAAGATGACATGAGAAAGAAAAATATGGAATTCATGATTTCTTGAAGTTAACAAAGATAAATTTTGCGATATCTAGGGATTTCCAAGATGATTATTGATTATTTTGAATACCATTACTTGTGTAATGAGATACTAAAGAAATTATTGGTTATGATACTAAATGTTTTCCACTGTACTAAAAAAGTATAGTATTGAGATTGGAACGCCCTACATGGTGATTCATTGTATACCATTGGCTATGTGTTTATATTGGGAGGTGAAGTTTATTTGGAGATTGCCAATGATGAAGTGGGTTGGTTTATGATTTTCTGTATGAAACTTTGATGTTTGAGAAAATCAATACCACTTGTTTTTGTTCCATTGTGATTGTACTTTAATGATTGGAAGAGTAGGAATAAGTACTACAATGGGAAAAACAAAATATTGTAAAATTCTTTACAAGTGAATTGACGAGTTATGGAGATAATTATCTATAAGAGCTTTAGCTAAAGTTAAATTCCAGATTGCGTCGAGGGGGATAGGCCTAAAGCCTAAAGAAAGAAAAATCGCCTATGAGGATACCCTACCTAGGGACCAGAGATCCTGAGAACTAGGTTCAAAGGGAAGAATGAATCATAGAGTGGTTTGATTGACATGCACTAAAATAGAGCATTCGCTCATTGGCTATCCCTATGGTGCATGTGCATGGATCACATGACGGATATGAGATTGAGTTGTTATCAACTCTTAATGAGTTCTTATAATACCCGTACCTGTAAAATAGTGTTAATAATTATTTTACATGTATTAATTAGTATAATTATTGCACGTGATGGTTTGGGTATGTTCCAGTTACCCCGATGTGATAAGTGATTGATAGAGAGTACAGTTGGATAAATGTGAAATAGGACCCACGAGAGGTCTAGATTGAATAAATTGCATTTAGTTGCATTTCAATGATTAAATGGTAGACATGTAAATGTAAATGTGTACATTATAATACTTGTTGATGATATATGATTATTTAATTGATAAAATGTTATGTGTTTTAATATTATATTATTGTTCATGATTATTATGGGACCAGTTTGGGTACCCTTGAGAGGGCGTAAATGGACACATGACATAATTAGTAGGCTAATTAGTGCCTTTATATAATATTTGGGACTACTTTTGGGATCTATACGTGACATAGGCACATACCCACTTAAATAATTGGATAATTGGTAAAGTAGTGAGGGTTGTAAATGTGATTAGGCCAAAGATTGCTAGGAGACTTGAGAGGGTGACACCTCATGTAGGTGAGTCATCATTCTTTTTAGTTAAAAAAGAAAAAAAAAACGTGAGTGTGTGTGCATTGTGTAAAGAGGCGGTGGTGGTGGTATATATATATATATATATTATAGTATATTTATGTAAATTATATTAATTAAAAAAAAAAAGAAAAAAAAAAGAAACCAAGGATGAACATATGAGAGTGAGCCGAGAAAAAAGAAAAAGGCCAGAAGTCCTGTTCGACTTTGCGACGCCGTTGTTACATCGTATGATGTCTGTTTCCAAAATGGAGGTTATATTTGGACTCGTGGGGGTAAGCCTAACTTAATGGTATAATTTAATTTCAGTTTAATCGATAGATTTTTCGTGACCCAAATGGGTTGGTAACATTTAGTTTACCAAAATTGTGTAGGATTAATACCTGCAGCATAATAGAACTCCAATCTCAACTTTAGGAGCGATTTCAAGAGGTGAGTGACATTAATTATGATATGTGGATGGTTTCATGTTTGGGTTCATTTGCAATGTAAAAGCATGTTAAATTAGCTTAATAAAGCTTATTAGTTTATTATTGGGCAAAATTCATGTGATTAAATTCGTCCCATTTTAATTGTGAAAGCACGGTGTAATGTTTGTATAAGCATGTTGAGTTGCTTATTTGGTTCAATGGAATTGCTAGTCTATACCACCATGAGGTAATCTATGTGGTGACGACCACGGCCGCCAGAGGCCAATGGGACCGTACGTGAGGCGTGGGTCATGACTAGGTCATGTGGGCTTAGGGAGTAGAGCTGCGGACTAGTTGGTAGTGGTGGAGGTGAACTAGTAATTACCGGAGACTATAGTTGGT
The DNA here is from genome assembly GCA_033977485.1 of Hydrangea macrophylla. Lineage (NCBI taxonomy): Eukaryota > Viridiplantae > Streptophyta > Magnoliopsida > Cornales > Hydrangeaceae > Hydrangea > Hydrangea macrophylla. The sequence goes on from CM066987.1 coordinate 31,777,543, forward strand.
TGTAATGAAATGAAATTGAACATGTTTATTATCCACATGCATAATTAGTTTATTCACAAGCATATAGCTTATATATTATAGTGGTTATTGAATAACCATCGTAGGTGTTCAAGATGGGCTCAGAAGAAAAGGAAAGGACTTGGAGAGTAATCGAGGGTGTGGGATTGTAAATAAATTCTGGTTTAATAGGCTTATGTTTAATAAGTAAATTAGTGGAATATTGTAAACAATTATTTATTTTGGTTTGTGTAGTAAAAGGATAGTGGTTTAAATTCTTGTAATATGAAGGACGTGATATGTTGGTTGATTTGGGGTTATGGTGGTATTTTTGTACCTTGCATAGTTGGATTGGGGCGACGAACTCAGAGTTTCTACTCATTGAGTTTGACATGAATCGATTATAAATAATACTTTTCTAAAGTATTTTTAAAACTGCGTTATGACCCAAAAGTGTTTGTACATGTTTTCAGAATATATTCAATGTTTTAAAATGGTTAGTATAACACCCACATTTGTGTTATTGCATTTGCATTACACTGTCATGCATGATAATGTGATGTGGCGTGTCTTATGACACATGTTTGAGTGAGTTTTGACTCACAAGTTGATTTGGGTGTCTGTATAAGAGAACCCTTTGAAACTGTGGTGATTGAGGATTTGTTGTTGTGACGTCTCTCCGAGTATGAGACGGTCACTGAGGAATACTTTAAATGTTTATCTGGAAATAAATGTTTACCTGTGTATTTCAATATCTGTATTATTTTCTGTTTTAGAATTTATATCTGTCGTTAGTTTTAGTATCATGGTAAGGACGAATGAACACGCTATTAATTTGGTAGGCTAATTAGCAACTTCGGAAACGTCATGTAGAAATTTGCGTTTTAGCAACCAAATGAAACTTAGTCGAAAACTTTTATAATTTTTAGGTTTCACTTATAAAGCTAGAATAAGTTGTATAGAAAGTTTCAGAGACTAATTAGGAGTTTTGAAAACTCGTGGGGAGGTAAACGTAATTCCCGAGAGTTTTGCCTATATATAGATAGAGATGGTTGAGATATTTTCACAAGTCTTAACCAAATTTCAAAAAGGGGGCCATAGGGAGATTTTGGAGCTTAGAGCTTTGCGACGCCAAACGACGACCTTCCGTCAGTTTGTTTTCTCCCAGATTTCACATTCGAGCTCCTCGAGGTAAGAGCTTCGTTTTGATATATGTTAGGGCTTGTTTGGCCAAGTTTTCCGAAAAGTTGTTTTCTAGAATTTTTCATAAAAGTTGATAAATGGAATTTTAATCCATAGGAATTGTACTAGACGGACTTCTGCACGTTCTTTGTGCACGAGTTTTCTTCAGATTGAATTATAGGAGCGTTATTCGGAGGTGAGTGATTCAACTATGTTTTTGGAATGGTTTCTTGACATGTATTCATGTTATGTTTGAATAGCATATATTAATACTCAAAGATATCTTGTGTAGTTCATATTGGGCATTTATATTGATAAGTAGGCCCAATAGCACGATGAAATGTTTTGATTACCGCGAGCATAGTGATATGTATTTGAGCATGTTAAGGCTTATTTGGGTCAGAAGGAACACGTGGTCACCGTGCCATTTTGTGGATCCGATATAGGCATTAAGGTCGCACGATTGAAGAGAAGAATCGTGGGTCTTACCCTTTCGCGTGGACTTATTGGCGAGGAGTCGCGGATTGGGAGTATGGACGGGCACGTGAGTCTCCCACGACTAGTATGAATTGTAGAGATGTGATTGTGGACAAGTTTATCATTCATGTGCATATGTTGTTTTATTCACTAAGCGTTAGCTTAAACAAATCGAATATGTGTGGTTATTCAAATAACCATTTCAGGTGTAAATGCTGGCAAGGAATTGCAGAAGTGAGCACGTGGGTTGGGAGTTCTTTTAGAAGGCAACTTGAACGTTAATCTTGTAGTTTTGAGACAATAGGAATGTTGTAATAAGAATTCTTATGGTTTTTAGTTATGTTTAACTTGGTATGTTAGAACGAATCTAAAATGTTGTAATAGTTAGTAACATGTTGTAACTGTGCTTCGGTAATATGTTAATACAGTTAGGATTGCTTTGGAGTACTTTTGGAAGTGTGTGCTTGATCCCCGTTTGAATTTAAAAAGCTTTTAAACTTGTTTTCTGCAGATTTTGGGCTAGTCAGGGGAGCAGTCGACTGATCCAGTGTTCAGTCGACTGAACCCTTTGCCTGCTGGCTACTGCTTCTTATTATGGCAAAGGCACTCGACTGGGCCCTGCCTCAGTCGACTGGACCTCTGAAGGTTATGTGTTCATTTTGGTTCTGCTTACTTCAGTCGACCGAAGGGGGGGGGGGGGGGGGGATTCAGTCGACTGAAAGTTGGAGGCCCAATCGACTGGACCCTAGTCTCAGTTGACTGAATGGTCTGTTAAACTGTTTTGAAAACTCTCTGCTTTCTTCAGTCGACTGAGGTCCTGACCCAGTCGACTGAACCCCTAGTTTTGAAAATGTGTTTTGTTTTTCCACTGCGTGTGTTCTTCAAACTAAATTTTTGGAACGTTAATGGATTGGGATAGCCTCGGTGGTGTGCCACGGGCTCCGGTTCCGCTATTGTGGAACCGGACTGTGACAGTTAGAAAAGGTATAGGTTCGAGTGAGTTGAAGGAGACTTAGGCAAAACTCTGCGGCAATGGTAGGAATTCTGTCCAAGTCCCATTCGATCGATCGATCGAATACTCATCTGCCTGAACCCTGTTTCTCTTACTTCCGATGTTCGGTTTAACTTTTAATTAGGTAAGAGGGTACGTTTGGGGACCCTTTGACCTACAAAGATATTATTTTTGAAGACGGATTTTGTTAAGGTGTGTTTGGGTATTTGTGTATTCAAATCTTTAAAAGAATAAAATAAAATAATATGTCGAGTTCATTGATCAAATCTTTTATTAAAGTGATTTCACAACTTTAATGACTTGGGACGAGCTTTGGTGGCGTGCCACATATCCTAGATTTACATGTGTGGATCTGGGGCGTGACATTTAGTGGTATCAGAGCAATATGTTAGAGCCTTTGGGGACAAGAGACGAATACGACGTGTAGGTTGAATAAAATCACGCGTAGTTGCATGAACATGCATACACATTTAAATTAGCATTCTGTAAATGTTGTTGAGCATGCATATCACACTACATGCATTTTACATATTATAATATATGGAGAGATTGTTGAAAGCTTTATTGTGATAAAATGAAGCATAAAGGGAAATGTTTTTTTTCCCATATGTTGAATTAGTTGAGTTGGAAAGGGAGATTGAGAATTTAGTAAGAAAAATATGAGTTTGAGAATATTAGTGAAATTTGGGTTCAGAAATCAAGAGTTGAGTTAGTCATCCTGAAATGATTTGACTGGTATTATATTATCAAGGTTATTGATTTGATGAAGGGTTATTGAGTATTGAGTTATGATTGTGGGCATAGATTTCTTTCCGAACATTATCGGGTATTATTATTATTAGTAAAGATTATTTCTTATTTTCTGTCAAGAAACTGGATATCTGGATTTCTTTATTTACGGTGGGTCTTTTAGTATTCAAATATTGTAGTTTGGGGGAATCTAGATTCTCTTAGTTATAGTGGGTTTTCTATTATTCATCGATTCATCGATATGAATATTATTATGGGAATTCTGGATTTCTTATGATTTATTCTGAGTATTCTGAACAAATCGTTTATTATCACTATCTAATATGTCTCTAAAGTTTCTTACGATCTTTGAGTGTGATTATCGAGCTCTTTATCTTTTTCCGAAAATTGGGAAGATATGTCTATATCGGGTTTGTATGTTTGTTGAGGTGAGGAAATGTTTGGGGTTATTTAGTCACTTGGGTTATCTTGGAATTGTTGAGGAATCTCTCAACTCTATTTGGAATATATTGGTTTATTGAGGAATCTCTCAATTTAAACCTAGTTTCTCTTATTCTTTGGGGTACTCTTATTCTCATTATTTTAGAATTGATTGTGAAGTCAGTACGTCAGATGAAGCCTGGGTAACTACTAATGTTGTCAGTATCAAGATATAAAAAGTATGCTTTTCTTAATGCTTTACTTTTCAAAAGATTTGTAGTGTGAAAGTAAAGGTCGAACCCACAGAGATTGATTACTACAGCTCTTAATTTTAAAACCTAAGTCTAATTAATTAGGAAAAACGGATTTGAGTTGGATTTAATTAAACTAATAACTATAAAAGTAAATCTAAACTATGAAAGCAATTAAAAGTGTTTTTAATGAATATGTAAAGGGAACCTAGGATTGCAAATCCACCACTAGTTTCATAATAAGGATATTTATGAATTACTTTAGCTTACTACGTTGGATGAATATGGGGAATTGTAGCTACAAGCCCAATTCCTCCGACAAGAAGATAATCATGGTTCAAGCACCAACATAATCCATCTTCGGTTAGCACGAATTATCCCACACTAAACTAGGGTTGTGATCTAATCCGTCTAACCTAGGCATGGACTATTCGGATACTTGATAGCACGAATCAATAAAGCATCATCACATGTAAACAATCTAAACATGCACAGCAAGAATAGATCGTTGAGCACATCACAGTCAAAATAGATCTAAGACAAGAATAAATTCTGAAAGCAATGATTTAATCACTAGAAGTACGATTTATTTATAAAAATCCTCTAAACATGTGACTGTCATCCATACATAGTAAAACTAAAATAAAAGCATAAAATACTCCCTATTACTCATCTAGGGCTTCATTGAAACCCTAGATCTATGATCTAGCCGTCCATGGAAGTGGTAGATGGCAAGTAGTTGATGGAGGAGGCCATGGAAACCCTTAGTCTTCTTCTTCTTCTCCTTGCTTCCCCCCCTTCAATGGCTGGAAGTATGTGTGTATAATAATTGCCAACCCCTAAAAATTATAAAAACTAAGTATATATAGATTTACAACAAGTTTTGGAAGCCTTTACAACCCGAAACGGACTGAAACTGATATAATTTACAATCTGGACGTCATTCTGCAGTTTCGTTTGCACAGGAGTCTTCAGTACACTGAAATACGCAACTTTGATTTTTCCACATATCGCGCGAGCGGGTCGCGCGAGCGCGACATTTGGCCTTTCGCACGCGCGGATCGCGCGAGCGAGTTATTGGGGGTCTCGCGCGAGCGGATCGCGCGAGCGATTTCTGGATCTTCGCGGGCGCGGGTCGCGCGCGCGACTTGTCTTTTTCAGCTTCTTTTCTTCTGCTTTTTCACCCTGTTTAGCCTGGTTTACTTGATTTCTTCCAAAACCTGTCAGAAAATAGAAAACAAAGTAAAAATATACAAAAACAGGATAAAAAGGTACTAACAAATGCTCGTTAAAGCGTATAATTAGGATTAGTTCTCTCCCGATCACACCCCCAAACCTACATTTTGCTAGTCCTCGAGCAAAACTAAAATAAAAACTAACTACTAATAACATACTATTCCATTTTCGCATGGATCACGATTGCATTTAGCCTATGCAACAAGCCTTTTAAACCCCTAGGTGTCCCTAGTCGGACGAGTGAAGTTTCGTGAGGGTTCTCATCAACAAGTTACCCACAACCATCTTTATTAACTTGTAAATGTAAAAACTTTTATTAAAAACAAAAAAACTAATAGTCAATACTCCTTATTATAAAACAATGATTTGAAATAGAATAACGAACAAGCAGAAACGGAATCAAACGTCTACCTCCAACATGAAGAACAATCTCAAGCACATGCATCGTATAAATCAATAGAGTTTCTCATAAAATTGCACGTGTGTGATGTGGTAGTCAAATGAACACGCGCATGTCATGAACTTGGAATATAACTCGGATAACCATCCAACTATGCTTCGACTACGAATCTCACAATGTCAATTACACTCTAAAATGAAACACTCAGAAACATGTGTAATTTCTCTAGTATACGTGAGCAAAGGAGTTATGTTTTCAAGACGAATAACGCTCACATACGACACGAAAAAGACGCATAACACGAAAGAACAATAGTCTCATGGATAAGATGCCAACAATCAAGAAAAAATAATCATTACCATGTTTTAATCCCCCTCCCATCGTTTACATATCAAAACCATGTTTCCTAGGATCAATTAGGACTTTTCAAAGGTTGTAATGTGGCTCAGACAATGGAAAATGATAGAAAGGATTTGTTAGGAAGTTTTAGAATGGCATTGTAAGGCATGTTCAATTTCTTTCATTCTTCTCTTCCACCAACTTTCATCTTTTTCATTCTCTTCTTTTCCATATTTCTTTCATTTTTTATTTATTTTTTTTCACTTTTTTTTATCAACCTTCTTCTTCTTTATTTTTTTCAATCTTTTCCTTTCCTTTCGTTGCTTTTTGCATAAGTAATCATCAAAATACAAAGCAACTATCTCAATAGCATCTTATTTTCTTCTTCTTCTTATACAACACATCGCCTTATCAACACTAAAAGGTGACGAATCTTTCAGTGGTAAACTCCAAGTTGGTCAAGTTGGAGCAAAAACAGGATAATGGTAATTGAAGAAAAAGATGGCATTTTAATGGCTCAAAGGGCGAACTAAGGAAAATTATCATTTATCGATCGGCAGTAAACAAAGAGGGCCTAAAATCATGTCCTAGGGTGATATGGTTCTTCAATATTTACGACGGAAGATTATTTAGCATGGTAACAAATATTTTAACTTGACTATCAACCAGAACAAGAATAATGAGACTAAACAACAAGTAAATGCGTTATTTCAATGAAATTCGACAAACACAAAATGTATTCATAACCCTCTAAAAAGAAAAGATAGGCTCAAAAGCTTACTGGGTTTAGTCTCCACCATGTGTTATCTAGAAATCCGAATCATATTATAGTTCACATCAAACATGTATTCAAGCGACTACGTGCAGTGCATAGGTTTATGTGCAAATCTATGATATAAAACTACGATTCAAACGATACACGACCTAAAACATTACATCATGACTTTAGCAAACATTTCATCACATCTTCTCTTATTTACCATTCTATAACAATCATAATTACATAACAAGAAGTATCGACTTAATATTGCAAAAACGTCGGTAATCATTGTTTATTTAAACACACTTATTTCAAAATTTTCAAAATTAGTGCATAATATATGCATGTGTGTGCATACCCCCAAACCTAAACCTTTCATTGTCCCCAATGAAACAATAAATCGAAAGAAAGGGAAGTACGTAAGAAAGGAACGATAATACCTCTATCTTGACAAGCCTAGAACAGGTGAACACAAGGGAATATGGCAATAAAATTCAATGTTACCTGTTACTTCTTAAAAAAAAGAAAATTAAACAAACAAAATAATAAAAACAGCTAAAAGAATTATAACTAAACTAAACTAAATAAACTATAAAAAGAAACAAAACTATAAAGATCCATAAGAACATAAACTAGAGAAGAAACTAAAACATACTGTAAAAGAAAATAAAACATAACCAGAATTAAGAAAACAATCAAAAACCTGATGGAAAAGGACCTACAAAACAAAAACAGAAATGGAACAAATACCGAAGCAGGTATGGGGAACAGATACAGAAAAGAAAAACAAAAATCAGGAAAATGGGTATTCGCGCGAGCGGTCCGCGCGAGCGGCCGTCGCGCGCGCGAATCCCTTTTTTTTTTTTTCAGACAATATCGCGCCAGCGGGACCCCTCGCGCCCGCGAGATCAGGCGCGAGAAGAACCTGAGGCATCATAAAAAGAAAACGAAAGGAAAAACACTAAGGGGCAAACTCGCGCCAGCGGGCCGCGCCAGCGACGTCTCGCGCGAGCGGGCCGCGCGCGCGAGTTTGGTTTTCTCCATTTTTTTAACTAAAATTATGTATATATTATTAAAATAAATTAATTCTAACCCCCAAACCTGTCCAGAATATCCAAAACAGACTCGAACAGACAAAAAAAAATGACCAAAAATAGGAAAAACGAACAAAATAAAGCTTGGGTTGCCTCCCAAGAAGCGCTAACTTTTACGTCTTCAGCTAGACCATTCTAGCTCAAGATTTTATGGAGGCCGTAAATCGGACTGTGTACCCCTAAGGATGTCAGGCAGAGCTCGATGGTAAGCAGAAATTACGTCGCTTTGAATTAATTCGATTGACGGTTTGTCATTATGTTCGAATCGATTTCTTACCTTCCGAGTAGATTCCGCATTAGGATCCGAGGTATTAGGATTCATCCACTCATCATCGTCCGCTATATTATTTTCCCCACTCACATTTATTTCTTTGGTAGGCTCAATATTTCATTTTACCTCACCTTCCACCTCACATAGGGAATCGTCGTTTTTAGGAGGTTGATCCATAGCATTAAAAACGTTTAATTTTAAGTTCATGTTCCCAAATGACACTTTCATTACCCCCGTCCGACAGTTAACACGTGCGTTAGCGGTTGCTAAGAATGGACGGCCTAAGATGACAGGAGTATGTTTCCTAGCATCTAGCACGGGTTCAGTGTCAAGGACCATGAAGTCGACAGGATAATAGCATTTATCAACTTTAACCAAGACGTCCTCGATGATTCCTCTAGGAATTTTAATAGAACGATCCGCTAATTGTATTGTAGCGGCCGTAGGTTTCAGTTCACCTAGACCTAGTTGTTTATAGACGTGATAAGGTATAAGATTAACACTAGCTCCTAAGTCAAGGAGAGCCCGATGAATGATAGTGTCACCTATGACACATGAAATCGTAGGCGTACCAGGATCCTTAAACTTTGGAGGAGCGTGTTGAAAAATTGAACTAACTTTTTCCGTGAGGAAGACCTTTTTCGGAGTATGACTGCGTATCTTGCGTTTTTGAGTACAAACGTCTTTTAAACATTTAGCATACGCGGGAATTTGCTTAATTGCGTCGAGGAAAGGAATATTAATTTTGACTTGTTTAAATACCTCGAGTATATCTTCCATTTTAGACCCTTTCTTGGTAAAATGTGACGGTTCCTCAACGTTAGGTGGATATGGCATTCTCGGAATATAGTTCGTTGAGACCGGTTCATTATCTTTTTTATTTTTATCCACGTCCTCACCTTTTTCTTTATTCAAATTTAAATTTTTATTTTTCTCACCCCCATCCGGAATTACAACAACTTCCTCATCTCGAGTAGTCATCCTAGTCGAAACAGCATTCACGCTCTCACTCGTACTACCCACTGCGTATTGCCCCTTAGGTTGCTGAGTAGGTTGACTCGTCGACTTACTCTCAGTTAAACGGTTTAATGTAGTAACTACTTGTCCCATTTGGGACTCTAGCTTTGCGATAGACTGAGTATGAGAGTGCACTAACTGAATTACCGACCCAAAATTTTCAAGTGAGGCCAGCACCTTTTCCTCAAATGCATTATTGCGTGGAGGTGGAGGAGGTGGTTGGTATTGACCTTGTTGGTATTGGGGTCGGTACGTATTAGGAAAATTAGTCGACCTAGGATTATAATTATTTTGTGGGAATCGTTGAATAGAATTAACGTGTTGTTCAACAAATTCCGGATATTGAGATGCAGAAGGACATGCAAAGATATTATGTGACGGTTCGGAACATAATGCACATACTTCTAAAGAGGATAGATTAGACGTTTTGTTCATTTGCATAAGTCGGTCAAGTTTTCTATTTAATTCTTGTATTTGAATTGATTGACTTGACTCAACTGTCACCTCTCGCTTAGGTTGAAGGTATCCCTCAGAATGTACCGACACAGCCTGATGCATCGAATTCTCGCTTAACGTTTCAAATATTTTCCAGGCCTCGTCGGCGCTTTTGTGTAGGAAAGTTCCCGCACAAACGGCATCGACGGTATTCCTAACAGAGGGAATAAGCCCCTCGTAGAAGACTTGAACCAATTGCCACTTGGGAACCTGATGGTGTGGGCACGAACGTAATAATTCTTTAAATTTTTCCCACGTGTCATAAAGAGTCTCCCCATCTTGCATCACAAAATTAGTTATATATTTTCTTATCTTATTTGTACGCATAATAGGGAAAAACTTTTGTAAAAAGGCGGTGTGTAAGGCTTCCCATGTTTTTATTGTGTTTGGCTCCAAAGATTGAAGCCAATATTTAGCTTTGTCTCTTAAAGAGAATGGGAAGAGCCGCAATTTTAATTCATCATTATTTAGGTTTTGTATTTTCAAAGTAGAGCATATACCCTGAAAATCCCCTAAGTGTTGGTAAGGGTCTTCATTTAGACGGCCATGGAAGGAAGGTAGTAGCGAGATCATAGATGACTTTATCTCAAAGTGAGATGCCGTCGCCTCCGGTAATTCGATACCGGCTTGTGGCGTGTAAGTAGTAGGAATAAAATAATTTATAAGTGGAGGTGGTGGCGGTATATTAAGATTGTTCATATTCGCACCCTCATTTTGATTGTTATTGTTATTTCCACCGTCAGCCATTTTAATCGGTTCAATTTGAAAAGTTCGAGTTTTCCTTAACCGTTCACGGGTACTCTGAATTTCGGCCTCAAACAACGACGATGGAATCGGAGTTGATTCGTCGTCTTGCAACCTAGCTCTAGAAGCTTGGGTTGTGGACTTACTAGTTCTTAAGGTACGTTCAAGTTCAAGATCGAAAGATTTTAAATCCGGTTTATTTGAACGTGTACCCAACATAAACTAAAACAAAAGAAAAGAAACTAAAAACAAAGACTAACTAAACAAAATAAACAAATAACAATCACGCAAATAAGATAACAAGCACTCAACTACTATGATGCATGCAAATTATCCTGTAATGCAATGACTGCGTCAAACCCAGCGCCCCGGGTTTCCTAGCTAATGCAGTGCAATTAACCCTAAACTAATGCAAATAGTGCGTCACAGCGCCCTGACTTACAGTGGTTTAAAGCAAAGTTAAAGCGAGCAATTTACTTAATTCTTATTTATTTTATTTCGCGTAAGCTCCTTTGATGTAATGAGCTACTCCACCCGGAAACGTTGAGTACAAAATAAAAGAATAAGTTAGTAACTAAAAATAAAATGAAAAATAAGAAAAGGAAACCTAATCTAATATTTACGAATTAACTAAACTACGATTCTAAAACTAAAGGTAGTAATGCAATCCCCGGCAACGGCGCCAAAAATTAATGTTGTCAGTATCAAGATATAAAAAGTATGCTTTTCTTAATGCTTTACTTTTCAAAAGATTTGTAGTGTGAAAGTAAAGGTCGAACCCACAGAGATTGATTACTACAGCTCTTAATTTTAAAACCTAAGTCTAATTAATTAGGAAAAACGGATTTGAGTTGGATTTAATTAAACTAATAACTATAAAAGTAAATCTAAATTATGAAAGCAATTAAAAGTGTTTTTAATGAATATGTAAAGGGAACCTAGGATTGCAAATCCACCACTAGTTTCATAATAAGGATATTTATGAATTACTTTAGCTTACTACGTTGGATGAATATGGGGAATTGTAGCTACAAGCCCAATTCCTCCGACAAGAAGATAATCATGGTTCAAGCACCAACATAATCCATCTTCGGTTAGCACGAATTATCCCACACTAAACTAGGGTTGTGATCTAATCCGTCTAACCTAGGCATGGACTATTCGGATACTTGATAGCACGAATCAATAAAGCACCATCACATGTAAACAATCTAAACATGCACAGCAAGAATAGATCGTTGAGCACATCACAGTCAAAATAGATCTAAGACAAGAATAAATTCTGAAAGCAATGATTTAATCACTAGAAGTACGATTTATTTATAGAAATCCTCTAAACATGTGACTGTCATCCATACATAGTAAAACTAAAATAAAAGCATAAAATACTCCCTATTACTCATCTAGGGCTTCATTGAAACCCTAGATCTATGATCTAGCCGTCCATGGAAGTGGTAGATGGCAAGTAGTTGATGGAGGAGGCCATGGAAACCCTTGGTCTTCTTCTTCTTCTCCTTGCTTCCCCCCCTTCAATGGCTGGAAGTATGTGTGTATAATAATTGCCAACCCCTAAAAATTATAAAAACTAAGTATATATAGATTTACAACAAGTTTTGGAAGCCTTTACAACCCGAAACGGACTGAAACTGATGTAATTTACAATCTGGACGTCATTCTGCAGTTTCGTTTGCACAGGAGTCTTCAGTACACTGAAATACGGAACTTTGATTTTTCCACATATCGCGCGAGCGGGTCGCGCGAGCGCGACATTTGGCCTTTCGCGCGCGCGGATCGCGCGAGCGAGTTATTGGGGGTCTCGCGCGAGCGGATCGCGCGAGCGATTTTTGGATCTTCGCGGGCGCGGGTCGCGCGCGCGACTTGTCTTTTTCAGCTTCTTTTCTTCTACTTTTTCACCCTGTTTAGCCTGGTTTACTTGATTTCTTCCAAAACCTGTCAGAAAATAGAAAACAAAGTAAAAATATACAAAAACAGGATAAAAAGGTACTAACAAATGCTCGTTAAAGCGTATAATTAGGATTAGTTCTCTCCCGATCAACTACTACGTATAATTACTTATTTGGGTTGTTGAGGTATACAGGGTATCAGTCTTTTCCGAGAAAATTTTGAATTGAAATTCACTAAGTAGGAATCTGAAGTAACTAAATCTATTTATATTTCTTGAAACATCCTAACCGTACCAGGATTCACTTAGTCATCACAGTTGTCAGGTATCTTAGAATATCACTGGAGACTCTCAGACTTTGGATTTGTAAATCATGATTTATTAGAAATCCTCGAGATGGATTTGAATAATGTTATGTGAGCTTATGTATGTTGAAATGAATAGAAAATATTTGGAAATCATCTTTTGTTGGAAGAAACAAAACTGACTTGATTTGACTTTAAAAAAAAAAAAAAAAACAACAAAGTTTAAACATGTTGAGGAAAAGTTGAGATAATGTTATGTTTTTAAAAAAGAAAGTTAGTAAAATGGAAAAGAAAGAGGAAACGAACTTTTATATTGGTATTTACTTGGGCTAAGAAGTTTGAATGGACATACTATTTCTAACTGTAGTTTTACATTGGAATATTATATTTTGAAATGAATTCAAAATGATTTTGATAAAGGAGAGTCTGACAGCAACTTGTGATATTCTTCGTACTATTCTAGATACCGCTAGAGATAGAAATGTATATTATTCTAAGTATTGTTTGTTGCGAATACAAGATTGGGTTACTAGGTTATGAGGGAGGACAACAATTTGCTTTGTGGGATTTGAATTGGATATTCTTTGGTACCAGATATGTGTGAACCAGGGTATTTGATATTAATGATAGTTGGAAGTAAGGTAAAGCAAGCTCTGATGTATTGTAATAATTGAAGTTATATAAGTTGATAACAGACTTGAAACTGGGAAGTATTAAATTCGAGCTAAAGACGTGATTATTAGTATAAGGACACTTGTGAGATTTGTGGTATTCTCAAGACTTAAAGAATTAAATTGCAAATCATGCAAACCTTCGGGAAATATTAACACTGGGAATTCATTGATTCTAGGAAGGTTGTACTGGGATTGAGTTCTATATTGTTGTGATAATTGTTTGAATTTCACAGAAAAGAATGAACCTTTCTGATATGCATTACTTGGTACAAGATTCAAGAAGTGGCCGTGATATGATTAAATTCAACAGCACTACATGAAAAGATATGTGAATTACAGGGCTTTGAAAATATTTAGTTATACAATGAGAACCGAATGAGTAGAACAGAAAATAGTTAGAGTTCGTGATAAGTTATAATTCAAGATTTAATTTTAAGTCGATCTGCCAGAACAATTGATATTACTGTGAATCAGAATTGACGCGAGGTACTGATATATATATATATATATATGTTGCTTATCTGTGGATAATTGAATCAGTACAGGAACTTGGGGATTCTTCTGTAACCTGAAACAGGGGTTGTAATATATTGGGGTCAACCGATATGATTATATCAAGTGAAAGGAAAATTTACTTTAAGATTTATGTAAATTAATATTTGTTTCCTAAATATGAAGCGATTGGACTTTAACGAGTATTAACATGTGGAGAATGAGTATGTATTGAAAGTATGTAGCTGATTATAAACAGATTAACCGACCCAGCTGTTTAGCATTGCTTATACTGTGAATTCCTGGGTTATGTGAAGAGGACTTATGGACATATATGGTGAATTCATATTTATTCACTTCAATGTCATCTTTTTCTCGTAATGAAATCAGGGAAAGTGCTGAAAGAAACACTGACAACAGATGTCAAATTCAATAACATGAAGTTTATGCAATTATGCTACAATAACAGAGTGAAAGTTAAAATTCTACTTTGATTAAGTTTATCAGGATTCGTTGAAGGGATGTGATGTATTCGTATGTGTTATTGTATTGCTTGTCAGATTGAATACAGAATCTGAGAAGAAGGAAAATTCGGGGAATGTTAGAGTGTACTTGATCTTAACCACGAAAAGTCCAGATAGTTATTTTATCGAAATTGCTACAAAGGTTGGCGAACGTGTATAAGGGTCTTCATAATGGTTTCTGGCAATATGCAATACGTTAGTAATTGGGTATGAGATATTACTAATTCATTTCATTGCATAAGATGATTTAGTAATTAGTTACAAGGGCACACGTTTTTGTGAAGATTGGTTTGGCATTCATGTACTACTAGGTAAAATTTTCAACTAGGATATTAAGAAAGCTACTTTCAGATGGAAATGTAAAGCATTATTTGCGATGTATGGTATAAGGGCAGAAACAATGAAGGTTCACGGGATTATTGTGATTGATATTATTCACAATCTGAAATTGAATATTTATCGTAGTAAATTTCATGACAAGATTGCTAAAGTCAAGGAGAATTAGTTGTCATATAAATGAGTATGGACAGGTTAACCCAATCAGATTGTTATTATTGATTGAAACTGCAAACTTACTGGGATTAAACGACCAATATGTAAGAAGAATTACGCAATTATGTGGCTACTAGAACTTGTCATCCTAGAAGGAAGTAATCGATTATGAACAAGTTCTGAATTTTGCAAAAGCAATGGAAATGAGATTGAACTTTTCGCGAGATGTTTGTTACTTGTTGACGTCTGATGTGGAAATATAATAAAGATAGGTGAGTTTTTGAATGATTTGGGAATGTGACTACTATGGGAAGAGAAATATTTCTAGATGTTTTATCTCCAGAAAAAGGGTACAGTTCGACGAATCAAGTGAGATTGAAATTCCAGTTGCCAATTGGAAATGTCAAAAAGAATGGGGAACTAGTCAGTTGTGATTGCGGTCACATCAGTGGGTATAATGTATTTTGTAATCGTGTTATTGTATATGAACCAGTATAGATTCGAAGAGAAATGCTTATATCTATTTGATTCGCAAGGTGAGAAAAGTTTGAGGACAAACTTCCTAAAAGGGAGGGAGAGATGTAATACTCGTACCTGTAAAATAGTGTTAATATTTATTTTACATGTATTAATTAGTATAATTATTGCACGTGATGGTTTGGGTAAGTTCCAGTTATCCCGATGTGATAAGTACTTGATAGATAGCACAGTTGGATAAATGTGAAATAGGACCCACAGGAGGTCCAGATTGAATAAATTGCATTGAAGTGCATTTCAGTGATTAAATGATAGACATGTAAATGTAAATGTGTATATTATAATACTTGTTGATGATATATGATTATTTAATTGATAAAATGTTATGTGTTTTAATATTATATTATTGTTCATGATTATTATAGGACCAGTTTGGGTACCCTTGAGAGATCGTAAATGGACACATGACATAATTAGTAGGCTAATTAGTGCCTTCATATAATATTTGGGACTACTTTTGGGATCCATACATGACATAGGCACATACCCACTTAAATAATTGGATAGTTGGTAAACTAGTGGGGGTTGTAAATGTGATTAGGCCAAAGATGACTAGGAGACTTGAGAGGGTGACACCTTATCTAGGTGAGTCATCATTCTTTTTAATTAAAAAAGAAAAAAAAAACGTGAGTGTGTGTGCATTGTGTAAAGAGGCGGCGGCGGTGGTATATATATATTATAGTATATTTATGTAAATTAAATTAATTTAAAAAAAAAAAAAAAAAAAAAGAAAAAGAAACCAATGATGAACATATAAGAGTGAGCCGAGAGAAAAGAAAAAGGTCAGAAGTCCTGTTCGACTTTGCGACGCCGTTGCTTCATCGTATGATGTCCGTTTCCAAAATAGAGGTTATATTTGGACTCGTGGGGGTAAACCTAACTTAATGGTATAATTTAATTTGAGTTTAATCGATAGATTTTTCGTGACCCAAATGGGTTGGCAACATTTAGTTTACCAAAATTGTGTAGGATTAATACCTACAGCATAATAGAACTCCAATCTCAATTTTAGGAGCGATTTCAAGAGGTGAGTGACATTAATTATGATATGTGGATGGTTTCATGTTTGGGTTCATTTGCAATGTAAAAGCATGTTAAATTAGCTTAATAAAGCTTATTAGTTTATTATTGGGCAAAATTCATGTGATTAAATTAGGCCCAATTTAATTGTGAAAGCACAGTGTAATGTTTGTATGAGCATGTTGAGTTGCTTATTTGGGTCAATGGAATTGCTAGTTCTATACCACCATGAGGTAATCTATGTGGTGACGACCATGGCCACCAGAGGCCTATGGGACCGCACGTGAGGCGTGGGTCATGACTAGGTCACGTGGGCTTAGGGAGTGGAGCCGCAGACTAGTTGGTAGTGGTAGATTATAATTGGTTGTAATGAAATGAAATTGAACATGTTTATTATCCACATGCATAAATAGTGTTATTCACAAGCATATAGCTTATATATTATAGTGGTTATTGAATAACCATCGTAGGTGTTCAAGATGGAGCTCAGAATAAAAGGAAAGGACTTGGAGAGTAATCGTGGGTGTGAGATTGTAAATAAAGTCTGGTTTAATAGGCTTATATTTAATAAGTAAATAAGTGGAATATTGTAAGCAATTATTTATTTTGGTTTGTGTAGTAAAAGGATAGTCGTTTAAATTCTTGTAATATGAAGGACGTGATATGTTGGTTGATTTGGGATTATGGTGGTATTTTTGTACCTTGCATAGTTGGATTGGGCCGACGAACTCAGAGTTTCTACTCATTGAGTTTGACATGAATCGATTATAAATAATACAAGTATTTTAAAACTGTGTTAAGAACTCCTGAAGATTGGGGTTATGACCCAAAAGTGTTTGTACATGTTTTCAGAATATATTCAATGTTTTAAAATGGTTAGAAAAGGTATAAGTTCGAGTGAGTTGAAGGAGACTTAGGCAAAACTCTGCGGCAATGGTAGGAATTCTGCCCAAGTCCCGATCGATCGATCGAATACTCCTCTGCCCGAACCCTGTTTCTCTTACTTCCGATCTTCGGTTTAACTTTTAATTAGGTAATAGGGTACATTTGGGGACCTTTGACCTACAAAGATATTATTTTTTAAGACGGATTTTGTTAAGGTGTGTTTGGGTATTTGTGTATTCAAATCTTTAAAAGAATAAAATAAAATAATATGTCGAGTTCATTGGTCAAAACTTTTATTATAGTGATTTCACAACTTTAAAGACTTGGGACAAGACTTGGTGGCGTGTCGCGTATCCTAGATTTACATCTGTGGATCCGAGGCGTGACAATTCTATAGCCATTATTGGTGGGATGTCAGAGTCATGAGAGCATCCCTGATAAACTCACCTATTTGAGTGTGCAAGTGGGGCCACTTCCTATGAGAATGAGGTTGATTCTCTAGAGCGCTCAAGAAGTCGGGACCTAGCACATGGCCGTTAACGTGCTAGCTTAAAAGCTTGGAATAGAGTGCTGAAAAATTATGTGTGTGATGCAATATCTTGTTTCCCCAAAGCAGTCATAGTTCATGGCATTGTCACTACTGGCTCTGGAGCAAGGTTTGGTGAATACTAAGTGGGAGTTCAAGCCATTGGCACCCTTATTATGCATAATTTTTTTTATTTTTACCCAACATGTGAGTATATTTATTTTTATTAAAATAAGTGGGAGAATGTTAGATTATTTTAATAAAAATACTATTTTAAAGTAATATGTGGATTTTATGGGCTTTTAAACATCTTTTATGTGATAGTTAAAAGTTCCACAATTTGGTCTAATCTATATATAACCCCAACGGACAAATAGATTTTACTAGTATTTTTAATACTCAATTGTGTATAAACTGTTTCATCAGTTACTTCTTGTTGTGAGTTAAAAAAGTTATTATCTCTTTGAATGGTCTATACTAATTCAGAGCATATCACTTATATATAGAATATAGAAGGGCTACATATAGGTAAGTAAGTCAACTTTTTCCTTCTGTAAAATGAAGGATTCCTAGTTGTTTTTTAGCAGCTTCATACAAATCCAATATATTTTATTTATTTATGGGTAACACTTGGGGTACAACCAAAGCCACAACCTTTTTTGCACAACCTCCATTTTGTGTCTATCTCTCTCCTAGTAGGCACTGTCACTGGCACTGTGGGACCCAACAAGAGAGAGATAGATACAAAATGAAGGTTGTGCAAAAAATATTATGGCTTTGGTTGTGCCCCAAGTATTACTCTTTATTTATTTCATATAAGGGATGTTTGGGGTAAAGAAAGACACTAGAGAGCAAGCTTCTTGCCTTATCATTTTGTCCAGATTTGATAGGCGTACGGCAAGGGTAACCGGGCTGTTGTATCCCGGAGACGGCGTGCCAGTTTTCCTACTGCACCTGGTATTACCCATAGAAGGCGCATATCGTCTCACGAGAGCGTATCGCGCCTCATCTCAGTCACTCTCTAATTGGTTCTATAAACGGTGGAATTGACGGTGATATTTATCTATCGGTGAGATTGTTAATTTTGAAGGCTATTTCTATATTATTCTCCAGCAGTTGCCAGCCTGCATAAGCCTACTATACAGAGTGATATACCCGAGACTACACAAGTAGATCCACAGCCTGATGTTATACCAGTACCTCGTCGTAGTGGGAGAGAAGTAAGACTACCTAGTAGGTACACTCTACTGGGAGAGTCTTACGAGGCTGTTCCTGATGAACATGACCTAGATCCTTGCAACTACAATGAGGCTATTTCTGACCGAGATGCTGAGCAATGGCATATATCTATGAAATCCGAGATGGAGTCTATGTACTCTAATCATGTATGAGAGCTTGTAGAACCACCTGAAGGGATAAAACCCATTGGGTGCAAGTGGGTCTACAAGAGAAAGAGAGGAATGGATGGAAAGGTCGAGACCTTCAAAGCAAGGCTGGTTGCAAAAGGTTATACTCAGAAAGAAGGGATTGATTATGAGGAAACTTTTTCACCTGTTGCCATGCTTAAGTCCATTAGGATTCTCTTGTCCATAGCTGCACATCATGACTATGAGATATGGCAGATGGATGTCAAGACGGCCTTCTTAAATGGCCATCTTGAGGAAGACATCTACATGGTGCAGCCAGAGGGATTCATGGCAAGAGGCCAAGAGCACCTTGCGTGCAAATTGCATAAGTCTATTTATGGACTTAAGCAGGCTTCGCATAGTTGGAACATTCGTTTTGATCAGGCAATCAAGTCTTTTGGTTTTGATCAAAACGTCGATGAACCGTGTGTATACAAGAGGGCTGAGGGTAGTGTAATAGTATATCTAGTTCTCTATGTAGATGATATACTCCTTATTGGAAACGACGTAGGAGTATTATCTACAGTTAAAATATGGCTCTCTAACCAGTTTGATATGAAAGACTTGGGTGAGGCCAGTTATGTCCTTGGGATCAAGATTATACGAGATCGCAAGAAAAGGATGTTAGGCTTATCCCAATCAGCATACATAGATAAGATTTTGGTCAGATTTGCAATGCAAGAGTCCAAGAAAGGCATTCTGCCTTTCAGACATGGAGTCCCTCTATCTAAGGATCAATGTCCTAAGACACCCGAGGAAGAGGAGCAAATGAGAAGGATTCCTTATGCTTCAGCTGTGGGAAGTATCATGTATGCTATGCTATGTACTAGACCAGATATCTGTTATGCTATAGGAATAGTCAGCAGATATCAATCTAACCCAGGGCCAGCACACTGGCAAGCAGTAAAGCATGTTCTTAAGTATTTAAGGAGGACTAAGGATTATATGTTGATCTACGATGGAGAGGATTTGGTTCCAGTTGGTTACACTGATTCTGATTTTCAATCAGATCATGATTCCAGAAAGTCAACTTCTGGTTATGTGTTTACGCTTGGAGGTGGAGCCATTAGTTGGAGGAGTGTAAAGCAATCTTGTATTGCTGACTCCACCATGGAGGCTGAATATGTAGCAGCCTCTGAGGCAGCAAAAGAGGCCGTATGGGTCCGAAAATTCCTCATGGATCTAGGGGTAGTACCTTATGCGAGCTCTCCTATTGTTCTTTATTGTGATAATAGTGGAGCAGTTGCGCAGAGTAAGGACCCCAGAAACCATAAGCGTGGAAAGCATATAGAGAGGAAATATCACCTGATTCGCGAGTTCGTGCAGAGAGGCGATGTCACTGTGGCCAAAATTGCATCGGCGGAAAACCTAGCAGATCCTTTCACAAAGACACTGCCGACAAAGAAATTTGAGTCTCATGTGGATGGATTAGGAGTACGATGTAATGTCGATTGGCTTTGAGTGCAAGTGGGAGAATGTTGGGATTGTATGCCCTTAAAGCCACTCGTTAAGACATTTTATTATTAATAAATTGAATTTATTATTGATTATTATTACATATTATGGGTATGCCTGTATCATTTCAATACATGAGCAGTGTATTGATGTGTCCTCAAGTTGAATTGTAGATGATCTAGGTGTATGGAAAGGATTCACACACGGGAGTTCATGATCATCAGTTCCTTTCAACTTGAAACTTAGTTCACAGTTAGTATGAATTTGAGACAATTCATATGGACAACTGTAACATATAGTTGCTACATGGTGGAGTGACATAACTTTGTCATTGGAGTGGTTGAACTCACAACTTATATGTTAACGTGGTTGATGCGTTGAACAGGATCGCTAACTAGATTACTGCACTAAATGACTGTCTCTTAAGTGTTTGTTTATCTAGTTCATTAAATTGTAAATTACTCTTAATCCTGAGAAGATAAATGGACTCGGCACTTGTGCTAGTTACTTTGATATACTACATAGTGAGAT
Source organism: Hydrangea macrophylla (assembly GCA_033977485.1). Classification (NCBI taxonomy): domain Eukaryota; kingdom Viridiplantae; phylum Streptophyta; class Magnoliopsida; order Cornales; family Hydrangeaceae; genus Hydrangea; species Hydrangea macrophylla. The sequence continues at coordinate 31,798,738 of CM066987.1, forward strand.
CTTATGATCAATACCTCGGTATGTTGGGTGATTAGTATATGAGATCTGTGAACGTGTATCTTCAATATGGAATCCATGTTGGATAACTTTTGGATAGTTTCATTCGATCACAGAAATCTGAGTACTCAGTTGGGTTTTTCCTAAACCAATTTTTATATATATTATTTATAGTTAAATAATAATTATTTGCAAAAGGGTAGTATGGTCTTTCCATACGTGATCGATTGTGGATAACTAGAGTTTCCAAAAGTGGTAAATAATAGGCGACCAAAAAAAGGTAGACAGTCAATTAATATTTTACCTTGTGTTGCTTATTAACGTGGAGGGGTATATTTGCAGATAAATTTATTGAGTTGGGCCTTAATATAATTTCTATTTTCTTGGAGTGCAATTACAGCATTGTAGTAGGGTGTGTCTGTAATTAATCAGTTTTAGTTAGATCAAGGATTGATCAGATTGGCTAAGATGTGATTGGAAGCCAAGAAAAAGGATGGCCATCAGATCCCATCGTTGGCTCCTAACCGTAGGGTGCATACTAAAGCTGTGTATGGTGTTTGTATATAACAGATTCTATTTATATATAAGTATATGGATAATTTATCTTTTTGTAAAGATAAATATATATATATATATACATATATTAAATTTAAATTAATTTTTAATTTGAATTTAAAAGAGATTTAGTGCTACTATATCTCTGTATCCATATCTTATATATATACAGTATATCTGTTAGGAAAAACTAACGTTCTGAAATATTACATACACCATATTGAGAGCTTTGAGTGACTTGGGAGATTCCTACCATCTTCCTGCGCATCTGAAGGTTAGAGAACAACGGTGAAGGTCCGGTGGTGACAAAGGCTACATACTGTACCATCTTCAACTTCGGAGCTTGAGGTAACGAATAAAAAATAATATTGTTTTACTTAATCGTTTGATTAATCAACCACTGTGAGGATCCAGAAATTTTTTGAAATCCTTCCGCTGTATTTTCTGTAATATTCCCAACAGATGTGGTACTGTGAGAAGTTTTTTGGTACCTCAAAGACATCATGTGTCCAGTTAGTATATAGAAGTTGTCATGGGCGGGATCCATGTTTCTACACACAAAAGGTCCTAATTTTTGTGAGTCCCGAGATCTGGATCTCATTTAACTAATTTACGCTTATTGGCTAGAAGATATTATGTCAGCATGCGTTTGATACTTAAAATTATGGTTAAATTTTTTTTGGTAAATTACACTTTATACCCTTGTAGTTTAGATGTGATATCATTCTGGTCTCTGCAGTTTTAATTTTGTCATTTTGGTCTTTACAGTTTCAATTTAGATTCAATGTAGTCTATCTATGAAAATTTTCTACAATTTATTTATTTATATATTTATTTTTAATAGAAATAGGTTATGTGATAAAAAAAATATATATATATATATATATTTACTCCTATGTAAGAAAAAATTTGATAAATGGACTATATAGAACCTTAACTGAAATTACAAGTATCAAATTAACAAAATTAAAATTACATGGACCAAAATAAAATCACTTCCAAACATAACAAACATATATAACAAATGCTAATGACCAAACATAACAATTTTTTTCTCCTCTCGTCATCTTCCTTCCTCTCTCTTTAACAAACAAAACAAATGCAAATGACCCAAAAAAAAAAAAGTGTTTGATAGTACAAGAGCTTAATAGTGAAGACTTAAACCATTAACAAAGTATACTAAACATAACAACAAAAATTACAGAAAATTTGATTTATATTTCAGAAGAACAGTATATTCATTCACAATTAATAAATCGAATAAATCAATTTACATCTTCCCTTCGTATTCGTTAACACGGTGGGGATAAAAAAAAAAAATTTAATCTCAAAGCACATAATTGGAGTTCTCACAAAGGGCAGAGGCCGCAGAGCTAAGCTCAGATCTTAACGGATTCTTGACCCATTTTCGAATTTGGGCAAAACCCGAATAGAAACAATCAACAAAACCATCACAAACATGACTACGTTGATCTTGATGATGATGATGATGAGGAGGAGGAGAGAGAAGGGTGACCGGAGTTCTACAAAGAGGACAAGTGGAATGTGACTCTAACCATGGTTTAATGCATTGGACATGGAAGCTATGGTTGCATTTGGGGAGTTTTTGGTAATTTTCACCAGAAGAGATTTGGTAAAGGCACACCACACAATCCATTTCAATCCCATCTTCTTCTTCTTCTTTAACTTGTTCCACTATTGGCTTTGCATCAATTTCGAGGAGGCGGCGGTGGTTGAAAAGTAGCTTAATTGTGAGTGACCACAATGACTCGGTGTTTTGATTCAGCATTGTGAGTATAAGAATTGTAGCAAAAACTATATTTGCTATTACTTTACCATCTAATTCTTCATTGAAATCTGCTAATTTCCCAATCATGGCTAGGCACCCTTTTATCATGGTCATACTATCTAGTTTCTCTCTCTAAATAGAGAATTTTATAGTATATGTCTTACCACTTCAAGCTCAAGGAGGAACTTAATTAAGATATGTATATATATATATATATATATACGGATCGAGGTATATGTATTTGTGTGGGTGGGTGTATTTGTGCGTATATACTAAGCTAAGAAAATGAAAAATTCAATAGGGGGGCCCCCAGGGGTTGTTGGCCATTGGGTTTGCTTTTGCTTAGTGAGCATGTGGAAAGAGTGAAAGAGTTGATTTATTTCGGATTAATTATTGTCAAGTCCTCCGTTTAAAAAAGTAACCTCAGTCCTATTTTATGTGTCCATTTTAAAAATATTTATTTTTTTTTAAAGAAATATAATTATTGCTTGTAATAAATACAATTGTCCAAAAAAAAACCCTTACTTGTTTTTTGTTTTTTTTTTTTACTTTTTGTTGGGCATTTTCAAAATCAATAAAGATAAATTTGAAAAATAATTAAAAGATTATCAAAATGAACATTAGTTTTGGGATATTCAAAAAATGAAAAACGGACACAAAAAATGGGACGGAGGGAGTAATTGGTTTGCGATGCTTCCCAATTTTTTTTTTCCAAAAGTATTTTCCAACACATGTGGCAGTGGATCTAGTTGATTTTGATTGGTTGATATTAAAGTGGTCCTACTATTAATAAAGATGGTCTCAGTGCCACATGTGTTGGGAAACAATTTTTAGAAAAAAAAAATTTAAGAATCATAACATTACTCATTGGTTAAAAGACACAAAGAAAACTCTTTCAGACAAAATCCTGACTAATTATTAAAAAAAAAAAAATTCCGACAACTTTGAGAAAATTTACAAACTTTTCTTGTGAAATTTCACATGAAAAGTTTGTGAAAAATTTCAAAATCATCGGATAATTTTGCTCAGATTTATATTGAAGGACTTTTCAGTAAAAAAAATTCTTTATCAGCCCTAATACTTAAAAAGTACTATAAAATACAGTAAACCCTAAGACCATCTCCAATGAGCATGCTATACCTCATGCTATTGCCAAATTATAGCATGACTTACAAAAAAAAACTCTCCAATGACATGCCAAAACTCATGCCAAATTATAGCAATACTATATTATGTGCCAAATTTGGCATAACCTTTGGCATTGCTATAATTTGGCATGACCTTTGGCACACCATTGGAGATGTGGTTTTGGAAGACTATGCTATAATTTGGCATACCAACAAGACAATACCTTAAATTTGTCTAATACAATGAAAGAAATAACATTTCATTTGACATATAGCATTGGACCACATATGCTAAAATATAACATTTTAGTTTTGCAATAATGCCAAAATATATGTTTAGTATGACAAAAATAGCATTTAGCATTGGAGATGGTCTAATTACTCTAATTTTTTACTAGAAGGTGATCAGACTAGAAAGTGGAACATGCTTATGAGTTACTCCCTCCGTCCCTCTTTTTGAGTCCTATATTCTATTTTGGGATGTCCTAAAATTAGTGTCCACTTTCCTACATTGGCATACAATTTTTACTTACTTTCCAAAACTACCCTTCTTTGAAATCTACACCAAGACAAAACTAAAAAAATTACTGCAATAATTAGGGGCAATTGTGAAAAATAAGTGTAAATTTTTTTTCTCCCTAATAAATTGGATTCCTAAAAGTGGATTAAAAAAAGGGACGGAGAGTATGATGTTGTTATTTATTATTCTGACAACTGAGTTTTTTTTTTTTGGGTCGTGTCTGGCAACTGAGTTTAAATATCTGTTTGACACGATTAATGTTTGGATACTATATAGAACTCAATTTGTACACTGTTTATTATTTTAGGTCCATTCAAATAAAGTGCAGTTTCAACATCGATCTTTACGAAACATGTTTGCTTTTCCAAGCTTTTGCCTTATTGTCAATTTCCCGATTTATGAAGCTGACTTCCTTTAGAAAATGTTAATATATACTTATGACTTGACTTATGTTCTCTACCCTAATTTACTTCTAATGTTCATATTTTAATTTAAAATTAAATAAATTGGTTTCTACATCCGCTATTCATTTAAAAAATAATCTTACTTTTAAAGTGTTTTTATATATATATATATATACTTACACACACATTCAAACCCAAACCAATCAAAACCCAAGTCCACAACAAAATTTGAAGAATAACGTTGATGACCTCCTGTCAGATTAATTTGGTCAGATGATAGGTTTAACGAAAAAACTACTTTTATAATTTTACCTTTGCAAAAGGACGAAATTCTCCTCTAATCTTGTAGGCTATGCCTAATTTATCTATATAAAAAAAATTATCTATTTTAAGAATTTGTGTTTTTCCTTTTTTCCATAGTTGTAGGTATATACCTCACTAATTCAAATTTGCATTAGTTTTACCTACATCATCAAACCCGTTTTGCCTTGTTAAATCTTGATTTGGCAAAAGTGTTATGTAAGAGAGAGAGAGAGAGGGAGAGAGAGATTAGTATACGATCTGTGTGCGTGTGAGTGTGTGTGCACGCAATCCTGGATGCTGCTATAGTATCATTGTTTATGTTTATGTCCATTTGTAGTGGTGCTTATGGTATCCTTGAGTAGTACTACGTAATTGAAACAACACCATGGTGAATAGGGAACACACGTGGATACAGTTAATCCCATATTGTGTAAACGGTGCATTTCACAGTTTGTATAGTATTTTTTTCAAAAAAAAAAAAATTTTAAAAAAAAATTGTATAAATACTATACAAACTGTGAAAGACACAATTTGTGCAGTATGAAACTAACTGTACCGAGGTGTATTTCTGGTGGAGTGGTTGCAATGGTGGGTATAGTTGGTATGAGTGGTTGCGGCATTACAGATAGTGGCGATGTGATGTAGGACAGTAATTAATCTTTAATTTTGACCACTAATGGCGATGTGGTGGTGCATTTTGATAACCAATAATGGCCTAATAATGTAATTTCCTTTGACAAACAAACAGTACAAAACAATGGCCTAATAAGCAAGTTATAGACCTAATTTGGATAGTGCTATGTATGGTGGAGGGATAGAAAATGGAGAGAAGGGGGTACAATAATCTCCTTTTTATTTTGTTAAATGAGGCGGTAGTGATGGGTGAAGTATGGAGAGAATGGTGCATTGTACTATTGTACCCTCAGATAGCGAAAATGTGATATTTTTTTAAGGATGGAATAGTTTAAATAAAATAAAATAATAAAACAAGGAAAGCCTCTTCCTCTTCCCTCCCACAATTTGCCCCATTTTGAACAAGAAATGATGGATCTAAATATACACTGTTTTCTTGTTTCATAACTTTCTCCTCATTTCTTGATACTGTATATATGCTATGTTGACGTACATAGTATCCTGCAGTCAATGAAAATTAATTATTTCAATTAATTAGACTCATACTCTTATAAGATTCCATTATTTGTGGGTCTTATCTAACTAACCCACTTCTATTTATTACAGTGTACCACATCAATATGCTACATGAAAGTACCTAAAACTTTCTCCCTCTCTTACACTCTACCCAATTATATATCCTCATCTTCCCTACTTTCCTTCGTGCCAAACACAAAAAGTGCTAAGAATAAACCAATTGTTTGATAGACATGACCTAAAGGGGGAAGATACAACAATTAACAAAGCTTACTAAAAACGAAAATTGATTTACCAGCTTTATCCAAATGGTGTGACATCTTTTTTTCAATGGGAAGAGTAAGGGTTCGACTGTACTTAGGGGAGTCTTTACTTGCCCCTTTCTTCAATTAGAATGAGTAGTCCTTGTTAAACTTTGTTGTGGACTATTATGAAACGTTGGAAATGAATTGAGTTGGATTAAGAGTGTGTGCCCAGACATAATTATAGTAAGTATATATCTACACTATACTATAAAAGAGGCTAAGAGTGGTTTCAATTTCAATTTTGTTCTAATTTGTCAATTCTTGATTTGTTTGAAATCATATTTTTACCCTTACTTTTCTTTTTTGTTTCATTTTCCTTTAATGATTACTTTCATTTTTTGGTCATTTTGTGAGGGTAGGTTGGTCATTTCACTCCTAAAACAACCCTTATTACTATTAAGTCAACTTTTAAAATTAAATTATTTAGAAATGATGATTCAATCAGCTTTTCAAACCATAATTACAAATATTTATAATTTCATTCAACTTTTAAAATTATTTAATCTACAAATAATGATTCAATCAACTTTTCAAGCAATAATTACAAATATTTACAATTTGGTTCAAAACCCCAAAAGTCAACAAATGATCAAGGCACAACCTCTTTTCGGCTTAGTGGTTTGTATGTTTTTTCGTTATTCCCAAACAAGTCACTAACTTGTTTGGTTTTGTTTTGTTTTGTTTGGTGTTTTGCTAGGTTTTGTTTTTATTTTTTTGAGTTTTTCCTAACAAACTACTAACACAAACAAGGCACAACACAACTCGAATTGGGCTATGCTTTGTTTGGTTTTGTTTGGTTTTGTTTTTCTTTTTTTGGTTTTCCCAAACAAAGCACTAACATTTGTTTAATATACCCCATATAAATCTATATCTTTATCTATACCTACACCCTATATAAAAGAGGCTAAATGTGATTTCCAATTTAAATTTTGTCATTATTTGTCATTTTTTGAATTGTTCGTTTTTACCATTTTCCCTTTGAAAATCCTATACAATTCTATACATTTCCACACTCTTTTTTGGTCATTTATTCACAAATGATTTTGGTTTTTTTTTTTTTTTTTTCTTGAAAAAGTGAGGTGTGCCTATAAATTTAATTTACATATATGCTTAGACATTTAATTTTATTACACACATGCCTTAAAAAAAAAAAAAACAAACAAACAAACAAACGAATTTTTTTGTAGATTGTGGGTAATATCCAAATATAAAATAAAAATTATAGGCATTGTGTGTGATCAAAATATTTTGGGACAACCAATTATAGGTTTTTTGTTTTTTGTTTTTTTAAGGCATATATGTGTAATAAAATTAAATGTCTAAGCATGTGTGTAAGTTAAATTCATAGACCCACCTCACTTTTTCAACAAAAAAAAATGAAAAAATGAAAAATAAAAAAAATGTGAAACCGGTTGTGCCATGTTTGGAAAACCGATTTTTGCCTTTGTTTTTAAGTCTTTTTGTTTCCCAAACAAGCACCATTAATTTTGGATTAAAATTAATTTAATATACTATGTTATACGAACACTCATAATAAATATATAAATAGTAATCAACAATGCTACACACACTCTGAAAAGCACACTAAAATACACAACCTTGCTTAAAAAGGTTGAACTTTATGCTGAAAAGACTGCACACATAAAACACCCACTTTAGTGTGCAGACTTTTCAGCACAAGGTCCAACCTTTTTAAGCAAGATTGTGCATTTGGTGTGCTTTCAGAGTGTGTGTAGCATTACTCTATAGTAATACATATAATACGTATATAAACAATACTATGCAATGTTAAAACGATACATTGTAATTTACAATTACAAATACATCTATAATCAGATGTTGCACAAAATCCACATTTCCATTTTCTTTCAACTTTAACTTCTTTCTTTTTCTTTTTCTTTTTTGTTTTTTTTTTATTTTTTATTTTTTTTGCATTTGAGCTATAAATATAAATCGAATTTCATATTTTATTACACATTTCCATTTTTTTTTTGCCTTAGAGCTCTAAATATAAATGGAATTTCATATTTTATTACACACACATACTTATAAATTTAATTCACACATACACATGGTTAGAAATTACTTTTTTACGCGCATAAAATAAACTTGAGAAAATTAATATTGGAGATTGTGGATAATATCAAATAGAAAATTCAATTTATAGGCATGTGTGTGTAATACATATAACCATTTTCTTGATTTTAGCATTATAAATCATATGTATATAAAATTTATATGTAGTTAAAGGAAAAAGGAAAAGGGAAAAAGATGATAGGGTTTTGAATATATCATGTGTTATGATGTTAAAAAAAAAAATCTTTAAACAAAAAAAAAAAGAACAAAAGAAAAGAAAATTTTGATTTAAAAAAAAAGTTGAAAAAAAGAAAAGAAAAGAAAAGAAAAGAAAAAATGATAAGTTCTTCCAATATATCATGTCTTATGATGTTAAAAATAAGTTATTAGTAAGACAAAAAAAAATGGGAGAGTATGGCTAAAAGAAACATAAGTGAAAACACCAAGAAAAGATACGAAAAAAAAAATTAAAAAAAATTGAAGAAGAAAAAAATAAATTATTGTCACACCCGTTCCAGGAATTTATAATTTTATCATGCATATTTTGTAATTTGGGAGTTTATCAATGTGAGTTGATAATGGTGATGAGGTTGACTGTGAGTCAACGGTAAGGTGTCAGTAAGGACACGAGAACATGGTAGTTCATATGGCATGAGCATGAGTAAATGGCATTTATATGATTTAAATGTTATTTGACTTATATGGTATTTTGTGAATAGTAATTATACCTGTGTAGTATAATTTCTGGTATTATCGGTATTGTTAGTTAACATTTTGAGAACTGTGGTGAGAACGTGAGTGATACGTAAATTAAAAAGGTAGGTTGTGTAGAAATTCCACAGAATATAGTTTTCGGACGTTATGTTTGGACCCAACCGAAACCTAGTCGAAAACTTTTGAAATTTATAATTTTCACTCGTAAAGTTATAAAATGGACGTGTGCGAAGTTTCATGGGTTAATTAGAAGTTTGAGGAACTCGTGGGGAGGTAAACGTAATTTCCAGAACGTTTGTCTATATATAGATGAGGATGAGATTTCAATCTCATCCAAACTTTTCCAAAATATCTAGAGAGAGGAGAGAGAAAGGAGATTTGGTTGCCACGAGCTTGCCGGCGACATACGACGACCGTTCGTCCGTTAGATTTTCTCCAGATTTCAGATTTGAACTCGTGGAGGTGAGACCTACGTTTTGATACTACTTAGGCCGTGTTTGGCCAATTTTTGTAAAAATTTTAATTCTAGACTTTTGGGAAAAACAGGTATAAACTTGTAGGAATTTTCTCAAATTCGAATTCCGACGATTATTTAGCCTCCTAGTCGATCCTTCAAAGTTTGGGGGAAATCGCACGAGGTATGAAGTTCTAACTTGTGAAATATAGAGAAATACATGTTTTATATTTCGACGACGAAATTGAGATCCGGGCAAAATCCATGTGTTAATTGTAGGCCCGTTAATTATGCACGCGCTAAATTGTGAAAAGCATGTCTACTTTTACGCGAGCACGTTGAGTTGTCTATGTGGGTCAAAGGGGAGTCTTATACAAATTCATGCCGGAGTAAGCTTCTCGATGTTTGAGAATTTGAGTAGCGACGGCTACCGTGCATGGTTGAAGGCTTGGGCTTGCCATGGCACTTGTGGGATGTAATGGTTGTAGGCTTGGACTAGCCATTGACATCGCGGTTTAAGGCTTGGACTTGCCGCTACCGGATGAATGCGTATTTTTCTCCTTAGAGACTATTGATATGACTTATGAGATTAAGGCATGTTTATCGTATATTGCATATGTTAGAACTTGTATGCTCAGCATATAACTGAGCAGTGGAGATGTACTCCATTGCAGGTAAAAAGAAAGACAAGAAGAAGCGTGATGAGTGAGGACGTTAAAGAACGCCGGGGGAATCACTTGTATATGTTTTTGTTTAAATCTTAAAACTTGTATAAGGATGGAAGTTTTCATAGTATGTTGTAATATAATCTGAACTTCGATTTAGTACTTGTAATCCCTAGTAAACGCTCTTGTATTTATGTTTTGAATGATGGAATAGAGTGGTTATATGTTGGTTTAGAATTGGAAGAACCTTGAGTGAGAAAGCTGCAGTTTTGAGTTTGCTGATGGAAATCAGTCGACTGGTTTTTGATCCAGTCGACTGGATCGCTGTATTGAATGGGTTACTGCTTGGTTTCGTCTGAGGTTCAGTCGACTGGGTTGAGAAAACAGTCGACTGGATGGAGCCCCAGACCTGGACATTCAGCTGGATTGGGCACCAGTCGACTGGACTTCTTCAGTCGACTGAAAATTTTAGGCACCAGTCGACTGGGTCCTCGACACAGTCGACTGGATGGGCTGTTATGTTTGGAAACCTTGCTGTTTGAGATCACCAGTCGACCGGACTCTCGATCAGTCGACTGGTCCTCTGTTTTCAAAAAAAGAAACTGTTTTCCTTTGAAAGGATTCAATTGGTCAAAAACTTTTTATAACTCTGATTTTCATGGATCTTAATAATGTTTTCCGCTGCTATTTTACTTTAATGGAACTGGATAAGCCTTGATGGCGTGCCACGTGTCCTATTTTCACGCGTAGTGGGATGGGTCGTGACATTTTAGTGGTATCAGAGCAATAGGTAACAAAACTCCGGGAACGTTCGACGACGAGAGAAGTGTTGAGTGAATTGCCATATGTTCTAAATTACATCCATACATATTAGAGATGTTTGATGCATATGTATGTTATTTTACATACATGCTATTGTTATTGTTGTACATGCATAGTGTTTATGCATTGAGAACTACAGGATTGTGATCATGGATGACTGAGAGTTATCACCACATACCCGACGAATGAATGAAATGGCAGAGATGATGGGGAATATGGGGGAAATGATACGGAATATAGCGGAGCGACTGCCTCCCACGCCTCACATAGAAGTGGAACCAATAACTGTAGTGCATGCACCCGAAACTAGAGGCATAAGATCTGTATCCGAACAATTCGCTCGAAAGAAACCAATGGAATTTCATGGGACATCCGATCCAACGCTCGCAGAACATTGGATAATGGACATGGAACGAATCTTCCGATCTATCCCGATGACCGATAGGGAGAAGATGGAAAATGCAAGTGATGTACTGAAGGGGGAAGCCTAGAACTGGTGGGTAAATGTGCTAGATCAAGGGGCACCGATTTCTTGGGAAGGATTCAAGGCAGAATTCAATCGCCGGTTCTTTCCGCGAGCCGCCTATAATGCAAAGAAGAGAGAGTTTGATAACTTGAAGCAAGGAGATATGACTGTAACCGAATATACTTCCAAGTACCACGCCTTGTTGAGATTTGGAAAGGGTTCCGTACCAGAGGAGGAAAATAGGGCAAGGAAATTTGAAGAGGGCTTAAGGGAAAATATCCGTTTGAGGGTAGAGACTTACGAGCATTCGACTGTGGCAACAGTACAACAAACGGCACTAGTGGCCGAGAGTGGGATGGAAAGGTCGAGGCAGAATCAGCACGGTAAACGAAACAATGAGGGTAGTGATAGGAACCAAGGCGGATCTTTCAAGAGACCGTTTCAAAAAGGCTCTGGTTCTAGTTTCAGTGATTTCAGGAGAACGCCAAGTAACATACCATTGTGTTCACTTTGCAACCGACCACACTCAGGCCGATGTTTCATGACCAAACCCCAAACCAGAAGCCAAGGCGGGGGTAGTACAAATTTAACACCTGATATGAGAGGCAAGTGTTATGATTGTGGAGTATTTGGGCACCAAGCCAAGGAATGCCCGAGGAAGTATCCTCTGCAAGGAGCTAGTTCTATGGCTTCCAGTGGGTCGAAGCCTAGATAATCTAATGACGGGGGACAAAGGATTGAACAACGTCAAGGAAGAGCATATCAGATGAACCCAGGAGATATGACTGCTTCCGAGACAGTAGTCTCAGGTATGGTGCTTGTATGTTCGCACTTAGCACGCATACTTGTCGACTCGGGATCTACGCATTCATTTGTATCGCATGCTTTTGTTGAACATTTGACTGTTAAATCGGCACCGTTAGGATATGAATTGTCTATTGCTGTGCCACTTAGTAAATCGATAATGACGTCTACTGTATATAAGAACTGTGAGATCAAATTAGGCGAGAAGTTGATGACTGTAGACCTTATACCGATTGTGGTGAACCATTTCGACGTAATTCTGGGAATGGATTGGTTAGCTTTTAACCAAGCCACAATAGACTGTGAACGGAAAGAGGTTAATTTTCGATCACCGGTGCATGGGAACTTTTGTTTCCAAGGGAGTGGGGTTATACCGCTGCCGTATTTGATTTCAGCTATCCGGGCGAGAAGGTTATTAAAAAAGGGATGTCAAGGATTCCTATGTTCAGTGACGGATATCTCATCGACCGAATTAAAAGTAGAAGACATTTCGATAGTGCGAGAATATTCAGATGTATTTCCTGATGACCTACCAGATGTTCTTATTGAGAGAGAGGTTGAGTTCACCATTGAAGTAAAGCCAGACTCAAGACCCGTATCAAAGGCACCATATAGAATGGCACCTATGGAATTGAAGGAGCTGAAAATTCAACTACAAGAGCTACTTAACAAGGGTTTCATCCGACCAAGTGTATCGCCGTGGGGAGCTCCAGTATTGTTTGTGAAGAAGAAAGATGGCTCAATGCGCATGTGTGTTGATTACAGGGAACTGAACAAGTTAACGATTAAGAACAAGTATCCGTTACCCAGAATTGATGACTTATTTGATCAACTTCGAGGGGCACAAGTGTTTTCGAAGATAGATTTGAGATCAGGTTACCATCAGTTGAAGGTGAAGGCCGAAGACGTTGAGAAAACTGCTTTCAGAACGCGTTATGGACACTATGAGTTCTTAGTTATGCCGTTTGGGGTTACGAATGCACCAGCCGCGTTCATGGATCTTATGAATCGAGTATTCAAGGATTATTTGGATGACTTTGTGATAGTGTTCATCGATGACATTCTTATCTATTCACCGAGTGAGATAGAACATGAGAATCACTTGAGACTAATACTTCAGAGATTACGAGAGAAACAACTGTTTGGTAAATTCAAGTAATGCGAATTTTGGTTATCTAGTATTACTTTTCTTGGTCACGTGATTGACAAGAATGGAGTTTCAGTTGATCCTCACAAAGTAGAAGCTGTATCTAATTGGCAGAGGCTGACATCCGTATCTGAAATTCAAAGTTTCTTGGGATTAGCAGGATACTACCGCCGTTTTATTGAACATTTCTCAAAGATTTCTTTACCTATGACAAGGTTGATGAGGAAAGGAATTACATTTGAATGGAGTCAGGAATGTGAAGACAGTTTTCAAGAATTGAAAGCACGACTAACGAGAGCACCTATTCTGACAATACCATCCGGAACCGAAGGATTTGTAATCTATAGTGATGCTTCACATAAAGGGTTGGGATGTGTGCTTATGCAAGGTGGTAAAGTAATTGCATATGCTTCTAGACAGTTGAAGACACATGAGGTTAACTATCCGACCCATGATCTTGAGTTAGCCGCAGTAATTCATGCTTTAAAAATTTGGAGACACTATCTGTATGGAGAGAAATGTGAGATTTTCACCGACCACAAGAGTTTGAATACATTTTCGCCCAACGAGATTTGAATATGAGACAGAGAAGATGGTTGGAATTGATGAAGGATTACGATCTTTCGATTGAGTACCATCCGGGAAAGGCAAATGTAGTGGCCGATGCATTAAGCCGGAAGACGCCGAGGAATTTAGCCGATGAGCTAACACAACAAAAAGAATTGGTAAAAGAGATGGAACGCTTAGAGTTGGATATGATTCCAAGAACCAATGATGGCTTAATGATGACGATCATTGCACACCCAGATATTATTGATGAGATCAAGAAGGAACAATTTAACGATGTCTACTTATGCAAAATGAGGGACGAGATATGTCACACCCCAACCCGCCACAGCAGGCTAGGACACGTATAACAAAAAGTTACCCAAAATAAAACACCCCTTATTAGCCATAAAATAAGAGTTAAACATAGGAAAATTGATTTATTAGCTTAAACCGGACCAAGGGTAAAATTGTCATTAATAAAATATAGTCAAATTTTATATCAAAAGATATCCCTTTGAGTCTCGGTTCCAACGCAAAAAACGGCGTGCGAATCTGAATTTTCTAGAAAGAGTTATGTCTGTTTTCGTAAAAGTCAACAGGCCAAAAATTAGACCTGCGGATTTTTGCACATCAAATTTCTATACCAATTCCCAACCCAAATGAGTACGCCCACAAGCAACGTATTAAAATATACAACAAAAGAAACATACTCCCATGTTGCCCAGAACCCCCTGGTTTAACGCTTCTCATTGTGATGCTCATCTGTACCTGCGTGGTCATTAGCCACAAAATCGAATAAGCTTTCGCTCAGTGAGTACGTGGTACTAATCATGCAATTGGAGTATTTAATGAATCATAACACCAATTAAACATCACAACAATAAATGGTCGCAGGCGTGTCAAGTAACCAATCACCATCGTTCTGGACCCCTGATTCCGGGTCATTCTCACTTGTCGTCGCTTTTAAAGCGATATCACTCACTCTCATGTGACCGTAGTCAATTCGTTGTGTGGTCGTCACCACGTCCCCTTTTCTCTGAGGACTTCATCATCATCCCCCTTTTCTCTGAGGAATGGGCGTCCCTTATATACGGGCTAAATAATGGTGATTATTACTTGAGACCCTTTGACCCAAATAAGCACATAAGCAGTTCAACATGTCAACATGGCAATTTCAACATTTCAAACATGTTAATTGCTAATTAATCATATGTTTTTCTACTTAATCATAACTAAGCAATTTAAGCATTCATTAATAAATAAATAACATTAAACATCCAATTTTGGGATTAGGACACTCACCTCACGAATAGGTCCGAATAAAGTCTAGAAATCCCAAATTCCTTCGCAAAACTAGCTCTAGTTACTCCTAATGATATCCCTACATATATAGATCACATATATGTATCACCCCTTAAAATGGGTCGCGGAAAAACATTATCAAAACTGAAAAAGAAAGACATAAAAATGATCCTCTCACCTTCACGATACCAAATATGGCTTCGGTTCACGAAGTAGAGGTCGGACAACGAAGCTACGGCGACAAACGCGGCGTCGTGCAACTTTTTCCCTTCTTTTTCTCTCGACAACCAACTCTCTGCTTTTCTTGGTTGTTGTTTATTTTTTTTTTATTTTTTATTTTTTTGGTTTGGTTGGCCTGATGACCAGCCGCCAAACTTATATAACATATGGAGTGTATGTTAAGTCCAAGCTTCCTCTGGAAGCTTGGTCCTATTCTCAATTAACTCCCCTCAAGTTTGATTATCCATTATGAGATCCTTAACTAATTATATTAACTACTCAAATGTCTGAATGGTTATGAGGCTATGTCATGTATGCGTCCCAAAAGTGGTTCCAAATATTTTATGAAGTTGCTAGTTAACTTACTGGTTATGAATCCAATTCCAATTCGCTCTCACTAGGGTACCCAAACTGGTACCATTAAAGGTCACAATTAACAATAAAATATTAAAAATACCTTAACAAATATTCATTTAATCATAAATGCAACTAAATGCAATTTATTTAATCTGGACCTCCTGTGGGTCCCACTTCATATCTATCAAACTGTGCCCTTTATCAAGCACTTATCACATCGGGGTGCCTGAAACTCACCCAAATCATCACATGCAATTAATCACACTAATTTATGCATGAGAAAATAAATGCTACTACCTTTTTCCGGGTACGGGTATTACATCTCTCCCTCCCTTTTAGGAAGTTTGTCCCCAAACTTTACTTGTCTCAAGTACCGATTACATATAAATACTTTCCTTCGAACCTTCAATGGTCCATACTCAACTCACGGTTCAAATCTGACTTTCAACACTGTAACACGCAATTTAGAATGCATTGCGCCCATTAGTTAATACCACTACAATCTCAATTGGTAGTCTACTGATTCCCATTCTCTTTAACATTTTCAGATGGTTCCATCGAATCACTCAGTTCTGCAAACTATACCATTCTCTGATGATAACACATTTAGAATATTTCTGTCCCAGTTGTAGACATTAATTTCTATCAACTTCTTGGAAACAAGATTCACTTACTTGTGATGTCTTTTCAACCAATCACTCATTATCAACTTATGAAAGGCACTCTTCTGTAATTCAGTTTCTTTTCCATTACCTCGTGCGAACTCCCAGAATACTAGCACAAGTCAACTATTCCATTTTATGATGATAAATATCAGTAAATATAGAATTTCACAATTCCTTTCCACATACCAATCGATTAACCACAACAAATTTGTATTTCTAACCATTAACAATCGAACTTGGTCACCTGTCTACAATTGTTGACCCGTCAATACCTAATCTCTGTTGACTTTGACTATTCAGTCACAAAGTTCATCACAACAAATACTCATTTTCATTTGGTCATTAGCATCATTGACAATAACCCAACGACTTTTCGATATTACCATCTTTATTTTCTGTTAAACAACATATCCCCGGTATGTTTTACAATTTTCATCTGAAGATGATCGTCTCAACCTCTTAGATTTAACTGCTAACTAGTGATACCCAAATTTCGAATCTATCTTCGAAAGTTTTATCTCTAGTAATTGATTAACGAGTTATCACGTATAATAAAATACAAGTAGCACGATTTCATATCTGCCTGTTAACATATTATTCCACAATCCCATTATGAGCATCAATATATATTCTAGAATCCATTCCTTGAACTATTTGCATTCAAAACATATAATTGGCTTCCAGATTTCAACACAGCTTACTGTAGAATGATATCCAATCGCTTCCCTTTCAGTAGTCCATCAATAATTTCTCTTTCCCCCTTTTTAAATAAACAGAAACCCAAGCATATCTTTAAGTTAACTTCCCTGTGACACAATAGCATTGGGTGACTCAAATTACTCCTTATTTACTCATACTTGTCAAAATACTGACAATAGGTGCAGCAACTCAGCGATTCTTTGATATTCTGTCTCTATACTTGATTAACTCAACAGTTAAGCACACAGTTAACAATTTATCATCTGTAGATAATCTTCTCAATAGTTCAACTTTAACTTCTACTGGTAATATGCAGATTTCAAACTAAATATCAACAAACTTATATCCCAGCAGCTGATTATCAAATCAGTATATACAACAGAATACAATTACAATCTTTTTCCTGAATCAATTTCATTTGAAATACCTGCTTAATTTACTGTAAAGCAAAAATCTGATCATTTCCCCTTTTCAGTAACTTTATCATGAATTTCTTTCTCCAAAAAGCACAAAAACAAACGGATCTCTAAGCTAATTCCCTTTAATCTGATGCAATAGTGTCACTTGTACCTACATTTCTGTTGTTATCATCTCTTGTCTAATTGTCTCAGAAAATTCAATTTCTATCAAGTCTCTATTTCAATGTAATCATTTTCAGATAATCAATACACGCAAAATTCTTCTGTCAATCTCTAATTCAAAATACTAATAATCATTTTAGCTTTACCTGAATAACGTTGAATATCAAACTGTAGCTCAGCATGAGTTTCAACTGTCTTCTTTACAATATACTAAATTTCTTGTAATGTAATCAAGTATTTCCCATCTCCGCAATTCATATAAGCTTCATACTTTGCAACTAACACTGCCAAATATTCAATACAGAAGTAATCTCTCAGATTTCAAATCTTGTGTCTAATGATTTGCCTTGTAAAGTCCCCAATTTCCCGTAAAATACGAGCAGTTATCGTATCAACATACAACTCAATTTCAATTCAAAATTTTATCTGAATCAACAAATGTTCAGGTATAGAACAACTAATCAATCTGTGTCTTCCCGAATCAATTCTTTAGTTCCTCAAAATTCTTTCATGTGATCAATATAAATCCACAAGTGTTCCTGTAAAAATAACCAAATATATGGTGTGGTTACGATGGTTATCACTCTCAGGTCTTCCATTAGCTCATCTCTTACCTTAGGGCTTCAACTGTTGTAGAAAATTTCTTCATTCTTCCCCAATCAAAAGTTCAATCTTCAACAATATTTTTTTTTTATAACTATCTATAACAGATTCTCAATACTAGCAGAACAGTTCATATATTAGCATCATTACAACTTGGGTCTTTCAGCATAGTCCTCACAAATTTTCTTTCTATCCCATGTTCTTCCAAACTATGTATACACTAACGCTGAATAATAACATCATCACTAATACCGTCACATATTTATAAGTTTATAAAATTTCAATTGGTGTTGTGGTCACCCCAATTATCTTCACAAATATTCACATTTTCTGTATCGGGTCTTCAACAAATCTTAACAATGTCTTCATGACTCTATTCTTATGTTATTCATACCCAAATCTTATGTTCACATCAGGAAACCCATGTACGTACCATTGAGACTAGCATATAATTCATTTACTCACTGCTCATATACTTCTTCTTAACTATAATTTCAATCAACTTCTGCTGATTCTGATTACTCTGTCTCTCTTCTTGTAATAACACCTATAATCTCCACAATATTATGCTTGGTTGAACAAATCCCTTATCAAATAAATTCATGTTCTGCATCTTCTTCATTCTTAACTTTATAACTCCATTAGATACGGTACCCCAAATATTAGTTATATTTCTAATATTTTGCTGATAGTAATTCTATCTTCTTCTTCCAATCAAATTAATCAACCAGTCTTCAAATGACATCAAAATTTGTTTACTACCCAAATATTTTCAGAGATCAATATGATGTCTTCATGTATTTAAACAAACCCAATTCTTGACAATTCTTTTTCATTAACCGGCGAACTTTGCTACTGTCACTATATTGACTGATAACACTTTGTTAACTGCCTTGAAAATAAAACCTCATTTAACTCGGTATCTGACCGTTACACAATCAACTACAACATATTCAACTAGCAGCCTGTACGTACCCTATAATATATCAAAATAGAAATACCGCACCATCTATTAGCATTCTTTTACTACCCTCATATCACATACTACTGATATATCAGAATCAAACACGATAACCCCATATAAGTAATTACCAACTAAGATCCCCCATTCATATATCTGACCAGTTAATAGCTTCCACGATGCAATTAATACATAATTCTTCTCGGAATCAGAAACAGTTACGTAGATCACAGTTAAATAAATAAATGAATAAGTAAATAACTTAATAATTTTGCCTTTACCTGAAATCTGTGACATCCCAAGCATAAGTTATTGTTGTTCTTTCCATTTTGGCGGTTGAGCAAATCTTGAAGTAGTGTTAGGTGTCGAAGCATTCGGATTCCCTTATCATCTAATAAGACAATCTCGCATTCGGTGACCCTGCTGACCATGTCTAAAACAATTACCCCTGAACCCCAAACACCTGGTTGACAATTTCCCTCGATAAGTTTGAGTCGGCTACAAACATAACAAGTTACAGAAGACCCACGACATACATCGATCCCAATGTCATTTATGATAGATTGGACAGCACATCTTCCTTTCTCTAGAAATACCACTTGTCAATAAACTACCCTCATTTACTCTTTTCAACTTACCTTGACTTTTCTTTGGACTTCCTCTGAAACTCTTCTATGGGCAATGGTGCTGTTCTTACCTCTGAGTTCGGATTTTCATGTGTCCCTTCTTCTGATAAGGTATTGATTCCAACTATTCTCAATATTATTCCTACAACCCTTCTCATTCGATCCACCACTGTCAGTGATATTTATCTCATTTCTGAATCCATTGCTAACAAACAATTAAAACTGGCAGCCGATAACTTTAATGCTTACCGTGCATACTATGTTATGAACATCATAAGCATGCTAAACAATATTTTAAGCATGTTAAAATAAACGTGTATGCATGATCGTGCAATTACGTGTCGTTGTGTGCACACTCACGCGACGTCACTCGTACCCAAGGCTCTAGCCTATTGCTCTGATACCAAAAATTGTCACACCCCAACCCGCCACAGCAGGCTAGGACACGTATAACAAAAAGTTACCCAAAATAAAACACCCCTTATTAGCCATAAAATAAGAGTTAAACATAGGAAAATTGATTTATTAGCTTAAACTGGACCAAGGGTAAAATTGTCATTAATAAAATATAGTCAAATTTTATATCAAAAGATATCCCTTTGAGTCTCGGTTCCAACGCAAAAAACGGCGTGCGAATCTGAATTTTCTAGAAAGAGTTATGTCTGTTTTCGTAAAAGTCAACAGGCCAAAAATTAGACCTGCGGATTTTTGCACATCAAATTTCTATACCAATTCCCAACCCAAATGAGTACGCCCACAAGCAACGTATTAAAATATACAACAAAAGAAACATACTCCCATGTTGCCCAGAACTCCCTGGTTTAACGCTTCTCATTGTGATGCTCATCTGTACCTGCGTGGTCATTAGCCACAAAATCGAATAAGCTTTCGCTCAGTGAGTACGTGGTACTAATCATGCAATTGGAGTATTTAATGAATCAGAACACCAATTAAACATCACAACAATAAATGGTCGCAGGCGTGTCAAGTAACCAATCACCATCGTTCTGGACCCCTGATTCCGGGTCATTCTCACTTGTCGTCTCTTTTAAAGCGATATCACTCACTCTCATGTGACCGTAGTCAATTCGTTGTGTGGTCGTCACCACGTCCCCTTTTCTCTGAGGACTTCATCATCATCCCCCTTTTCTCTGAGGAATGGGCGTCCCTTATATACGGGCTAAATAATGGTGATTATTACTTGAGACCCTTTGACCCAAATAAGCACATAAGCAGTTCAACATGTCAACATGGCAATTTCAACATTTCAAACATGTTAATTGCTAATTAATCACATGCTTTTCTACTTAATCATAACTAAGCAATTTAAGCATTCATTAATAAATAAATAACATTAAACATCCAATTTTGGGATTAGGACACTCACCTCACGAATAGGTCCGAATAAAGTCTAGAAATCCCAAATTCCTTCGCAAAACTAGCTCTAGTTACTCCTAATGATATCCCTACATATATAGATCACATATATGTATCACCCCTTAAAATGGGTCGCGGAAAAACATTATCAAAACTGAAAAAGAAAGACATAAAAATGATCCTCTCACCTTCACGATACCAAATATGGCTTCGGTTCACGAAGTAGAGGTCGGACAACGAAGCTACGGCGACAAACGCGGCGTCGTGCAACTTTTTCCCTTCTTTTCTCTCGACAACCAACTCTCTGCTTTTCTTGGTTGTTGTTTATTTTTTTTTTTTATTTTTTTTTTTTGGTTTGGTTGGCCTGATGACCAGCCGCCAAACTTATATAACATATGGAGTGTATGTTAAGTCCAAGCTTCCTCTGGAAGCTTGGTCCTATTCTCAATTAACTCCCCTCAAGTTTGATTATCCATTATGAGATCCTTAACTAATTATATTAACTACTCAAATGTCTGAATGCTTATGAGGCTATGTCATGTATGCGTCCCAAAAGTGGTTCCAAATATTTTATGAAGTTGCTAGTTAACTTACTGGTTATGAATCCAATTCCAATTCGCTCTCACTAGGGTACCCAAACTGGTACCATTAAAGGTCACAATTAACAATAAAATATTAAAAATACCTTAACAAATATTCATTTAATCATAAATGCAACTAAATGCAATTTATTTAATCTGGACCTCCTGTGGGTCCCACTTCATATCTATCAAACTGTGCCCTTTATCAAGCACTTATCACATCGGGGTGCCTGAAACTCACCCAAATCATCACATGCAATTAATCACACTAATTAATGCATGAGAAAATAAATGCTACTACCTTTTTCCGGGTACGGGTATTACAAGATACCTTTGGGAAAGCGACCTGGGTTTGTATTAGAACGAGGGACGTTGAAACTGGAAAATCGATTATGTGTACCGAATGTGAAAGACTTGAAAGTGAGGATTCTAGAAGAAGCTCATAGTACGAAGTATTCAGTGCACCCGGGAAGTAATATGATGTACAGAAACTTGAGGGAAAACTTCTGGTGGAAGGGTATGAAGCGTGAAGTCGCTAAATTTGTATCTGAATGTTCGGCATGTCAACAGGTCAAAGCAGAGAGACAAGTACCCGCGGGATTATTACAACCTTTACCTGTGTCAGAATGGAAATGGGACGAAATTACAATGGACTTTGTTTCAGGATTTCCACGATCATGTAATAAGAATGACAAGATTTGGGTTATAGTCGATCGATTAACCAAGTCAGCTCATTTTCTACCAATTAAGACTACTAAGCGGTCCAAATTAGCGGAATTGTATGTGAAAGAGATTGTAAGGCTACATGGAGTCCCAGCTGTGATTGTATCAGATCGCGATAGTAGTTTTACGTCGAGATTTTGGGGAAGTTTGCAAAAGGCTATGGGTACGAAATTGAGTTTCAGTACTGCATTTCATCCTCAGACCGATGGACAGTCAGAGCGCATGATTCAGACGCTAGAGGATATGTTGAGACTTTGTGTGTTAGATTTTGGGAGTGATTGGGAGAAGCATCTACCGTTAATTGAATTTGCATACAACAACGGATTTCAGTCAAGTATTGGTATGGCACCATATGAAGCTTTGTATGGCAGTAAGTGTCGATCACCGGTTTGTTGGACCGAGGTGGGAGAAAGAAAGTTGTTAGGACCTGAGTTAGTACAGGTGACTACTGAGAAGGTAAAGTTGATTCAAGAGCGACTTAAGGTAGCTTAGAGCCGTTATAAGAGCTATGCAGACTCTAAACGACGACCCATGAATTTTGAAGTGGGAGATTTTGTATACTTGCGGGTATCGCCTTCGAAAGGCATTGTACGATTTGGAAAGAGGGGAAAACTCAATCCAAGATTCATAGGACCTTTTGAGATTCTAGAGAGAGTAGGGCCGATGGCTTATCGATTGGCTTTGTCATCAGAGTTGGAACATGTGCATAACGTATTTCACGTATCGATGTTGAGACGGTGTATGACTGATACGAGTAAGATCATTGTAACTGAACCGCTGCAAATTCAGGGAGACTTGACTTATGTGGAACAACCGATAGAGATTCTAGATCGAAAGGAACAAGTCTTAAGAACTAAGACGATTCCAATGGTGAAAGTATTGTGGCGTAGTCACACGGTGGAAGAAGCTACATGGGAAAGTGAGGAAGACATGAGAAATAAGTATTCGTACTTATTCGACACATGAGGTAAAGTTTGGGGACAAACTTCCTTTTTGGAGGGGAGAGTTGCCACACCCGTTCCAGGAATTTATAATTTTATCATGCATATTTTGTAATTTGGGAGTTTATCAATGTGAGTTGATAATGGTGATGAGGTTGACTGTGAGTCAACGGTAAGGTGTCAGTAAGGACACGGGAACATGGTAGTTCATATGGCATGAGCATGAGTAAATGGCATTTATATGATTTAAATGTTATTTGACTTATATGGTATTTTGTGAATAGTAATTATACCTTTGTAGTATAATTTCTGGTATTATCGGTATTGTTAGTTAACATTTTAAGAACTGTGGTGAGAACGTGAGTGATACGTAAATTAAAAAGGTAGGTTGTGTAGAAATTCCACAGAATATAGTTTTCGGACGTTATGTTTGGACCCAACCGAAACCTAGTCGAAAACTTTTGAAATTTATAATTTTCACTCGTAAAGTTATAAAATGGACGTGTGCGAAGTTTCATGGGTTAATTAGAAGTTTGAGGAACTCGTGGGAAGGTAAACGTAATTTCCAAAACGTTTGTCTATATATAGATGAGGATGAGATTTCAATCTCATCCAAACTTTTCCAAAATATCTAGAGAGAGGAGAGAGAAAGGAGATTTGGTTGCCACGAGCTTGCCGGCGACATACGACGACCGTTCGTCTGTCAGATTTTCTCCAGATTTCAGATTTAAACTCGTGGAGGTGAGACCTACGTTTTGATACTACTTAGGCCGTGTTTGGCCAATTTTTGTAAGAATCTTAATTCTAGACTTTTGGGAAAAACAGGTATAAACTTGTAGGAATTTTCTCAAATTCGAAATTCGACGATTATTTAGCCTCCTAGTCGATCCTTCAAAGTTTGGGGGAAATCGCACGAGGTATGAAGTTATAACTTGTGAAATATAGAGAAATACATGTTTTATATTTCGACGACGAAATTGAGATCCGGGCAAAATCCATGTGTTAATTGTAGGCCCGTTAATTATGCACGCGCTAAATTGTGAAAAACATGTCTACTTTTACGCGAGCACGTTGAGTTGTCTATGTGGGTCAAAGGGGAGTCTTATACAAATTCATGCCAGAGTAAGCTTCTCGATGTTTGAGAATTTGAGTAGCGATGGCTACCGTGCATGGTTGAAGGCTTGGACTTGCCATGGCACTTGTGGGATGTAATGGTTGTAGGCTTGGACTAGCCATTGACATCGCGGTTTAAGGCTTGGACTTGCCGCTACCGGATGAATGCGTATTTTTCTCCTTAGAGACTATTGATATGACTTATGAGATTAAGGCATGTTTATCGTATATTGCATATGTTAGAACTTGTATGCTCAGCATATAACTGAGCAGTGGAGATGTACTCCATTGCAGGTAAAAAGAAAGACAAGAAGAAGCGTGATGAGTGAGGACGTTAAAGAACGCCGGGGGAATCACTTGTATATGTTTTTGTTTAAATCTTAAAACTTGTATAAGGATGGAAGTTTTCATAGTATGTTGTAATATAATCTGAACTTCGATTTAGTACTTGTAATCCCTAGTAAACGCTCTTGTATTTATGTTTTGAATGATGGAATAGAGTGGTTATATGTTGGTTTAGAATTGGAAGAACCTTGAGTGAGAAAGCTGCAGTTTTGAGTTTGCTGATGGAAATCAGTCGACTGGTTTTTGATCCAGTCGACTGGATCGCTGTATTGAATGGGTTACTGCTTGGTTTCGTCTGAGGTTCAGTCGACTGGGTTGAGAAAACAGTCGACTGGATGGAGCCCCAGACCTGGACATTCAGCTGGATTGGGCACCAGTCGACTGGACTTCTTCAGTCGACTGAAAATTTTAGGCACCAGTCGACTGGACTTCTTCAGTCGACTGAAAATTTTAGGCACCAGTCGACTGGGTCCCCGACACAGTCGACTGGATGGGCTGTTATGTTTGGAAACCTTGTTGTTTGAGATCACCAGTCGACCGGACTCTCGATCAGTCGACTGGTCCTCTGTTTTCAAAAAAAAAGAAACTGTTTTCCTTTGAAAGGATTCAATTGGCCAAAAACTTTTTATAACTCTGATTTTCATGGATCTTAATAATGTTTTCCGCTGCTATTTTACTTTAATGGAACTGGATAAGCCTTGATGGCGTGCCACGTGTCCTATTTCCACGCGTAGTGGGATGGGTCGTGACAATTATATTTTGCTTCCATCTCAGATTATTGAAACTTTTACGTTTACAAATTAATATTATTATTATTATTTTGTTTACTAGATAAATACATTTAATATATTTTTTAATTTTGGCGAGCCGTGCATTGCACGGGGTCTACCCTAATAAAAAATAAAAAATAAGAAACGAAAATTGATTTCTATGTAGCACAACAGTATGTTGATTCACAATTAATAAATCAAATAATAAATCGAACAAATCAATTTACACTCTGTATAAACGTTGGTGATAATAAAAAAAAAATAAAAAAAAAATCAAAAATGATAATTGGAATTTTCAGTTCTCACAAATGGCAGCAGTGACCTCATCAGATCTTAACCAATTCTTGACCCATTTTCGAATTTGGCCATAACTCGAATAGAAACAATCAACAAAACCATCACAAACATGACTACGTTGATGAGGATGATGATGATGATGAGAGAGAAGGGCCAGCGGAGTTCCACAAAGAGGACACGTGGAATGTGGCTCTAACCATGGTCTAAGACTCGAATGCATTCGACATGGAAGCTATGGTTACACTTGGGGAGTTTTTTCGTAATTTTCACCGGAAGAGAATTGGCAAAGGCACACCACAATCCATTGTATTGTATAGGAACTTAAGTTTATTATTATTGTATATAGAGTAAGTTTAGTTTGATTAAATATAATAAAGTTCTTACTTGAGTCTAAAGCCCATACATTGCTTTTGTTAATAGTATTCCTCAATTTTCTCTAAGATGTTATGTAACTATATCAATCTGCATTTGTAATCTGTTTGGGTTTTCCCCTCAATTTTCTCATATAAACTGATATTGTTCTACCTTTTGATCATCTATGCATTGTTGATGGAAGAAATACTTCCAAACAATCTGAAGACTTCGGTGTAAACAGTGTAGTTTGAAGGAATTGGGCGTGGGCATTCAAATTAAATTGTTAGTAGTTTGTAAATAATACTAAATAAATTCACAGTACCACCTTAGATATTGTTTGTCCAGTATCCCTCACTTGAACAACAAATACAATGTAAATTTACAGTTTTGACCAAACAATTTTCACTGTTCATGTGAGGGAATCTGGCCAAATAGTACCTAAGGTACTGTTTTGAAGTCATTTCCAATTCAAGTATTACTTTAGCAAATCTGAAACTTTAACGCTAACTTGGTAATGACACCAAAACATCATCATGTTATAATTCATCATCAGGTTCTCATTGCCTTTCGACGACAGCAGAAGCATTAAAGGAGCTTGACTCCTACGGGTCAAACCATTGGCAAATGGGTCAGTTATCCAGGTTTGAAGATGTGATTGTAGCTTAGTCATTTTTCTCAATTTCTCATTTATTGTATCAACAATTTTAGGCTCCTTCTTTTTCTACTTGACAACATATTAGGCTGCTGCAACACGTTGGAAGAAGTTACTACTCAGTTGTACTATCATGCTTTTGATTTCCATCTAGACATCTAGCAGAATTTATTTGCCGGCTTTAGTGCTGCACTTTTGAGTGAAGAGGATACTCTGTGTGTTTGAATAGTGAAATTCTTGGGTTGTATTACTTTTTGAAATTGTGGAGCATTTGTTATTGTGCTTGGCCTGTGAACCTTTATATTTTTATTCTTATTTTTATTGTGCTATGTCTTTTTATTGGCCAGTGAGCCTTTTCATTCTGTCAAATAAATTGCGAGTTAACAGGGTTTAATGTTGAAAAAATATAGTAGAATCTATCGAAAATTTACCAATGTAGATTTTTTTTTTTAAAAAATAAGATACAAGTTTATAGTTAATAACATTTTTACTGCACAATTCAGACTTAGGCAAACCTTTTTTTCCGGGGTAGTACCCTCGGGCACGGACAATCACTATTATATAAATTAAATAAGAAACAAAGGGAAGATCCAACTTAAAAATATAATATAAGATGAAAAGACATTGGTGTTTTAGAAAAAATAAATTCACAATTTTCAATTTGGTCCGAGGGTTGTAAGAAAAATTTTAGAAATTCAAAGGAATTCTGAAAAAATAAAGCATCAGTCTCTTGTCTTTTAGTTGGGCAAGGCTGTAATTCTTTTGAAAAATCAGAACCTGTATGTCATTTCTCAAGAAGCTGATTGGGCAATTTGACCGCGTTCAACGTTAAGCATAGTTACCCTAGCTTCTCCAATATCGCAAGGAATCGCAAACTGAACGCATATTTTTAGCTTTTACAATTGAAAATCATTGCGCAAACAAGGTGCGAGCTGCGTTTTGCTCGATCTAGAAGTTGTTGCATCGCTATTCTATCGTTCCACCAAACAGCCTCATTATCATACACCATTGCAAATGTTCTAAGATCGTCTAATCCCAAACCCGCATGCCTCACCCCTAACAACTTATAAGAATTGACATTAATATTATAATATAATATTCCTTCCCTCCCTTTTTTTTTTAGTTTTATATTCTATTTTGGGATGTCTCAAAATTAGGATATATTTGATAACATAATTAAGTGATGAAAATGAAAAGATTCATCACTTATTTTTTTTCAGTGCATTTGATAACATACCACTTAATTGAAAAAACAGCTAAAAAATCACTGAAAACTTTAAGTGAAAATTTTCTACTGAAAATAATCACTAATGCATTCTATTTCAATAGTTGAAGCACTGTTTTCAGTATTACAAATTCAATCACTTAAAATTTTCAGTACTTAAAATTCAGCACTTAATTTTCAGCACTTAATTTTCAGCTTTATCAAACGCACCCTTAGTGTCCACTTTCCTAAATTGGCATACAATTTTTACTTACTTTCCAAAACTAGCCTTCCTTGAAATCTACACCAAGATAAAACTAAAAAAGCTAGTGTGATGATTAGGGGCAATTGTGAAAAGTAGGTGTAGATTCTTTTTGTCCTCTTAATAAGTTGAGTTCCTAAAGGTGGACTCAAAAAAAGGAATACTCCCTCCGTCCCATTTTATGTGTCCATCTTTCCTTTTAGGATGTCCCAAAATTGTTGTCAATTTTCCTAAATTAGTATGCAAATTTTACTTAGTTTCCCAAACTACCCTTTATTGCAATCAATACCAAAATAAAACAAAAAAATAAACTGCAATGATTATGGACAATTGTGGAAAGTATGTGTAGATTCTTTTTGTCTCCAAAATAGACACATAAAATGGGACGGAGGGAGTATAATGCATTCAATTAATTGAACCACTGATGTACACATGTGAATAGAATATTAAATTGATGCACATTTTCCAATGCCAGTCAAATCAAATGTTTGAACGGCGTTTACGCTCCTTGCAATTCAAATACGGAGTACTTTTTTGGGACTGAAGAAGCTATTGTAGCATAACAGTATGGTGATTCACAATTAATAAATCAAATAATAAATCGAACAAATCAATTTACATTCTCCCTCTGTGTACACGGTGGTGATAAGTAAAAAAAAATTTAAAAAAAAAAAAATCAAAAAAGATGATTGGAGTTCTCACAAATGGCAGCGGTGACCTCATCAGATCTTAACCAATTTTTGACCCATTTTCGAATTTGGGCAAAACCCGAATAGAAACAATCAACAAAACCATCACAAACATGACTACGTTGATGACAATGGTGAGGAGGAGAGACAAGGGTCACTGGAGTTCTACAAAGAGGACAAGTGGAATGTGACTCTAACCATGGTTTAATGCATTGGACATGGAAGCTATGGTTACACTTGGGGAGTTTTTGGTAATTTTCACCAGAAGAGATTTGGTAAAGGCACACCACACACTCCATTTCAATCCCATCTTCTTCTTTAACTTGTTCTTCTATTGGCTTTGCATCAATTTCAAGGGGGCCGCGGTAGTTGAAAAGTAGCTTGATTGTGAGTGACCACAATGACTCGGTGTATTGACTCATCAAGGTGAGTATAAGAATTGTAGCAAAAACTATATTTGCTATAATTTTACCATCTAATTCTTCATTAAAATTTGCTAATTTCCCAATCATGGCTAGGCACCCTTTTATCATATATATGGTCTCTAGCTAGCTTCGATCTCCCTCTCTCGAAACAGACTCTTGTATAATTAGTTGTATGCTGTGGAATATGTGTATACCCACTTCAAAGTCTGAAGAAGTGCTTCATGAGAGATATATATATAAAAATATTCAATGGGCGCGGCCGTTGGGTTTGCGTTGTGAATTGTGAGGAATATGAGGATAGTAGGTGGAAAGAGAGGGAGAGAGGAATGTTTGACTGGTTAGGAAATAGTGGGAGTTGACGTGTACTTGGTAGGATAGATGAGATTGTCAAATCTGGCCACTTTGAATAAATAAATCAATGAAATAGAATACGGACAATTTGACACGGATACGACATAATACATGTACGTCAATATTGTCGAAAAAGTGTCTATAAAATATTGTGTTCGCATGTCGAATACAACACAGTACGCAATACATCATCTTTTTTGAAGTGTCAATGCTTCCTAAAAATTAATCTATATTTTATAAAATTAATGTTTAGTCATTGTTTACTAACTACACCGGACCTAGGGGCCAGGGCGGGATGACCCCTTAATTTTAGAAAATTTGTTCATATACTTCAAAAATTTTACATTCGAGTCCCCCTAAATTTTAGAAACTCTTTATTTTATTTTATTTATTTTTTTAATTTTTGAGATTTGAAAATTTTTACAATACATCTAAATATAATACATTTAATTTCTTAGTCTCAATTTGAAGTAATAAGGTGTCATTTTGTTATACTTTGAGTGCTATTTAGTATTATCTTTTCTTATGTGTTATTTAATAATTAAAATCTGGCATCTAGTTGTAATTTTTAGGTGTCATTTGTTAGTTACAACTTTTATATTGGATAGTAATTGGTTCTAAAGTGCTGCAACTTTGATGTACATATCATACAATAGGAGAGATTTTTTATTATTATTATTTTTTATTAACATGTATAGGATTATTTTATATCATCTATACCAAGAATATATATAAATAGACCCCCCAAAAAAACCCGTATACTCAACTACCCTTAAACCCCCCAACTTGAAATTTTTAGATTTGCCCCCCTGATCGGACCAAGAATATATTTGTCGTGACACCCTAATAATACGGGATTATGTGAACTTAAAAATAGCAAAAATTGAGACATAGATTGGCATTACTCAAGTGGCAAAGAATTTGGCATATACAAGTTCCCTCCAATACATAGGTTCGGTATTTGAATCTCATTCCCCTCCCTCCCCCATGTCAAAAAAAAAAAAATAGCTTTTACCAGAATAAAGATTCATGTCAAAATTAACTATGACAATTGTAATATTTAATTAATGTATATGCAAAAGTGACCATGATGACAGAATTGACTATATACATATTTATTAAATCGTTAAATATATTAATTAGAGATAACTTATAATAAGTCCTATTAGCCCTACCCTATTTGGAATAGGCCCAACCCAAAAAAGTATTTATTAAAAGGTCCACCAAATCATTTAAGACCATACTACCCTTATCTCATCACACGCCAAGAACACAATTTTTATTCCAAACTCACTCACACGGATTTTGCGCACCAGACGAGCCACAATCGCTGCAAAATTATAGGATTTTCAAATTCAAACAGCACATTCATTTGATTTATGGTTTTGATTGATTTACTCAAGTTTCGCTCTGGAGAAATTTTGCACTCATCTAGCTCCGTCGACGGTGATCTTCTGGAATCAAAGAAGAATGGGAAGAAAAGTTAAGAATCATTCCTCGTGGAATTTGAGGTTTGAGAGATGTATGAAGAAAAGGTAATACAACTATTGGTTTTCTGAGTGATGTATTTGAGGTTTGGCTTGACATGGGATCCAACGTGTTATTTAAGTTGGGGTCTTTTATGCCTACAACATGTTTGATACTTTGCTCAAGAAAAGAAGTAGAGTATTTTTGGGGGTTCATTTCTTGTTTTTAGCTTTGCTGTTTCTAATTTGCTGGATTTCTGGCTTAAGCTCTTGTTTTGGGGGAGTATGTACTTTCTTGGCCTTTTTAATAAATATGCATCCATTTGTTGTTCGAAAAAAAAATTCTTCATCCCAGTAGATGTTGTTTTCAGCTCCTTTGATCGTGATTTGTGAATACTAGTAAGTTTGAGAAACAAAGAAAAAAAAAGGTGTTAAAACTTCTGCAAAAAAACAAAAAGTTTACATGAAACGCCCAAATGTTCAGATGCAGTGAAAAATTTAACACCAGCTCATCAGTGAGAAATTTTCCAGGAGTGTATTGGAGTTATGTAGTGAGAAATTTAATAAGTTCAATAACAGAGAGTGCATAGGAAATAACAGCTTGACAAATTCAACAGAAGATTCCAACGATTCACAAATGTATTGAAAAATTTAACACTAGATTGTTTAGATTCCTGTATTTTTTGGTTCCATGGTGTTCGTTGTTGATTCCTGTATTTTTTTGTATTTCTAGCTCATTGTGCTAGGACTGCTATGGTGTGTTAAATTCTTCACTGGTATTCGTGTTTGTGCTATTGAATAGTTTCTGTTTGGTGTAAGGAATACTTTTCTAGGCTACCAAGCATGGGGGTGGGTTTTGTTTTTGGTGGAACTCAAACATCGGGGTGAACAATAGGTATATGATTTGTTTCTGATAAATTTTACAATAAAATCTGCATTTTGAATCTGAGAATGTATTTTCGGTTCTAGTTTTTTCTTTTTTTATTTTGTAAAATTCTACACACTAGTAGTAAGATTGTGGGTTTTCTGTAGTGATAAATTCTACATTACATGGGAGTTAAAGGTTTTTTTTTTCCAAATTTCTGAACGAACATCTGAACAATTGTGATAAATTTTTCACTAAGTTTTGATTTTGTTTTATTTCACCACGAGATTCATTGGTGATGAAAATTCTAGTGATAAGTTTTTCATTTTGGAAATTGCAGCTCATTGATCAAAGCCACCATCGACGAAAAAAGACCGATGTAGTAGACAGGGTGGATCAGAGCACGTTCGTCACACTCCACATTTTGGTACAAGCCCAGCAGCAGGAGCACGTTCGTCGCACTCCACACTCTAGTACAGAGCCCAGCAGCAGGAGCGCATGTCGTTTATATTAGCACACTGTCTGATTTGAAAAAACAAATAAATATAACTTTGCTCTAGTTTTGTTTTGGGATATTGGTATTGTGTAACCAATCATATTGAAATCCCGCTTTTGTAATTATATTTGCAGTGTTAAATCCATTTGAATCCACCCTTTTATGAACATGATGCTATGATTGTGAGCATGGTTTTAAAGTGGCAGTGCGTATTCTCTGTAAAATACATCCAGTGTAAAATGGTACACTGGATGTGCAATGTAAAATTTACACTGCTTATCAGAGTAAAAAATATGATGTTTAAAATCTGAACAGGTTCTACAATATCTGCTTTTGTCATTATATTTGCACTATTGAATCCATTTTGAATCCACCCTTTCTTAAACAATGATGCTATGATTGTAAACATGGGTTTAAACTGGCAGTGCATATTCTCAGTAAAATATTTTCAGTGTAAAATTGTACACTGGATGTGTAATGTAAAAATTTACACTGCTTAACACATTATAAAATGATGTTTGAAATTTGAACGGGTTAGTATATCTGAAAATGGTCTGGTTTAGGTGCTTATGGTATAAATGTTCTGATTGGTGATTAAATACCATGATAATAGGTAACTGATTTATAGAGTGTGAATTCCTTAATTATAGGGATAACTTTGACTATACTACATATTGTTATGCTGGATTATATAGATATATATCATCCTATATATATGTGTGTGTGTGTAAAGGTTAAAAATGTCATAAAAATAACCAAATTTGGGAAAATTTGAAAGGAATTGGGGATTTTGAATTGATTTGGACCTATTAGTAACATGATAATAAGAGTGGACCTAATCAAAAAAAGTTTAGTAAATAGGGATTTTTGGGGAGATTTCTATTAATGATAATAGAAACCACTTAAAATTAAAATATGAGAACTATTATCAAAGAATTTGAGAACTAAATTTAAAATTAAAATATGAAAAATTCTAAAATTAAGAATTATAATATCAATTTAACTCCAAATGACACCTACCTGGCATGTACCTCATACCACTTAGCAGTTATATAAACATGCATGTATGACTGTTTACTTTTGGGTCCATTCAAATAAAGCGACTTTTTAAAAATAATGAAACACGTTCTAAACAACTGGTTTGTCTTCTTTTTTTTTTCTTTTTTTTTTTTTCATTTTTTATTTTTATTTTTTATTGTTTTATTTTTTTAAGGCTTACAGGGGATGTATCTGTTTAAAAAAGGCATGGTTTTGGTCTTTTTAGAAAGGGTTAATTACAGAAACACCCCCTGTGGTTAGGCTTTTTATCAAATACCCCCTGTATTTTAAATTTTATCACTAATACCCCCTGTGGTTTGGACTAAAGTGAAACAGTCAATTTTTCCGTTAAAGTTAACGGAAAATTGATAAAAGTACAAAATTACCCCTATTAGATGCTAATAATAACACCCTTATATGCTTAAATGTCTATTTAGGCATAAGTTGTACATTATTGATTATTATATTATTTTGATATTGCATTTGTTGTTAAAGATCATTATGTGGTCACTTAGGGGTAACTTTGTGAGAGCGAATTTGACACACACAAAAAAACAATTTTGGGGATAATTTTTTTTTTTTTAGATCTTAGTACATCACTACACTGGATTTCACTGTATGTGTGGTCAAGAGTAGATTAAAAAAAACAAAACTAACATATCGCCAAGATTGTGTGTGTCTAAGAGTAGATAAAATAATAATAATAATAATAATAATAATAATAATAATAATAATAATTTATCGTCAAGACTGTGTGTGGTGTGTGTGTGTGTGTGTGTCTAAGGGTAGATAAAAAATAAAATAAAAAAATTAAATAAATTTGCTCTCATGAATGTACCTCAAAGTGACTACAGAATGATCTTTAACAACAAATATAATATCAAAATAATATAATAATATACCACATATGCCTAAATAAACATTTAAGCATATAAGGGTGTTCTTATTAGTATGTAATAGGGGTAATTTCGTATTTTTACCCATTTTCCGTTAACTTTAACGGAAAAAGTCACTATTTCACTTTAGTTCAGACCACATGGGGTATTAGTGACAAAATTTAAAGTATAGGGGGGTAACTGATAAAAGGCCTAACCACAGGGGGTGTTTCTGTAATTAACCCTTTTAGAAATGGACGAATGTTAAGAGTGACAAAAGGTGGAACAATAAGCAGTCATCATCTGTTTGTTTTTATTTTTTAAACTTTAAGGTCAATTTTTTGCAGCGCTTGAAGCTTACTCGAAACTGCATGAAAAAGATTCTTTGAACCCACCGATTCCCCTTTTCTTGACTTTTTTTTTCCCAATCATTTTCTTGCGGATTTCCTTTTGGATATAGGGATAAATTAATCAACTCAGATGACTGTCACACTCATATGATTTTAACAGTAATTTTAGTATCTTATGGATTTTAGGCGAGTTTTACAATAATTTTAGTATCTTATGGATTTTACGTAGTGTTTTACGATATTGAAGAGATTACAATATGATAATATACCGTATGGAATAATTTTAAGTGTTGTTACAGGCACTAGAACTATATACCTAAGAGCGTAATCGAGATTTTTAATTAGAAGGGTTGAGCCTGAGATTGGATGGGCATGTCCACCATATAAATTTTTTTTGATTTATTTATTCATATTTTTTGTTTAAATTATCATTATGTTTTTTTATAAGGTTTGATTACTTATATATTAAGATGCAAAACTTCACTTGAGCAACGACTTTAACCCAGTTGAAAAATGGCGCTCCATGCCGTATTCATTACTGCGGTTTGATCCCTGACCCCTCTCCCGAGTCCTGGCACTTAAGTCTTCACATAAGACCACCATATGCACCAAATAATTAATATATATATATATATGTATATATATCAAACTTGAATTGATGACAAAACAATATGAGTTTGGACCAAATTAAGAAGTGATAAACAAATGTGATTAGACAAATATTTAAGATGATTTGAAACTTTGAATCACAATTGGACCAATATATTATGCATCCAATTCTTTGCAAAATTTGGTATGGGCTAATAACACATAATAATTAGATTTGGGATGGTGGAGTTACATTATGTTATTATTTCTTTTATACAATTTTGTTAGATTTGTATTCTAGTAAACCATTATCTTCATCTATATCCTGTATCATAATAATTGTTTCTTATAACCAGATCTAATATTCCACAATGTGAGAAGACTAATGTATTAAAAGATTCATATTTGGGATGATGGAGTTTGATTCAACGACAAAATTACAGACTTAATATTAATTTAAGTTTGCATTTTTTATTCAGAAAGAAATCAAATAGTGTTCCTTTTCCCCTTGCACTAGCCCTTTTCTTTGGTCCTTCCTCTTAATTGAGGTCTACCTTGGCTTTATAGACTTATAGACTTATAGACTATAGTCAGGATTGATTCCTCTTCTCTTGTTTTTTTATGCTCTTGGAAATTGGACTAATCCGTTTGATCAAATCCGACACTGAATCCATTCCGCCCTAGTTAATGAGGTATACCAACCCATACTCTAATTTATAACAGTCACTCTTGACTCCACTTGTCCCGCACTGTTTACATAAAAAAAATAATAACAATAAATGTATTTTAAAAAAAATCTCAATCTTATAATCTACAATACAACTTAAAGAAAAAAAATTATGTGTAGGGTCCATTACCATTTGACACTAACATCAAAGAGTGAATATATATATATATACACATATAGTCACGCTCCAGTATTTATTGGGTAAACTTATTGGCTAAACGTACTTGACTTTTAAGCCTAAAAAAATCGCTGGACACCCCGCTGACCCGCACCCAGTCCTACTGCTCCGCTGACCCGTTGTTTTTTTAGGCTTTAAAACCCAGTGCGTTCACCTCGTGCACTTACTCAGTGCGCACTGGAGCTGGATTCTATATACATATACATATATATATGATGATGTCAAAATTTGGTAAGAGTAAAGTAAAGCAATTTAAGGAGGGAGAGAGAGTGAGAGACTATTTTTTTGTATGTGGTTCGGCTCTGTTAATGAAGGTACCTACGTTCACGGGTGTGTCTGAGCACGTTCACTAGTAGAACACCGGCGGGCCTGATGAGCCAACAAAGAGGGGTGGCACTACCAGTAATACCGGCCGGGTGTATGCATACAATGGTGAATTATAGAGGTGCTGTGTAGACTACAGAATTGGCGGCCCCTTCAATGAGGGGTGAGAAGTCTCTTTTATAGATGTAAGAGACATACTCATACATGGATAAGGAAATATAATCCTATTAATATAGATTGACATTAATTATGGGGATTTCCTAATTGGATTAGGAAATAGTGTGCACTTTCCATTAGTCTTCTAGCTTGAGTAGGAAACTGCCCGTAATGCTCGGGATCACGCCTGTGAAGCTCGGGATCATGCTTGTGGGCCCGGATGGGCTGTTCCCGCGGTGGGATGTGTCTGTGCAGTTTTCCCGACCTGTTGGCCGAGTCGTAGATGAACCGCTCGGGCTGATGCTTCTGTGGAATTGTGCATGATTTTCCCGGGGCATGGACTGACTGCTGATTTGAACCGCTCGGTCATAGGATAGAGCTAAACTTGGGTGTATCAGCTGCCCCCCATTTCCAAGATTGGCCAGATGCTATATCGGGGCAAGTTTGGAAATCAGTTTGATGTTTACTTGTCACTGTTTGAGTGCTTGTGGAAGCTGTCTCGGGGCTTCTGAGCCTGGTGAGTCCTCGGGAACTAACTGAGAGTTGAGACCCAGTCCAGTTCAGGACCTTTAGGTGCTTGAGAACTGACCGGGAGTTGAGACCCGACCTAATTCGGAGTCTTTGAGTGCTCGGGAAGTGACCGAGAGTTGAGACTCGGCCTACTTCGGAGCCTTTTTTGCTTGAGTTAGCTCACAGGATGGTTATCTTCTGCCCGTAAACCTTCGTCAAGGCTGTGGGTAGAAGGATTTTACCATGTTGGAAAAGCCGACCTAAAGTGTATTGCTCTAGGGTCCTTTTTTATGTTAACTCCCCAGGATGGTTGTCTTCTGCCCAGTTAGCCTTCGTCAAGACTGTTGGGAGAAGAACTTGACCATGTTGGTGGAGCCGACCTAAATCACGTTGCTTTAGGGTCCTTTGGCTCCTCTATCGTCGGCCAACCTAAGAGATTTTAGTCACCTCTATCGTCGGTCTGGACCTAAGTGGAGTTAATGTCTCTGAGTACAGTAGGTGCTCGGGTTGTCCAAAATTTTGACTTGGTTATCCGCGAGGCCTGTAGATACCCGGTGTGATTACCTGTTTAGTTCACCACGCCATCTTGCCCCCCAAGCTTTCGCTAAGACGAGGGTCTTACAGAGGCTATGATCTGTAGGTAACCGACCTGGAACATGGTGGTTGCAGGGTCTTTTGAAGCTTGCCATCATCAGCCATCTAGGAGGTTTGCCCCCATCGTCGGTTGGACCTAAGCGAAGCCGGTGCTTTGGGCGTGACCCCAAGGTCTGTAGTGCCTGGGTTCGGAGCCCGAGGTCTTTTGAGTGCCTGGGTTCGGAGCCCGAGGTCTTTTTAGATGCCTCGGGGTTAGGCCCGAGGTCTTTGTATGCCTCGGGGTTAGGCCCGAGGACTTTGGAAGGGCTCTCTGACAATCGGCGGAGCCTCATGTGGTGATCAGGCAAATGCCACTATAGTCGGGCTCATCTAGACCGATGGAGAGAGGAGATCGGATCAGGATTGTCGGGCTCCAGATTTTTCTGTGCTAGAGGCAAAGTCGGAACTGCTTGATCCTGACCGATGTGAACTGGAGGTCATGTCAGGGCGGCCGGACTCAGACCACTGTGAACCGGAGGTCGTGTCGGGGCTGCCGGACTCCGACCACTGTGAATTGGAGGCCTGGTCGGGGCTGCCTGACCCGGACTGCTGTGAACTGAAAGAACTGTCTGAATTCCCGGGTTGATCTCGCTTTCGCTTGCTTTTGGTAGACTCGTTTCTTTCTTGCCCGGGGTCTTTGATCTTTAGAAATTCGTCAGTGTCAATGTATTTTCCAACCCTCTCTGCGAGTTCGACCAAGGTTACCGGTCGGTTTCTGTGGAACGACGCATCGCACTTGGTATGTTGAACTCCCGAGCAGAAAGCTATGATGGCGATTGTCTCGTTCAGATTGCGGATTTGAAGCTTCTGTTGGTTGAACCGGTCGGTGAACTCCTTGAGGGACTCATTATTCCGTTGTCTGACTGTCAGTAGCTGCATGTCTGGCTTTGGCCGCTCATGCATACCGGCGAACTGGTTGATGAACTGCTTGCTGAGTTGTTTGAAACCGCTGACCGATCGGGGCTCAAAGGAGTAGAACTACTGCATAGCCGGGCCTTTCAAAGTGCTGGGGAAGGCTAGGCAGTGTAGCTCATCAGAGTTGGTGGCTAGGCCCATCTGAACCTTGTAGGTCCGGACGTGGTCAACCGGGCTTCCCGAGCCGTTATAGGGATCTAGGCGAGGCTGCTTGAATTTGCATGGGATGGAGAATCTCGTGATCTGGCTGGAGAACGGTGACTCTGTCTCGGTATCGACTTGATTCAGAACACGGTTTTGACCAAGCTTTTTGGCCACTCCATCGATCTGCTTCTGCAAGTCCTTGATTCGGGCATCGACTCCTTCCCGACCGGTATCTGAGGAACTAGTCGGGTTGGTGGAAGATGCTTCTTCATGGCGGGGTGCTGTCCTCTGGGATCAGGCTCGGCTATGACTCCGGGTAACCATTCGCGTAGGGACAACACGGCTCTTGACCGAGTGACCCTGGACTAATTTCCGGGCCATATGCTCCTGCCTTTCCTCTCGGGCAGCACCCCCACTGTTGATGTCTCTTGCATCCTCACCACGGGACGGGTTGGCACGGGCAATTTGTCTGGTCAAAATCGGTTCCCGACCGTACGCAACGTTCCCGGGTCGTTTCCCGGCCCTTAGAGGATTGCTTTGCTGGGCTAGCAGGGCTTCAATCTGTTGCTGGATTTGACGCTGGCCCTCCAGGAGTTGTGCGAGGGTTGCGGTGATTTGCTCAGATGTCATGACTGCCGCAGCCGATGTCGGGGGCGGAGGAACATCCCGGTCGGACTGCTGGTCATCCTTCTTACTCTTCTTTGGTGGCATGACGATCAGTTAAGAAATTTGTTGATGAGAAGACTTGTCGTTTCCCACAGACGGCGCCAAACTGATGATGTCAAAATTTGGTAAGAGTAAAGTAAAGCAATTTAAGGAGAGAGAGAGTGAGAGACTATTTTTTTGTATGTGGTTCGGCCCTGTTAATGAAGGTACCTACGTCCACGGGTGTGTCTGAGCACGTTCACTATCAGATCACCGGCGGGCCTGATGAGCCAACAAAGAGGGGCGGCACTACCAGTAATACCGGCCGGGTGTATGCATACAATGGTGAATTATAGAGGTGTTGTGTAGACTACAGAATTGGCGGCCCCTTCAATGGGAGGTGAGAGGTCTCTTTTATAGATGTAAGAGACATACTCATACATGGATAAGGAAATATAATCCTATTAATATAGATTGACATTAATTATGGGGATTTCCTAATTGGATTAGGAAATAGTGTGCACTTTCCATTAGTCTTCTAGCTTGAGTAGGAAACTGCCCGTAATGCTCGGGATCACGCCTGTGAAGCTCGGGATCATGCTTGTGGGCCCAGATGGGCTGTTCCCGCGGTGGGATGTGCCTGTGCAGTTTTCCCGACCTGTTGGCCTGGTCGTAGATGAACCGCTCGAGCTGATGCTTTCTGTGGAATTGTGCATGATTTTCCCGGGGCATGGACTGACTGCTGATTTGAACCGCTCGGTCATAGGATAGAGCCAAACTTGGGTGTATCAATATATATATACGGTCAGACTCTTAAGTGAACAAAGTAGAGTTAACTTACTCAGTGAATATTGTTTTTAGCCTATAAAGAAACCACAGGTCAGCGGGGCACGCAGGTCAGTGGGGCAGCCCGCGGGTTCTTAGGCTAAAAACAATGTTCACTGGGTTAGTTCACTCTACCATATTCACTTAACAGTCGGCCGTATACATACATATATATAGTAATGTTATAAGAATTATGGAGTAGATCATATAAGCAAGCTACACAAAATTTATGGATTCTCAATTCTGCCCCTCCTTTAACCAGCGCTTGGACGATTATACCTTTTTCTCTTTGTCTAAATTTATGCCCTACCCATCTCTCTCTCTCTCTCTCTCTCTCTCTCTCTCTCTCTCTCTCTCTCTCTCTCTCTCTCTGCATGTGTGTCTGTTGAGCAATGTCGATTCTCGGTGTCGGATGTCGATTTGTTATCCACGTGACTTTGTGTCACATAAAAGTGGTCCATTAGTCTCCTAAGTTGGTTGGACTACACTACTGATCTTATATTAGTCAATAGAAAATATGCCTAATTAATAAAATATAATATAAAAGAAATAACTGTTTTAGAGGTTACATAAAACTAGCATGGAATAGTTTTTCAAAGGCAGTTATTTTACGGCCCTCTGCTCTCCTCTATAACAAATACAAACTTCCCCTTGAAAAATCAATCTATCCGTTACAGTAAAATTTGTGTTTATTGAGAGACAGAGAGAAGAAGAAGCCTTATATCAAGTGTTCAATTAAGGGGTTTTCAATCACCATATCTATCAATATCAATGACAAACAACGGTACGCATTGTACTTCAGTATTAGAGAAATCTTGAGATGTATTAGATTCAAGATCTGTATATTTTCCGCATGATAGTATGATTATTATTTGATTGTAGATTTACACGATTGACCAT
Organism: Hydrangea macrophylla; assembly: GCA_033977485.1. NCBI lineage: Eukaryota > Viridiplantae > Streptophyta > Magnoliopsida > Cornales > Hydrangeaceae > Hydrangea > Hydrangea macrophylla. The sequence continues at coordinate 31,840,316 of CM066987.1, forward strand.
AACCGACTCCAACCCTAACACTGAAGGCGTGACTAAATTGATCCAGTCTACCCCTTCCGTACTAAACCAATCTGAGATGACGATCTGCCATCGTCGTCACTCTCTCTGAGCTCGCCATGTTCGTCTCATTCGTCGCTTCAGTGATCTAACTCCTCGACTGATTTCGTCCAGTCCGTCATCACACGAGGCTTGGGACAACGAGAACAACGATCAATACATCATTGAAGAATACAACCGGCAGGGGCCTTGCAGTGCTGCTATTGACTGCTTTTTTCCTACTAGGCTACTACTTTTGATTGCTGTGTTGGATAAATATGTGTTTTAGCCATGATTAAGGGCTAATAAAAGTGGTACTCACTTAGAGTTTAAGTGGGGTCCTTGTGGATTTGTGTTCTCCTCCATGAGGAGATCGATGAAGTTTGGATATTCACATGTCCAAAACTATTGATGGGTGAATGAGAAATTAATGATCAAAGGTTGCCCCTTACAAGGAATTGGTGGAATGAAAAAAGGTTCACAAATTGCCTTGTCCCACATAGGAAAATAGAAGTGATCTTTGGTGTATTTATAAGGCTACTTCGTGTTTTGGGTTTGGGCCCCAAGGGGTACCCAGTTTTGTGGAAGGGGGAGGACCTAAGGCCCTTTGGGTTTATTCCACACACATGCGCGCTCGTCGCCACCGCCGCCCGTCCGACGGCCGTGCCGCGCGTGCGCCGGGTCGGAGGTGCGGGTGCGGCCCGCACAGAATATTTCTTTTTGGACCCCATAATTTTTTCAAAGTTGCAAAAGACCTTTAGAATTTCTTCACACTTAACATGTGACAGAAATGTGTAAAGTCTAAGAGTTACAGAACTCCAAAAGGTTGTTGTTACAACCTTTGGGATTTTTGAACTGGTTTGGATTAATCCACAGATATATTCCAACTCTCCTTCAGTCTATACTCACCTCCAACACAGTTTTACATATTGTTCATCAAAGAGTTCATTTTTCTAGTCCTAGTTTCAGAGAGAGAATCACAGAATATAGTTGGTTCGCCGGAGCAGTTGTACATTGTGCAAGTACCACTGTAAGAAGCCGCTGTATCCTGGGAGACAGATGCCGACGATTTACTCAATCACATCCGGTGAGGCGGCGAATCTGTTTTAAGGAAACTGTGAAATTTCACAGGCCTCGGTTTGATCAATTTTGTTTTAGTTTCTACTTTGTTTACATAGTCTGTAATTTTCCTGTTTTTTTTTTCTTGAGTTGTAATTCAAAATAATTTTTATTTTCCAATTGTATCAATGGAATATTTCCAACAATCTTAAAATAGATTCGATATATTTTACAAAACAAAAACAGATTCGGATTTGGAAAAACAAAATTATTTTTGAAAACAGTCTTTAAAAAAACTGCTACTGTAATTCTCATTTTATGCCCAAACGGTACAGAATTAGGGAAAATTGCATTAGACAAAAAGTGTGCAGAATCGCATTTTCCTAACAATTTTTTGAAAACGAAATTCTGCTACTGTTAAAATATAAGAGGAGGGAAAATAAAATATTAGATTTAATTTATTTTCTCCTTTGATGATATTTTCATAAATGGAAAATCAGAATGTGAACACTGCTGCAAACCCACCTATTTCAACCGACGGTGCTACTGGCTCCAACACCGTGGTTATTGGCTCCATACCTGTGAAGATCCCCTCAATCCAAACAGTTCCTGTGAACCACGGGGAGAAACCCGAGAAGTTTAATGGTGTGGATTTCAAGAGGTGGCAGGAGAAGATGCTGTTCTACCTTACCACCTTGAACCTTGCGAGGTTCTTGAAGGAAGAGGCTCATGTGCCTAATGAAAATGAACAAGATCGAGAGGTTGTGCTAGCTATTGATGCTTGGAAGCACTCGGACTTTCTGTGCCGAAACTATGTGTTGAATGGCTTACACGATACACTCTATAATATGTATAGTGTTAACACCACTGCTAAGGAACTGTGGGAGCCCTTAGACAGAATTTACAAAATCGAGGATGCCGGGTCAAAGAAAGTTGTAGTGGGGAGATTCCTCGACTATAAGATGGTGGATTCAAAGACTGTGATCAGTCAAGTTCAAGAGCTGCAAGTAATCTTGCATGAAATCCATGCTGAAGGGATGAACTTGAGCGAAACTTTTCAAGTTGCTGCAGGGCCGGCCCTGGGCATAGGCGACGTAGGCGGTCGCCTAGGGCCCCCAATTTAATCAAGGAAAATTATAAGGTCTCAATTTGAAAAAGAAAATTATGTCTAATATGTTGGTCTAAAAGACCAAGTCCACAATTTAGAAAAAATAATAACTTATAAAATATTGGCCCAACTGTATTAATCCAATACACTCCAAATATTTATCCCAACTCATTTTCATCTCATCTCTTTAGCCCACCCAAATTGTTTTATCATCATACCAAACTTTATGAATTTCAATCAACAATCAACCCTTATTACTATTAGGCTTTATTTGGTTCATGGATTTAGTGAGCGAGAGAAAAGAAAAAAGGAAATCGAAAAAGAAAATTAATTCTCTGGTATTTTCTCTTGTGTTTCATCCATGATTAATAATATCGAAAACTAATAATATTTAAAAAAATGAGTAATGGTATGCTTATCAAATTTTGTATCCTAAGTAGTTCTCAAACACGTGGTAGTAGGCCCACCTAATTTTGATTGGAGATCTAAAGTTCTCCCACCATTATTGAAAGTGGTTCTTCCGCTACATGTATTTGGGAACCATTTAAGACACAAAATTTAGAAAGTATAGCATTACTCTTTCCTTTCTATTTTTCGTAAGTTTTCTTATAAAATAACAAAAAGTGTTTTTCTTACCAACACCAAATCTCACAACTTTTAAAACGATTGTAAAACATCACCAAAAAAAAAAACTGTAATATTTTTAATACAGAAAATCTTACCTCAAAAAATAGGTAAATAATTATAAAAAAAAACCCTTGGGGTCACTGTAGTAAACTCTCATATTGGTTCGTTACAAAGGAGCCTCACTTGAAAAGCTCGCCTAGGGCCCCCAAATGGTCAGGGCCGGCCCTGAGTTGTTGCTATAATTGAAAATCTACCCCCTCCCCCCGCGCTTGGAAGGACTTCAAGAACTATTTGAAACACAAGCGAAAGGAGATGAAGATTGAAGATCTCATCGTCAGGCTTCGAATTGAAGAAGACAACAAAGGGGCTGACAGGAAATTGAGGAATTTTGAAGCCAAGGCTAATATGGTTGAGCATGGTCAAAGTTCTCGTGGGAAGAAGAAAATTCCTTCTGGCAAAGGGTGCAAGATGGGGCAAAAAGGTGGTATCGCCAAGAAGCCAAAATTCCAGTTTCAAGGAAAGTGCTACAACTATGGCAAAACTGGACATCGTGCTTCTGATTGTAGGTTGCCACCAAAGAATGTCAAGAATAATCAGGCTAATAAGACGGAGTTAGATTCTATCTCAAGGGATGTCTCTGACATTAATCTGTCTATTGTGGTCTCTGAAGTGAACATGGTGGATTCAAACCCAAGGGAATGGTGGATAGACACTGGTGCTACTCGCCACATATGCTCCGACAAAGCTATGTTCACTTCCTTCGAACCAATTACAAGTGGTAAGAAGATGTATATGGGAAATTCTGCTTCCTAGGATGTTGAAGGCCAAGGGAAAGTAATTTTGAAGATGACTTCAGGATAGGAGCTAACTCTCAACAATGTCCTTTATGTACCGGAAATTCGAAAGAATTTGGTATCCAGATCTTTCCTAAGCAAGCATGGCTTCCGAATGGTCTTTGAGTCAGACAAGGTGGTGTTGACCAAAACAGGAATGTATGTGGGGAAGAGGTATATGTGTAATGGGATGTTTAAACTGAATGTAGCGACTGTATTCCCAAAAGTTAATAAAATGAGTACCTCTTCTGTTTACTTGCTAGAGTCTTCCAATTTGTGGCATGGTAGACTAGGACATGTTAATTTTAATTCTTTGCGAAGATTAATTAAATTAGACCACATACCAAACTTTCATATCGATGCAAGTTATAAATGTGAAACTTGTGTTGAAGCAAAATTAACAAAGACTTCATTTCAATCAATTGAAAGAAGCATTGAACCTCTGGAATTAATCCACACTGATGTATGTGATTTAAAAATGGTTCAATCTAGAGGTGGCAATAAGTATTTTATTACACTGCACCAGATTGGCCGATTTGGCACTGCTCAGAGCAGTGACAAACCCCATTTGTCACTGTTTTGGGAGGTGACTATTTCGGGGGTGACAAATAATTTTGTCACCTCCACTGAAGGTGACAAATTTGTTTGTCACCGCCCATTTGAGTACCCGTGAAAGGGGTAATTGCCTTAATTGTGTCACCTCCAAAGACAGTGACAAAATTAATATTTGTCACCTCCCTAGACTGTGACCATATAAATATTTGTCACCTCCACAGACAGTGACAAAGATTTATATTTGTCACTGCCCTAGACAGTGACACAATATAAATATGTCACCTCCCCAGACAGTGACCAAATATAAATAGCCCTCCCTAGACTTGACAAAAATATAAATTTGTCACCTCCCAAGACAGTGACTAAATATAAATTTGTCACCTCCCAAGACAGTGACTAAATATAATTTTGTCACCTCCCTTGGCATTGACCAAATATAAATTGCTGGTGACAATTATTATAATTTAGTCACTGCTTCTAACTGTGACATACTGTGGTTACAATTTAGTTATTACAAAATACTATTTATTTTGGGGTACCTGTACAATTAAATCGATACAATACAAAACCATTTACATATATAAACTTCACAAATTGCTAAACACTATTTTGCAATCCAAAACAATTTACATAAAAACCACATAAGTTGTTAAACACCATTTGTTCAAATTTGCAACACAAAAAAAAACACACAATCTATTAAAAGTAGAAAAAACGACTAACAAAAAAATACTGCCTGACCAACAAAAGTAATACTTAACCACATAAATTCAGTGAAGCAACCATATAGGCCAAAACACCCACCCACCCTCAGTTTCCTTAATATTTGAGGCGCACCCTTGGCTTCCTAGATACAAACTCTGCTCCTCTTCTCCAGGAACGACGTCAATAACTTGAACTTTACGTTCAAAGTCCGCTAGTACATGACCATGCACCACTGTTCCAGGTGCTGTCGAAATAATCACTCCAGTTGCAATCTTCTTTGCATTTGTCAAACTAATTATATTACAACTTGACGATGAAGCTGGTGTAGGGAGTTGAGTCGCTTGGAGTGAAGGAAATGAAGAAGATACTACATGTTGGGATGCAAATTGTTGGGGAAGAAACTTTTGGCTTTCAGAAAAAGCTCTTAATAGAAGATTTAGAGAATTTTTGATCTCATGCATATCTTGCTCCAACTGCACGTTCCTCTGTTTCACATCATGCATATCATGCTCCATCTGCACATTGCTTTGTTTCACTGCTTTCTGAATCTCTGAGCGTATAGGAACTATGGCCTTCAATTTAGTTCTGGACACTGGACCCACACCACGAGTCCTCCCTCTACTGTCTTTCCCATAAAGTATGGTCAATGCATCACTATCCAAAGTTGATGGGCTTGAAGAATCCTGACTACTTTTCAGCTCAGTCATTTTTTGCTGCCAATATATATAATGGGGAAATATTAATATTCTTAATGATTAAGATTGAGTAATGTTTATTTTTTGCTGCCAATATATATAATGGTGAGATATTAATATTCTTAATGATTAAGATTGAGTAATGTTTAGCATTATAATTGAAGAAGTGAACTGACCATCTCCTCAACAGTTTGAGGATGAAATTCCCCAGTTTTCTTCTGCCTGCGAGATTCGATGAAAACATCTGAACGCTCAGGTGCCTGATGAAGTGGATCCTTGCGCTTCTACAAAAATATTAAAAAAAATGCATTTCAGCTTATGAATTTAAAGAGTCTATAAGTAACTAAGTATCATGCATACATACCATTTCCTCAGCCTTTTCATGATATGACTGACGACCGAGACAATGAACATCAGTCTTTTTAGCTCTGCTGGCTTTGCCATTGTCTCTTTGCTTCATTTTGTTATCCGTTGCTTCGCGTTTGATGAACTCGTTCCATTGACTAAGAGAGATTTGCTCTTTTTCTGGCACCTTATCCTTTAACGCCTTTATCCCATCAATATCTAGGTCTCCAAAATATTTTGAGCGCAAGTTCTTCCTCCACGTCTTCAACTGCAAGCCCATCTCTTTTAGAACCTCCTCTTTTCGGTCGACCGATATCTTGAATTCTTGTAAGAGGGTTGCCCATAAGTCATCTTTTTTGGCTTTTTCAACTTTATGCCAACCATCATAAGAAAGACCAACTTGGGTTCTCAACAAAGCCAAGCACCGATTCTTCAAAGCATTTTTACCACCTATTATCCCACCGGTCAAATTAAAGGTAACCTCTTTCCGTAGATCAGTGCCAGATTCATTAGTTTGAGGAGTAGAACACGAAGTAGTAGGAGTCTGGCCCTCTTGTTGACTTGAATTTTCCATTTGCTGCATTCAGACAAAAAAAAATTTCAACAATTAATTGCAAAGAATATAAGTTTTCAACAATTAACAATATCATAAGCTTGATTATTCGGGTGTACATTGTTTTGTTTGCCTTACTTAGCTTTATTCTTCTCTCTCTCTCTCTCTCTCTCTCTCTCTCTCTCTCTCTCTCTACCATGATAAAGTTTGTTTGTTATTCTATCTATGTTATTTGCTTATTAACAATATCATAAGTTTGATTATTCGGGTGGACATTGTTTTGTTTGCCTTACTTAGCTTTATTCTTCTCTCTCTCTCTCTCTCTCTCTCTCTCTCTCTCTCTCTCTCTCTCTCTTTCTCTCTTCCGTTTCTAAGGTTG